>QANU01110351.1:72626-125797 GCA_003254905.1 Nissolia schottii
ACTATTATACTATACATTTCTTATTTTCTTTCCTTCTCATCCCATAACCATGTCTATTTTGGTGTCTATTGTAATTAAACCATGTATACTTCGGCGTGTAGAAATCTACTGTAATGCACTTATTATTATTTTTTTTGTTTATGTTCCACTACAACTATGGAAGTTTGAATGAGAATGCTAAGATTATAAATTTTATGTTATTTTGTTGTAGTGTTTGAAATTAATGAGTGTTTAGTTATGAAATATAATGTTTAGTTTGCAAATTTTTTAACTGTATTTTTTATTAGATGTTATTTTTTATTTTGAAGCTTGATATAGTTTTAGCCCGTTTTTTGCCCAATCAAAACTCGGGTTTTAACTAAGCCCAAAGATGATCGAGTCTATCGGGTTTAGGGTCAGATCCGAGTCCTCAAAATTAACTCAATCTAAATATAGGTTTGGGTTCGGGTAAAACCCAACCCCACCATGAACATCCCTACCCTATATCAATTTTAGGCTTATTACAATAATTGATTGTATAAAATAAATTTATGCAGATAATGAAATATCATCCAAAAAAAATGCTTAGAATTTAGAGTATTGAATTTAACAAAAAAAAACTTTTATAAGATGAGATTGAGGTGAAAATTAAAAGCGTTATTATCACTAAATTAATGTCAAAATATATTTTGAGACGAAGCTGCGTCACCTAAATAATATTAGAACTAAACATGATATCTGTTTATAAATTTATACAAATTAAATATAAACATACCATACTATCCATATTCAACAACACTACTGATTTTGCAATACAGAGAATTCTGCTTTCTTGGGACATTTTAGTACTGAAAGACAAAATGAAAATTATAACATGTCTTTGAAACCTATCATAAGGATGAGAGAAAAATAAGATTTTGAAAATTTGGCTAAATCCTATTGCCTGTTTCACAACAAAATGTGTATTGGGGTTTTAAGATTGATATATTCTTGAGGTTCAGTTCAATTAACCTCTGAATTTGGGTATAGAAACAAACTTTTAAGGAAATCATTCTGTAAGAGATAACCAAGTCAGATTCGAAACTAAGCTCATCAATTCTTCTGATGTCAATTCCCTTAATACTAATCCTTCAAAACAGCTATCTCTATAGATGTTACCAAAGTTAAAGGGTAACCAAATAAATTATTAGAATTTCTTTTACAAGGCATTCCATATAGTTCATTTTTTATTTTGGTTCTAATCAGAAGGCTTTTGGGATAATAAGCTGGTGGGACCTGAGAAAATGAGACCACCTCCTCTTTGGTATGAACTCTTGTTGTCACCATGAGGGATAACTCCAGCAGCTGCTTGCCTTTCTCTATATGATGCCCAAGTAACAGCATACAGACCAGTAATGATTAGAGATCCTCCAATGATGCTGTTGACATGAATGGGAAAAGGAAAATTGAGAACAATTAGAAACTGTTTTGGTTATAAAAGCCATTCGCGTGCCTCTAATCAACAGTTTAAACTTTTGAGAGACATGATTTTTAACGTGGTATTATAGTTATAGCCTCTGAGACCAAGTAATATAGAATTTGACATATCGAATTTCACCACAAGGTAAGTGAGTATGTGCATAGTCCATGCTTCAAGCCCAAAGGCCAGTTGTGTGAGCAGGCGTGTTAGATATAAAAACCATTCATGTGCCTCTACCAAACCACTTAAGCTTTCGGGAGAGATAGTTCTTCACACTTTACATAACAAAACAGTTTTATGATGACATCTCGTTAAGTGCTAACATTTTTTTATGAAAAGAGCAATGCTACTCAGACAGAAGGATGTAACTAGAGTTTTTGGCAGAAATAATGGTAGTGGATAGACCGAATATGGTGGCGGGACCCCTTTTTTCACATAAAGGTAATTCATGCCACGTCATTCTGGCACTTGGCAAACATTCTGACTGTACAGCAATTTTCTTTTGAAAAATGAAGTGGTGTTTTGTGCTTTTTTGTGTTAGCAATAACAAGGTGGGTAGGCTTATATCTACTTACTGAACAATGCATCAATAACCAGGGAGTAATACTAATAGGAGATGTATACCTTCCCATGTAAATTGGACTTCCAAGGAAAATTCTAGACAGAAGTGCGGAAGCCCCAGGTTGAAGTGGATTATAAAGTGCAACCATTGCTGGCCCCAAGATCTTGTTGCACCATGTCATGAGTCCATAGTTAAGGGCAGATGCAATAATTCCCTGAACAAAAAGGGATAACATTTGTGAGCATTTTTGTCAAAAATCCTACAAAATATATTATAAGTAGATATAAAAATCTGCTTAGTTCTAAAATGCAAGAACATAGAAGAATAGCATTCCTTTCTTGCTTCAAAACACACACTCATTGCTTTACCCGGTTACACATTCCTTCTTCAACTTGGGGCATATAGCTAAATACAATTCTCAATGGCATATTCATGGCTTCTATGTAACTAGTTTTTGGCCATTCTTTAAATATTTATCAATCATTAAATGCAACTAGATTTTAGAATAGGCTTGAGAAATGAGAACTATTTTTGAAGATATACTATGAGTTACTAACAGAAACATGTTCAGCACTGAAATTAGAGTCAGAACTCAAGAGCTTAGATTTGACCAACAGTCAATGTAAAACTCTTTCTGCTATCAATTAACAGTAAAATTCTCTATCATTTTACCAACTAAGGATTGTGAGCTTTTCACTTATAGCCAAACCTTTTTCTCAGTTATCTAACAGGTGGCACCATATAGTAAGCAAATAGAGGAAAATTCTGTCTACTAATAATGGAGCAAGATCCAATCCAAAGTTGAAATGCATTCAAGAACAACATGTCAAGAACTGACATGTCAACATGTCTCGCATTCATCTTTCGTCCATAACTTCTTGGAAAAGAAGCAATAGCATCACAAGATAGACTCCTATATACTTCCCTAAGTGAGAATGGCCTCCATTACAGAAACACATAGTGCCTGACATCTGATGTGTTCAAGAACAAAATGATGCAAAACAATGAATAGAGAAAATGGACCAAAATGATCAGCAATTACTAAATAATGGTTCATGACACTAAAGGTTGATCTAAAATGCTAGTGACTTACAGCATAAATAACGGCAACTGTTTCAGATTGGGTCAAACTCCAATCAGTTGATTCATTAGTCGCGAAGAATGATGTGGTCACCATTAGTATAGCTCCAAAGAAGTATGAATATGCTGTGACAGATAGGTTTGCAGGATACTTCTTTAATAATGGTGCCTGTAAATAATGCATTATACTAAAGTAAACAACCAAACATTTCACAAATAAAATCATCGAATATCAAACATTTCAATGTCGGCCCTATCATATGTTTAACTGCAGCACCAACAAATAACAAATTAACAATACTTCCTTAAAGCACATAAAGTTGGAAGAAATCATCCCCTCCAATCGAATATGCTATAAAGCCTCAAATTAAGCACAACAACAAAGAATATAATATTTAATTCAAATTCACATAAAATAAAAAAAGAACATAGCTCCTCAATGCAACAGTTTATATGCAAATTCATTGCTTTTTCTTCTTCATGCTGTAGTCAACTATCACTTAAAGGATATCAAAAAGTTATGTACCTGAATGGCAAGAAAAGCAGCCATGCACAAGCAGTTCCCTATAAAGCACAGAACCCCGAGATGAAAATGGTCCAACCCAAGATCCTGTAAACCACCAATTAACCATCCAGATGGTTCTGGCTGACCTCTCGCACTTATTTCACTTTGTGCAACAAGGTCCATTTCTGTGTATCCTATCAATGCCGGACCACGATACAGAACCATCAACATGGCACCTGAAACACAGATAAGAGTTCCCCCAACCTTGGCCTGGCCCTCGTATCTAAGCAAGTTCACTCTTTCTGTACTGCAAGAAATAAGTTCATCAAGGTACGGATTACTGTATGTCCTAGACCTAGTGTACCTGAATTAAATTAGTTTACAAATTTCTGTGCAGCAAAAATAAATGTTGAATTGAGTGTTTGTGTTGAAGATACGATGAATTCACAAAACACAGAGTATGTAGAAATTATTAAGAGGGAAACTGACCCCATCATTACAGCCAAGAGAAACGTAAATACTGGAGTGGCTGGCTGTATTGCAGCAGCATAAGTTGGATTAGTATAGCTTAAACCAATAAGAAACAAAAGATGGTTGCCAAATATCCTGAGCACACGAATCCAGAAGCAAAAACACCACACGTGCATTAATAAACAGTGTTTATTCATTCATGTACAACAGAAATATAAAATGTGTGACTGGACATCAAGAACCTTACCCTGTTAATCCAAGAAAGAAGAATGACATCAAGAGGTGCTTGGTTATGGGCGGCCGCGTACGTCTACAGACAAGATGACATGATTAGGGTACTCAAGCAATAGGGCGAAAAAAAGTGAAGAGTACGAAAGCGGTTGAACGGGAATTTCACTTCATAAGTTTGATGGCGTACTATACTATCATGTAGCACAATTAAATGTGCAAAGTCAAAGCTAGTATAATCTATGCTGCCAGAGAGCAGAAAACAGCAGTAATACTCGAACATGACAAGTGTAACTATAGGGCATAGGGAACAATCAACCATAAGAAGAGCATGCTTCCTAGAATCAGCCTCAATAATATGATGATGAACATCAAACAGGATAAGCCACTTGATATTATAATCAAATATCAAACAATAACTAAGACTTGCCCCATTATGTGGGGTCAGTTACATGAATCAGACGACGCCATAGTGTATTGTCACAGATTGTGTTTGTATTCAGGCCACCAACCTTTAAATCTCCTCTAATAGCTTCTTCTATGGCTCTCTCTCTACCTATAACCAATAAGCCAGCTACCCGTCGTCAGATCTACTCTCCTTATGAGGCTTCTTTAGATCTTCTCTTCATATGTTCAAATTACCTAAGGTGAGATTCTACCATCTTTTTTCGCACAATAGGCGCTACCCCAACTTTACCTCTAATACATTTATTCCTAATCCAATACAGTTGTTCTGCAACATAGACAGGCTAACACTCAGTTCCATTAAAATCAGTATGAAGAAAGCTCTAGAGAGAGAGAGAGAGATATATGAGAGATGATGAATGAAGAATCATAGCATTGCCAAAACATCACAAGACAGAAAATAGCATTAGGAAACAGTAACAAAATTGAAACTTTAGGAAAGGGTGATCAAAGTGAGGGGTAAAAGTAGAATACCTTTCACGGAAGAAGGCGAGAGGGGCGAGGATGGAGAGGGCGAGGAGGTCGCGGAAGACGCAGAAGACGATTTGGTTGACGCCAACGTTGAGGGCCAATTTGGTAATAACGTGGTATCCCCCGTTGAAGAGCTGCACCATGGCCATGGCCGAATGGGCCTTCCATATCTCACTCATCCCCCAAACCCCTCCTCCTCCCATTCACCACCACACTCTGAACAGAGGAGAATTGTTCGTTGAAAACGAGGTTGCGGTTTCAAATGTGTTTTTGATGATTTGTTTTTGTATTGAAGGGCATTTAATTTAATTTCTGTGAAGGAAAAGAGCTCCAATCTCTCTATATGTCCCCTTCTTCCATCACAGCTCCTTCTTACTTCTTGCCTTAAGCTTACTGTTTTATATTTTTTATTAGAATTACACTCGTTTAAATAAATATAAAGAGATATCGATACTAATAATCCTTCAAAATAAATAAAACGAGGATAAAGGGATTGAATAAACAAATAAAAGTAAGATCCATTCTGATTTTGTTAATTACTTACTCAACCTCATTGCTCCTCCCTTCCATGACCTCAATACATTAACCTTCCAAAGTGATCCCTATCCTGTGTGGCCATTGATGGAAACCTGTTGAATGGATTGGACCTTTGGATGTTTCACTAATTAGAATGGGCCAGATGTGAACTTACTCTATATTGATAGAAGCCCAACTCATTGTTCTAATTTAGAACCCATACCCTTTTGGTCTAGAAACCCATTCTTATCAAATGGGTGGATTTTATTTTATTTTTTTTCATGGGCCTGATCCGAGGCATTAGAAAAGAAGGTTACATGGAATTGGGTACCTAATGCCCATAACAAAATCTTTAGTGGCTTTGGTATCTTCGTTTTTCCAAATTAATTGTGGAGTCAGATAGCTTGGATGTGATTAAGAAAGGGAACACCCATCTTATTTCCTAGCCATAATTGATGATTGTGGTTGCTTGGCTTCCTGTTTCCATTCTTGTAATTTTGTGCACACAATGAGAGAGTTCAATGTTGCTGCTGCTGCTCATAGTTTAGCAAAATTTGCATGTAGCGCTGATGATCATCTTTGGACAGAGGAGACCCCTTTCTGTATAGCTCCTCAAGTTGCTCAAGATTGTACTCACATTCATTTGAATGAACGAATTACTATCTTCCACGTCCAAAAAAAATGTTAGTTTTAGTTAAACATGGAAAAGGTTTTTATCTATGATAATTGTCAATAACCATCTCTTAAGAGTTTTTTTTTTGATTTGCAGCATGAATGAATCATTTTGGAAATAGATGTCAATAAAGATTAAACTCTTTATGTCCTCGACATAATAGCTTTGATACCATTTCAAAAATCATATTTTTCAAAAGCTTAAGTTGTGGGGTAAAAACACTTAAATGATTTTATACGTCTTTTTTACATGTTCGCTCACGCAAGAGCTCTTTTTTGGTTAATTTTTTTTTGGAAATGAGGTCCACAAATATTGAACTCTAGACTTTTTGGTCATAGTGGTTGTGATACCATGTCAAGTGAGTGGAGGTAATTAAATGATTTTATACGTTTCTTTATATGCTTCTCGCACAATAGCTTTTTTTACTTGCAGCATGAATAATTTTTAAAAATGAATAAGGGTCGGTAAGAATCAAATTCTGGACATCTTAATCACAATAGCTCTAATATCATGTCAATTAACATTATGTTTGGAACATAAAGTTAACCAAAAATAAACCTATACTGTTAATGAAAGCAAAAAATATATCAAATCGGCTCTTATAATATGAGTTTAATTTTCATATAATGATAAAGTGAAGTTATTTATTTTTTTACCGTGTTACCCAATTAAATTTTATCATATAAGTAAATACAATTAACTTTTTTTGCTTACTATTTAAAAAGTCATACGTATAAAATACTTTAATTGAATAACAGTAAAAAAAAATAGCAGTTAAACTCAATAAAATTTAAATTATAATCATCACCTATAAATTTAAGTGTTAAAACTCTATGTATAAACAATGAAAACTATTTGTGATAATCATGTAAAATTTGGTTTCAACTTTTAAGATTAGCAGTAAAGTGAGAGCAAATATATATATATATATATATATATATATAAAAGAAAATTGGTGAACATGCTTTATTTAGAAATAAATAAACATATCCCCGCTTGTTTGGTTTACCAAAAAAATATCATCGCTTGTTTAGTGTTGTCTAGTTAATGTCAATGCTATCGAGAAATGATTATCAGAAACTTCATTGGTTTAAATTTTTCATTCTCAAATAATTGGACTTTGAAAAAGATATATACTGAAAAATCCAAGTTATTCTTCTTTTTTTTATTTTCTAAATCCGAAAGGTTGACAATAATCATCAATCATATTTGATAGAATAGAAGAAAAAAATATACACATATAAACGCACCAAATGAAACATTATGCATGATAAAAATCTGAATAGATCGTACGGACACACATAATTATAATGATNAAAAAATTGGTTTCACACCTTAATTTGAGATCAATAAATAAATAAATAAATGTTTCTTTGTAAGAACTTGATACCCTATGTGCCGTATAAGAAAAACGCATTTTAACGGCAGTAATATACTGGCAATTTGAGAAACTGATGTGATATTTTAATTTTACATGCAGTAGTTTAATTTCAATTAGAGACGACGATTCATGATAAAGTCAACTGTTGACCATACCATATTATTTTTCAAAATAAAAGAAAATATGATTCCTTCCTTAAGTTTCTTCGACACACGTACACCTCCCTATTGCGTGCACTGATCTCTTTCTCATCATCCTGCGTGTTTATCACCATTGCATTTGTTGTCATCGATCTGCTACAACATACAGATACCAAATACACAGTTCCTTAATTAATTCGTCACCAAATGCGCAGAACAAACTAACTAACTCAAAGGAATTTGAAAAAGCATTCTCAAATAAGAGATCTAGAGAGGAAATTAAGAGTGCCGCCTCGCCTTGCCTTGCCGCTCTCAGCAATTAATATTAGTCGCAGAGTCAAACTCAATCCTCTAGTATATATTCAATCACCATGTCTTGCTGCATGCTCCCTTACATACATACGATTCTTAAATTTATATTTTTCTTTGTAAATTTTGGGCTTTATTTGTTTCAAATGCTTCAAATTGAGTAACCCTAATTAATTTGCCTCAATTCACAAGTATCTAGAAAACCTACTTGTTTTATTGTTATCATTTTATTTATTTATTTATTTTTGTGATGCTTGTAATTGTAATATCTATTAATTGTTTGCATTTTAAAATGGATGGTAGGAATTGTTAAATAACAAAAAATGTGGGTGGATGTGATACTTCAAACTACTGCCTTTGCGGGTCTAAGGCAACGTTTATCAAATGTTGCAGCAGTGGTTACAAAACTACCTTAGTGTGTCTATGACAACGCTTATAAAGTGTTGTCGAAAGAGAAACACTTGTAGCAGCATTTCTAAGGAAACACTTATGAAATGTTGCCAAAAGAGAGCTTTTAGTAATCGTCCGAAACTGCTCCAAATTAGATGATAATGACAGTTAACTGCTGCAAAATGATTTAAAATAAACGAATACGCAGCAACTTGGCAAACCACCAGGCAGCAATTTTGCCGCGATTTGAAACCGTCGCTAAATGCAGTTTTCCTTATAGTGATGCATCGCTCAAGCCTACCACTTGTATTTAATTATTTTAATAGTAAAGAGAAGATTGAAATCTATACAACTTAATGATAAGTATCCTTAGCCACTTGTTAAGAAAGCAAAATTAATAACTTGTATAGAAAAAAAAATAAAGTTTATATATTTTCAATAACATTAAATATTTTAAAACTTACCATTGTAACTTCCTTAACCAATGTCCATTGGGCATTGGTTAGCAAAACTCATCTTTTATTGGTTATCAACTAAATTAAAATTGTTATTAAATCTTACAAACTATTCATGTTGGCTTCGTGCTTGTAACCCACGAGATCCTAATTTAGCATGCATCATAAAGAAAAATATATTCCGTGAGAAAAATATATATAGCAAGTTTGGAAGGAATGAGAATATATATGTTATGTGTGTGATAAGTAGATCGGTTAACATTAATTGACCTTAAAATGATAACGAAATGATATTTTCTTCATATATGTTTTATTAAAGTACAAATAATTGGATTTAAATCCTTTAAAGTGGATTCACTTTAAAGGATTCTTATCCCAAATAATTACACTAAAAAAACTAACATTTATTGAGTCAGCATTTATTTCTCTTAAACAATATATCAAGTTTGAGTTGTAAATGATAAAAGTTATAACCGACGCTTATAATTGAAAGTTAAAATCTATATCAACGCTTAGTTGTGAATTAACATAAGGAAAATTGTATTTTAAAATATTTGGAACAATCCGATTCCTACTAAATTAGTTGAACTCGCAAAAGAAATTATACTATAGCATTTCAGACAAGATATTCTAGCATATTTCAAATTATCCTTCTGCCATAAAGCTTCTTAGCTAGCCTTTAACTTCAACGGTAAAGGATGGAGGGAGGGAGGGAATGAATGATAGATGTTTATGATCCTTAGATTTACAAGGATTTTTCAGTTTAGACCGAAAACATTGATACCACAAAGAATGTAAATATATGAGAGAAGAGGACAAAAATATACACCATAAATTAATGAAATTCACTCCATAAGGTTATGTATAGTGCCAAATATAGAAGGCAAAACGTAATTTTGTCTTATATTTATGAGTTAGAATGTATTGCTTGTGCAGCAAGCTACTGGAGCTGTTAGACTTCATATTGTTATTTAGCTGTTAGAAGCAGTTAGGAGTAGTGACAGCTGTTAGAGTTAGTTAGTTGGCTAGCTTGTGTATCAAGCTCCCAAATTCCCTTGTATATATAGCTGATTAACACTTGTATTTTACCCACTTCTTTCATTCAATGAATTGATGCAATTCAGATCATATTCTCTACTCTATCTTCCTTGTGCTACTGCTGCTATGGCATGCATCAGCACAGTGTATTCATCTCAGTTTTATCATATAGCAAGAGAAAATATTTATTCTCCTAAACATCTCCTAAATTATTAACTATTAGATGAAACAATATGATTCCGACCTACCTAAATATTATTCTCATATAGCAGGCCAAAATTAGGACAATTCTTGATGGGGTACGTGTGAATATATTGAGCAGAGGATTAAGCTATATATATGTTTTGTGCACTGCTTTATTTTTAAGTGAATCAATTAATTAGCATATAGCATTTAGCCACACAATCTTCCCAATCTTCCTAATCCTCACAGCAAAACCTATTCTACATTCAACTTTGTTTATTATTATTATTATTATTATTATTATTATTATTATTATCAATCGATTTTTAAATAAATAATAATGCGCAAACCCTATTATTATTATTTTAGGGTTTTTCTATCCAATGTCTTTAGAGTGTAGATTAATAAATAAATAAATAAAATTAACGTGTATATATATTATCATATTTAACTTCTATTTCCATAGTTATCAAAATCGCTTGTTAACTCGTAAAATCGTACGCGTTTATGAGTTTATGTAGTAAAATCGAGCTAACTAGCATGTAAACTCGTTTCTGGGTAAAATCGGGTAAACTCGCATAAAATCGCGAGTTCACTGCCGATTTTACGAGTTTACCGCATAGGCAGATTATTTTTTTTAGGGACAAAACAAGTTTGATATTGTTTTACATATGTATGAGTTTTTAGATTTAGGTCATTTAAGTATTTTAAAGTTATCATTTACAGTTGCGCCTACAATCGTGCTCTGTTGTGCTCCTCCATCGTGCTCTGTCATTGCTTGTGCTCCGTCGCTAATCCATCGTATGTATTTCATCCTTTGCTCAGGGATCTTTCCCACCAGGATGCGTGACCTCTGCATTGCTATTTGTGCTTTAGTGTTCTAGATTGAAGACATCATCGTCACAAACTCGCTTCTTGTGATGTTCAGTAGTCAATACTATGTATTATGTTATATGTATTATGTATGAATTGAACTTAGAACTCATATATTTCGTCTTTATTTGTGCTTTGTTATGGAGGTAAATGTATTTATGAATTTCAAGTTTTATTAAATATATTTTTGTAGCATAATAATTTTTTAAAATATTTTTTTAATAATAGGTAAACTCGTACGAGTTTACGATCCGAGTTTACGGAGGCTCCACGAGTTTACCTAAACTCGCGAGTTTGATAACCATGTCTATTTCTATTTCTATTTCATGGTTTGTATCAGTTTTTTATTTTCAGAATTTTGTAAAATAAATAATAAAAATAATAAAATCTTGCTCATGTTTATATTTTTGTTTTTAAATAATTTGAAGAATATATATATATATATATATATATTAAAAACATAAAATAAAAATAATAAATAAAAACATAAACTATACCCAAACATTGACAAAATTTACTCTTGAGTTTTTAATCGGTTACAGCCATACAGGTTCAAAACATTTTTGTTAGAGTGTGTTTGATAAGAGGGGAAAAATGAAGAAAAAACTTTAATGATTAGATTTATTTGTAAAATGATACATGAACTCAATCCATATAAAATTTTTCCTCATTTTTACCTTATATTAAATACGTACCTTAATTATAAAAAAGAAAAAAAAAACCTTGATCTAAAACATGTCCCAATAATAATGCGCAACTATGTATGTACCTTCATGAAGTTGTACCTAATTGTATTGAGAAATTTTTGTGTAGATATGATTTAACATTAACGCTAGATATATATACACATTTAACACAACATAATATTATTTTGAAGTAGTGATTTAATGCTCCATATTCACACAATTTTCTCAATTGAATTGATGTGGGGTGGAGGTGTAACATTTCAAATCACCTCACCACTCCTTTATTTTTCAAAGAGTGAGAAAAGTAAAAGAGAAAAAGGGACATAGAATATTATTGTAAGGAGAATGTACGTGGCACCTGGGATTTTTTGTCTCTCCTTATTTTATCTACAAAAATTTCATATCTCTATTAGATTTAGAATGCCTTTGTCTCACGTTACTAATTGACAAAGAAATTGCTTTGTTTGTTGAAGGAAAAAAAAAAAATAAACTTTCCATATATTTAAATAATTTTTTTTAAAAAAAACACGCTCTTAGGTTTCAGGCAGAAGTTAAAAAGAATGAGTTCTGAAAAAGAAAAGTTTTTTTTTTTCAATTTTTTTAAAAAGAAATTATAACAAAAATAAGTCCTTTAATCAATTTTTTAAGCCAAAACAAACGCACCCAATTTTATTATTTGAAACTAACACGTGATTAATTAGATATCAATATATGTGAGAATTTCAAATTAATTAATGGAAGTAAGAGAGAACAATTTAAATTTTACTCATTTGATAAGATATAATTAAATAATAATATAAATTTATTTGATAATGACCGTGTATATAAACCAATATCTTTTTATATAATATATAATTTTTTAAATAATTATTATAAAATTAACATATTTGCAATGACGTGAATATATTCCTTAGTAGAATTTCCGTCTCATTTTATTCTCATTCCATGATAGCCGCCTTGATTTATGAGAGGCAAAGGGCATGATTGAGAATCTAGCTATAGCACACCCAGATGGGGTCAATTCAAGGTGTGCTAAACATATGGACAATTAAGTACTACAATTAATGATGAACTGCATATTGCATTTGAGGGCATGTCCACCCTCCAACAACATTGCAGGGTAGCAAATACAGCTAGGCAAAAAGATGTATTTAGCTGTAGACCTAGCTAGCTAGCTAGCTAGCTCTACCACCATGCATAACACATGGCCATATATATTCTAAATTATTTTACAATGCTAATTTCATGAGCACATGGCTATCACTCACGAATTCCTTATCGATTTATGAACTAGTTCCATTTCCTTCAGCTCTACTTATAAATTCAACGCATGAGGCTTTTATAGATATACATTCCCTTTTATATTGTCACGAAGAAATTAAATTAAGAGCAACTCACTTAGCACTCACCGGCAAAAAAAAATGATCCTTTATTTGTCTCTCAACTTAAATTTTTAGAAAATATATTAAAGTTTTCTATGCTTGAAAAGAGTAAAATTTGATTATTATCGATCTCATTTTTAAATACAGATCATGTTGCAAATTAAAAAAACTCTTACACAAAAAGTGTGTGTGTGTTATAGGACAAGATACTTGTCTTATTATTACTAGTATGTTTTGACAAATACTTCTTAAATATATGATGATATGGTGTGAGAAAAAGGTGATGATGATGATGAATGACAATGTGAGTAGAGTGGTTATATAAAAAATATGGTGCGAGTAATGGATATGATAGTTTTTTTATAAAAAAAAATATAAAAATAAACTTGTGGATATTAATAAAAAAATAAAGCCATGGATTTATATTTTTAAACATATTAAATAAAATGAGTAAAGACCAAAAATAATTACCTAGTATATTCTCTTTTAACTATTAATTAATTTAGATTTTGTGTTTGTGTAGAATTACAAGGTTATCTGGTAAGGTTAAAGGAGAAGGATTTCGTATACATTTTATTATTAATTTAATCCAATATTCTTCTTCATGTGGGTGAGCTTTATATAAGAAACATGGGGAATTTGACACGTATCATAAATTCAATCAATCCGTTGTTGAATAAAAATATACCAGTCTTAATGCCTATATATGTATTGCTAGATTGTACAACCAAGAGTAGCTATAGATTCTATGAAATTGTGCACCATGAAAAACGCATGGAAATTAATTAAATGGCATAAATTCTATTGCAACGAGATATATTATAAGGTGATTGTTTAAATACTCTCTTTGATGAATATTTTATGTTATTTAATTTATTTATTTTTGATATTTTATAGTTAAATTTATTAAATTTTATTATCATTTTATGATCTAATATAATATATTAATGATTATATGATCTAATGTAATAAATGAATACATTTCAATATAATATTTGTAAAGAGGTGTATCGTAAACTCAAATATTCCACAAATATCTAAATCTCTTATAAGTTAACTCTTATAATATCTGATTAATAAAAAATTTATTACGATCATATAAAACATGAATTGATAATAAAATTCAATGAATTTAATAATAAAAATTAAAAATTAATAAATTAAATAACATATGAAATTTATCCATCAGTGATTTTAGAAATCACCATGTTATAATTAATCGTTTGAACTTTGAATTATCCAATGTAATTGAATTATCCAGGTACGCTATTCCCTAGCATGTAATAGAATTCGCATCTATATAAAGCAGTAATTAGAAGGATTGAATTCGATTAGACTGCTTTAATTTTGTTTGCGCTATTCTTCTAATTATAGCACCATTAATGGGGAATTGTGCTTTAATTACTAACCCAAGCATGATCCTCCATAGAAGGACAAGTGAGCAAGATAGCCAATTAGATGTCACGGCCTATATTCTTATCAACTTTTCAAGGCCATGCATGTAGCAAGGTTTATTTGTTTACTCCATCGCTTCTCAAATAAATTTTACACCTTTTTATTTTAGTATATTCTTTTAAATAATTATCTACTTATTAAATCTAAACAACATTAATTATTATTTTTTTAGTATAATTCTGTTAATAAAAATAGTGGATGAAAAATTAATAGGAATAATTTTGTATAATACTATGAAATTTTCTTAATTTTAAAACTTTTAAATTTTTTTTAATATTCATGCAAAATAGAAAGTGGGAAATGATTAAAAAACGAAGGTAATATTTATTATTTCAAATGCCCTTAATCACGAGGTGGATTAGTTATGTTTAACTCTTTTCTTTTCTTTTTTTTTCTAAAACTTAATTAAGGGGAAGACTTATTCCAATTTTAATTTGGGCAAGTGGGTAAGAGTATGTCTCCTATACCCTAAGAATGCATGCTAATCGCTGTGGTATTTAAAAATATCAATTAATGGAAGAATTAAACCTAAGTCATCGTAATACACGAGTGAGTGAAAGGTTAAAAGGTTAACTAATTTTTTTATGGTTGTTCAAAAATAATTAACCCAAAACTTGTCCATCCTTATGGCATTGGTAAACTAAAAGTGATCAAAATGGCATAATTACCGAGTAGATCACTTGTTGTGTGTCAGATCAAGATCGAATTAAATTGACACATTAATTAATCAATTAATTAGTGAAGTATAGAATCAATTGTAGTGTCACATCAGCATAAACGTGGTACTGCAAAAGATATATTATACTACTATACAAAGTTCGTGAATACATATATTAATGGGCTGATAAGAGAGATTAGAACACCATAAAGATTTGTACATATAATCAATAATGAGATTGAAATTGAATAGAAAGTCATCCACTTAATTGGTTTGGATTACCGAAAGATTTTATATTTCGCCTTTGTGTTAATCAGATCAATTATCATCACTTTGTCATATAGTAATTGATCTGATCTATACCCACTATCATTGTGGATTCTTTGACACAAAGTTGGTCCTATAACGTTTTAATTAAAAAAAAAAATTAGTTCCTTTGTGTCCTACAAATTGAAAGGGGTCAATACTAGTAATTAAAGATGGATATATATCTCTCTTAAGGCTTAACCACAAAGAAAAATACAACCGTATCCTAGTTTTTAATGGCAAAAGGAAGAGACATTACCCTAGGAGGAGATCTCCATTAATTCTTCAATAATTTAAACTCAAATTATATGTACACACTCATATAAAAAAAAAGTTACTAGTAAATAAATATTTGCTATTATGCGAGTTGAAAAGCACACAGTATGATTGCAGTTGAATGAATTTCAGGTACTCATAATTTCGACCAATATGATTGGTTGAGTTGGTTGGAAATTTATTTCCTTTAGAAATTAATTGAGTTCGATTAAATGCAATCCAATGAACTTTAAATACTGATATGAAATCAAAAGAAAACGCAAAAAAACACAATGACTTTTAAAAGAAAACACATGGCACCTAGGTATAAATTCACGCTACGCTAATACACTATCCTATAAATATCTCTTTTTAATCTTAAAAATGTGAAGTCATAATTTTCTGGCTATGCTGCAGTAGATTATTTATTGCGTGGTGGGACCCACTAGTGTGCACGTGCCAAGAAATAATTTGTAGGAGACGCGCGTGTGAGTGTTGAGTGAGGGGGTACGTGGACGACACCAGCAGTGGTTGCCACGTGTCAGCTTCCCCCTATCCATGCGCAATTCTTGGGCTCATAGGATATCATATCATTTATTCGCTACTCTAAATCTACGAGAGTTATTAAAACCAGTTGGACCGGAAAATCGGTGAACCGATGTGAACTACGTGACTCGATTAAATATAGATCATATATATGTGAAAAGATCTTGATTTTCTATAAATATGAAACATAAGAAAATATTTTCACAATTTTAAGGATTGATGATTAAAGTAACACCGACCCTCATTCCAAACAAAGATGAAAATGACACCTGTCTCATGAATCTAATGTAGTCTCTTGATGTAAAACAGAGTACATTCCACATTGAAAATGCATCCATACATATTCCACATTACATGGTTCTGAAAGACTTTGGGGTTCAAGAAAGTTCAGATTAATGGCTATTGGCTCCTGTGGTCTAACACCCCTAGACATGTTAGGCTAGGGTAATATACCCTAAAAAAACCAAAAGAATTGATGCTTCTGTGCCCTGTAAGATTTCTTAATTAAATATGAGTGCAAGAGGGAATGAATGAGAATATGTGAAAAAAGAATGGCGGTCCTATAGTGGAAATATAAACAGGGGAAAGATAGCTTTAATTATGTGTTTTTCTAAGGAAAAAAATTTAGGGTTTCGGAGAAGACTCACCTCTATATTTCAGAACCAAATCATGTCTTAAGGTTTGTGAAAGTAAACATTTATAGATGTACTTATTGATCACTCACTAACGAGAAAATTTGATAAATCAAACTCAAGTTATGACGATATATAAATAAAAAATTGACCAGAAGAGTCAACCTCATAAATCAATAATTTAATTTTAATATATTGTTAATATAAAATATTTTATATGAATCCTGCTTTTAAATAATTATTATAAAAATTAAATATTTTTAATAATATATAATTAAATAACTATGAAAAATTTTACATTAATGGCTTATAATAATTGAATTTTAAATTTTTAGATATATATATATATGCGCACTTAGCATAAAGAAGCCAATACTCCCAAGTCTATCACATTGAAAAGCTAGACCCCACTGGACCTATTATAAGCACCCTTTATCTTATTGCTCTCCAAAAAGAAAAAAAGTTAAAAATAAATTGTTTTATGGACAGAAATTGGAATCTGATTGATGAGTTATGCCTTTAATCCTTCTTCCCTTATTCAGATTAAAATAGAAAACTATTTGGATTAAGAAAGGTAAGGGGAGAACAATATATACGGGTCATTGAATTTCGAAGATAGGAATGTTGAAAACTGTATAGTGCTATTAATCAAAAGCATGTTACTATAGGGAATATAAGAATCAATTACCCTCTAAGAGGAAAAACATCTTCAATTCCTATATTAGGAAATAAATTACAGAGTTACTTTAGACAACTTAAATAACCACATCTCTCTCTTTGCAAAATAACCAAAAACCTTTATTTGACTCTGTCCCTCGTCCTTTTTGAACTTATTCTTGCTACTTATACTTTATTATGAGGGATCTAAAATCATCAAGTGAGGGTTAAAGTAGAAAAAAATAAAAAACCTTATCTTTTATAGCTCTAGTAAGTTGTAGACAAGCGACTTAAAAAAAAATTGTAGACAAGGGAATATAAAAAATGTTTGTTTTACACTTAATTTGCATCTACCATATAATCATCAACGTATTTTATACAAATTCTTGTGTTATTAAGTTTGAGAGAAGAGAAAGCATTGGAGAGAATTGGAATGAATGAGTTGCATTAACTTGGCTTACAAGCCATGGTTATATACATGTGCTCTCATATGCAACAGTAATAGAAACTGCATAACTGAAACAACAAAACAAAAATATAACTACCTAACTAAATCTTGACTTGTGAGTCAAGTTAAATAGCTAAGCTTAATGAAAAATAATTTATTACTCTAATATGTGTTTCTCTCATTTCTTTTCACTACCTCTCTCGCATGCATCACTCCTTCTTGCATTTCTTTCTTCTTTTTTATACTTTTCTCTTCCTTGTCACTCCTCCACCTCCTCCTCCGTCTGCCATAGTTATCGCACGCTTGTTATATTTTTTTGTTCTTCTTCATATTTCGTCATATTTCTTTTTTTTTTCATTCACGGTAAAGAATGTATACAAGGTGCATCAGATCTCATCATCCCCCTTTCTTCTTCTTCTTTTTGGAGATATTGCACACTTTTTTCTTCTTGTTCTTCTTCTTCCTTTTTCTTCTTGGGTTGGATTTCAACATCTTTTTTTATATGAAACATCAAAGCTTTTTTCGGTATTTTGGTTGAGTTTTTCTGAGTTAGATTTTTCTCATCTTTGTTCTATGATTTAGAAATACGTAGGAGATCATTGTAAACTTTTGAAAGTTGTTTCAAAAGTTTATGTATGAGTTTGTAAAAGTTTACGCATAGCTTATGAAAAAGTTTGTGCATAGGTCTCCCTCCTTTTTAAAATGGTTTTTTACTTTCTCTTTTATGTGAATATTAAGAAAATGATTGAAAATGTGAAAGTAAGAAAATGTTGATAGTATTTACCTAATTATCCTTATTATAGTGAATGATTAGAGTTATTATGGTGGATAAGTACGAGAGAGAGTGTTTATTTAATAAGGGCATGCAGTAAAAGAAATAATGATGTCTAAACTTAATAAGTGGATGACTGTTTTGAAACAAACCAAAATACGAAGTTGAGCAACTATTTTGAAACGGAAGGAGTAAAAGTTTGTGCGGTTTCTAAAAAAGATTGGGTCTATTGTTTCAAAAATTTGTGTATGCGAAAATAAAAGTTTGTGTATGTTTTTTGCAAAAATTTGTGCATTCCTAGTTAAAAGTTTATGTATGAGGAAAAAGTTTGTGCATGAGAGAGAGTGTAAAAGTTTGTATGTGATTTTTAAAAATATTTTGGTCTATTGTTTCAAAAGTCTGTGTATGCGAGTGTAAAAATTTGTGAATGTGAGTGTAAAATTTTGTGTATGCTTTTTACAAAAGTTTGCGCATGTTTATTTAAAAGTATATGTATGAGTTTGTAAAAGTTTGTGCCTATTTCCTAAAAATGTTTGTGCATGTTTATTTAAAAGTTTATGTATGATTTTGTGAAAGTTTGTGCCTATTTCCTAAAAATATTTGTATATGTGAGTGTAAAAGTTTGTGTAGTAGTATTCTTTAAGAATGGTTTGGTGAAAGACCATTATTTGAGAAACAATCGTTGCAAGTGAGAAAATTTGTAGCGAGAACGAGGTGAGAGTTTGCGAACGGTTTGAGTGGGAGTGTGGTGCACACATTGTTTATGTGTGTGGACGTGGAGAGAGTGAGGCATTTAAGAAATAATTGATGGGTCCCACTCCATAATTTGTGCTAATGATTATATGGTGGATGTAAAATTGGTGCACACCTTAGCAACACTTATATAATATATTCAACATAAAAATAAAAAAGTGTCTTAATTGTTAAAAGTTAGCGTTGGAGTTTAAGTGTGATGGTTGAAGTCTGATATCATTTAAGAATACATAGAACAATATATAAGTAAGATGACACATAATTCATTATCTTAATTTTTTTTTAATTAAAATATAACATTTGATCCACTATTATAATTTCTTAAGGTTACGTTTCAGGTATGCATGCTCAAAACATGAGCATTCAATGCTCACCTCAAAAAATCCATAGTAACAAGCTATTTGTTTTATTTATTTGTTGAGTAATTTATTAAAAGACTATTTTGTCGCTCATTCCAAATCAAATTTTCATCTTAAACCATAGCTTAGAAGTTCACCAATTAATCCCCCTCTAGCTCCCCACTCATATAACATCAAATGTAGCAACCATAAACGTGATTCTGTGAAGTAATCAAACTCCTATCTGCATTCATTCCATCACCTAACAATAGCATAGCCCTAACACCTTGAACGACTTTGGCATCTACACTTGGAGACTAGTTTCAATTCCACCATGCATACTCCCGATTTTTTTCTTCAAAGAGAGATTCTTTTTGGGCATGAAAATCAAATATTATGTGTTCAATGTTCACTTGTTTGGGGCTTTTTTCAATGAAAGGATGAGAATGGAACCTTATGAGTTATGACCACCCAACGGTTGCGCCTTTTTGTCGTTCTTCACGTTTCGTGCTGCGGAGTGGCCAGACTTGGGTTGAAAATAAGATGAAACTGGGGAAACTTGTTGCCCTATTGCTACCATTTTCACCGTAACAAGATACTTTAGTTTTTAACCATTGGATCAGTATCATATTTAAATTAATGGTGAAGAAAATGAGTATATGGTGAAAAAAATAGATATATATATATATATATATATATATATATATATATATATATCCCTATACTCTTAGAATGATGTTCTTAAATGATATTTTGATTCTAGGAACTCATATTTCAAAAGTACATGAGTGATATTTAAGTACTCGGGCATACTCTAATCCTAGTGGAATGACCAATGTCGAACTCAATTAAACTTTTTATGATATTGTACCAAGGGGGTGATTCCTCAGTGTAAGTTGGATCTTGGAGCTCCTCTTCGGGTTCAAGATCACCGGGACGGGTATCTGCAAGGACTCCGACGCTCAAGTCAATGAAGGTTCAAAGCAATAGGGAAATCAAGGGAGAATGGGTTCTGGGCGTACCTGGTGAGCTGCTNAAAAAAAAAAAAAAAAACAATGTCTTGTTATGTGTACTTTTGGGATTTGAAATATAATATGTAAGAAATTTCCCTGGCCACACCTACTTATATAATTGGTGTTCTTTCTTTCTTTTTACCAATGGATCATATGGCTACTATTCCAAATTGACAATCTCAATATTTCTTAGTGACCTGTCTTAATTTCAAGTTTGACTTCAAGAAAATATTTTTTAATTAAGCACCCTTGGTTATCAAGCAAAGTTCATAAAGTGAAAAAGAGTGATTTACTAATAAAAAGGTGGAGCTGAGAACTAAATTAAGCAAAGGTTAAACAAGAAGGGGGATCTTAATTAGGCAAAGGTTAAGAGATTTTATGGGTGAGTTTTATTTTGAATAATTTTGAGATAAAAATATAGTGGGACCCACACTCAATAGGGGCTTGTTCTGTTCTCTCTCTGTATATAGATGTTCCTCCTCTTACTGAAATTGAGAAATCAAGTTTGGAAGGAACTTCTTACTAGCTTCACCCACACCTCAATCATCACTATATATATTCCATAAACACCAAAAGAGTACTGCAAAATCTCACTTTTTCTTTAGCCATAGTACTCATCAATCTGCAAAAGGGTCACCAGAGATGACTGAACCTCACGATTCAAATGTCCTTTCCAACCCCATGAAAACCAATGAGCAAAAATCTCTACAAAACCTCACTATGTACCCCATAACTCTCAAGGTACGTATATATATCTCAATAAAGTAATGTGATATAACTAGAGAAGAAAAACGCTGTCAAATTTTTTTGACAGAAGTCGGTATAAACCACTTTCTTCACCTGAGAATCAACAAGATTATTGCAATTAAATTCTGACAAAAGTGTTTCTAGCTCTGTAGCATTTTTTGTCCGCATATACCATTACATTGATTATATATATATATGACAACACCATATATCTATATATGTTTATTTCATACTAAATATTTTTGGCATCTGCTAAATGGTTTCATTAATTTGCAGTTTGAGGAATTGGTGTACAAAGTTAAATTAGAGCAGAAAGGCCTTTGTTGGGGCAGCACAAGGACTCCAAGAGAAAAGACCATATTGAATGGTGTCACAGGTAGGTATGTTTCCATCTCCTTTTCTTTCTCGTCTCAGTTTTAGAGTGACTCAATGAGAGGTACTTACTTACTTACAGGTGTGGTTTGCCCGGGCGAAATACTGGCCATGTTGGGGCCGTCCGGAAGCGGCAAGACCACACTCCTCACGGCGCTGGGAGGGCGGCTAGGCGGCATATTAGCCGGAAAGATCACATACAACAACCAGCCCTTCTCAGGTTCCATTAAGAGAAGAACAGGTTTTGTGGCACAAGATGATGTGCTCTACCCTCACCTCTCTGTCACAGAAACTCTACTATTCACTGCACTTCTAAGGCTTCCAAGCAGCATAACCAAACATGAGAAACTCCACCATGTGGAGAATGTTATCAATGAATTAGGACTCACAAGGTGCAAGAATAGCATGATAGGGGGCCCACTCTTCAGAGGGATTTCTGGTGGAGAAAAGAAAAGGGTTAGCATTGGACAAGAAATGTTGATAAATCCAAGCCTTTTGCTCCTTGATGAGCCAACCTCAGGTTTGGACTTATCATGTACAAATCAAGCTTGTCAAACTATCTGAATTAACATTTTTACCTACTGTCAAACTCTAAACAAAATCAGTAAACTCTCGAGTTTATTATTGAAGGTTGATGAGTTTACTTAAATTCTCAAATTTCCCAACCTTGGGATAAATACTTCAAAATTATAGTATTTGTGTATCGTATCTTACTGTATCGTATTTAATACTCGTGCACCTGTATTTGTGCAACATAGGTTTGGACTCGACAACTGCACAGAGGATCATGAACACTATCAAGGGTCTTGCCTCCGGCGGGGGAAGAACTGTCGTCGTGACAATTCATCAACCATCTAGCAGGCTCTACCACATGTTTGATAAGGTGGTGCTGCTCTCTGAAGGGTGTCCTGTGTACTATGGATCTGCTTCATCTGCCATGGAGTACTTCTCTTCCTCTGTTGGGTTTTCCACTTCCTTGACTGTCAATCCTGCTGATCTTTTGCTTGATCTTGCCAATGGTAATCAAAGTTTTCTTTTTTCTTTCAATTTTAACATTATCTCAACGATAAGGTTATTGTTTTGTAAATATGTTGTGTAAGTTTGAAGGTCCTGAGATAATAATATTGAAAATAGTTTCTTCGTTTGTTAGATGAAATTGTGTAGATGTATGTTTCTCAGATCCCATTAGTGGAGCGAGAGAAATTATTGTGCGGTGATAAAACACTAAGGTGGATTATACTCTATTTAATAATAAAATGACATTTAGATAAAAGTGGGTATTACCACTAACTAAGCTATACTTGGTAGGACACAATCTACCTTAATATTCCATGACCATACAATAATTTCTCCATGTGATAAGATTGACATACTTTTTCCCTATTTATCATAGTTTAAAAGTTCATTACATAATTTTTGTGGACATGATATGGAATCAAGGTGTGGAGTTTGGACTAATTGAAGCGGTGATCTAATATGTTCCTTGACTAGAATGAATTATAATGAGATTTTGATATGTGAACATTAGCGGAAACTCATGTCTAGTTTAAACAGAACCATATATTTTGTATCACATCATTTATTTATATACATTTTACTTAAGAGAGCAAGTACTAATACAATTTCATGGCAATAATGCAAAAAACTGCAGGGATTGCCCCTGACTCTAAGAATGCAATTGAACATAGTGAGAGCCAGGAATCAGAGAGGAAGATGGTGAGGGAAGCTCTCATCTCTGCTTATGACAAGAACATAGCCCCAAGGCTGAAAGCTGAGCTTTCTAGCTTGGAGGTGAACAACAACTACAATAAGACAAAAGATGCTTCTAATAGTAAGTCTCCTATCTCTAGGTCAAAAGAAAAAAAATGCTACAGAATTAGAAATTTTGACAAAATTTAGTTGTGAAAATGTCGCGACATGCTTATTGATGGATTGGATAAATAAGTCGTGACTTCAACAATCACCATATTGTCTATCAAACATTCTAATAATATTGTTAGATTACCACTAGGTTAAAAGTTGTAGCTATTGGTAGTAATGTCCATTACAAATGTCATGAGGCGGGGTGTTAAGTCCATCAAATCTTAAGGGTGGTGTTGGTTAAATAAAGCCAGCGAATATTATTTTTGGACATGTAGCATTTATTTTCTAGTAAAAAACAAGCATATCTGGTTGAAAGAATCATATCTTGTTTTGACGTGTGTTAGAAGTGTAAGTAAGTAATATATATTTGTTTTGCTTAAATTGGTGCAGAGAAGCACATGACAAGAGAGGAGGAATGGTGCACAAGCTGGTGGCATCAGTTGAAGGTGCTGTTGCAAAGGGGTCTGAGGGAGAGAAGATATGAAGCATTCAACAGGCTGAGAATATTCCAAGTCATAAGTGTGGCTTTCCTAGGCGGACTACTGTGGTGGCACACACCAGAATCACACATTGGAGACAGGGTAAGAAGAGCCACTAATTTCTTCAATTATATTATGACAATGATTAATTATGTAATGATTAATAATAATAAGAACATGACCAAATGAAATAATGTGCAGATAGCCCTGCTGTTCTTCTTCTCGGTGTTCTGGGGATTCTACCCTCTGTACAATGCAGTGTTCACGTTCCCACAAGAGAGAAGGATGCTGATAAAGGAAAGGTCGTCGGGGATGTACAGGCTCTCCTCCTACTTCCTAGCAAGAACCATAGGAGACTTGCCCCTAGAGCTTGCCCTCCCCACCTCATTTGTGACCATAATATATTGGATGGGAGGGCTCAAACCAAACCCTGTAAAATTCTTCCTATCGCTGCTGGTGGTCCTCTACAGTGTCCTTGTCTCGCAGGGACTTGGACTGGCGTTGGGCGCCATTCTCATGGACGTCAAGAAGGCAACTACTCTTGCTTCTGTCATAACAATGCTCTTCCTCATCGCGGGAGGCTACTACGTACAGAACATCCCATATTTTATTCAGTGGATCAAGTACTTTAGCTACAGCTACTATTGTTACAAGCTTCTGCTCGGTGTGCAATATCACGAGGCTGATTATTATCAATGCTCAAAGGGGGCTTTCTGCAGGGTTACGGATTTTCCTCTTGTTAGGTCAATAGGGCTAGGTCATTTGTGCTTTGATGTCTTTGTTATGGGACTTATGTTGGTTGGTTACAGGGTACTTGCATATTTAGCACTCCGGAAGGTCAGGTAAAACAAATATTACACAACAAGATATCTAGGACAAATTAAGCTGTTTTCGCTGCTGCCTATTAATTTTATGAAAATTTCAAAGAATTTATTTTGTTATGTAATGAATGAATAATAACAGAATATTATAATCCTCCTCATGCATGGAACTCAATAAATGAAAATTTCATGTGTCATTGTTCTCTTTTCTTTTCTTATTTATTTATTTGAAAATAAAGTTGCGTTATTTTTTTAATAAAACAATGACTCCTAACTTGCACTTTAGAATAAATTTCCTTAGTGCCTTAATACAAGGGATATTCCGCATGATAAGAGAGACATGCATGGAAAAGAACACACGCATTTTAATCTCTGCAAGAAGTCAAAGATTGTGACTACAAGTTAAGGTTAAGTAACTAAACGGTTGATCATTATTAGGACTTAATTTGTAACCTCAAGTTTGTTGTTTCACGTATGCCCCTGCATAATTTTCCAAAAGAAAAGGACATTTTTAAGAATTCTTTTTCTTCCCAGAAGGAGTTAGAATTAGTGACTCGACAAAAGAGATATTTGTAATTGAATGTGAACTATCAAACAGTTATGTTCCAATATTTGATCAACACTTGAAAGAATGGTGCTTTTTAGAAAGTTGGAAGCATGGGTTGAGAGTATATCCATTAAAATTATTTACATAACGGGGGTTGGTCCAAGTAGTAAGCGGCTTGGTATCGCTTAAGCAAGGTCCCGAGTTCGAGACCTTGTGAACGCAGTTATCCCCGCTAAGAGACTCACCCGCCATAGCCAGGTGTGCGACCCGGGTCGGCCCGGATTAGTGCTAAGCCTTGGATACCGGGTAGGCAACCTAAAAAAAAAAATATTTACGCAACCACGTAGAATTCATTAATCCAATGTTGTTTGAGATGATGACAGGATTAGAAGCCCAATCATAATGGTGATGATTAAGCTCAATTTATGCACATAATAAAGGGTCAAACTACAATAATTGGTCATTGAAGGTGGATGGATAGCCATGTGTCCACTCTAATTCAATACAATAGAGCATAAATTTCATTTTTTTTATTAAAAAAAGTTTAGTTGGTTTCAGCATCAATCATTTCACAAAGGTTAGAACATGTCTCAAGCTCTTTGAGCTCACCGAAATACTTATAGATCATCTATTAAAGTAGCTCTCACAGTCGGCAGCAAAAATTGAATCCACTATCTTTGGCACAAAAGATCATAAAAAAGGCAACATTTTTTTTTGAATCTTAAAGGTGACATTGGCTAAATGAAACCAACAATCTCCCACAGATTCTACCAAGGGATTCAAACTCATTACATTGCTTTTATACCACTTATTTGATCAAACACTCACTACTAAGTCAAAAGCTCTACCAGCAATGGTGAAACTTTATTTTCTCATAGTTTCTTATAAATGCATCAAGCATAAGGGGTTGCATGAGTTAAAAGTGTCACAAACCGGGATATTAACCCATCGAATTTTGAGAGTGACGTTGGCCAAATAAAATCAACAATTTCAAACTAATGTTGACCTAGTTCAAATAATTTGACACTTATATTTTAAAAGCAAAGTCTTATATTTCACTCTTGTAAATTTTGAAGAAGTATCGTTGGGAGAACTTATCTCATAGTAGATCGAATCGACTTTGGCCGTATTAGTTGAAATATTGGTGATTTAGAGAAAATAAAGAAACATTTCAAACAAGTGGTGTGTACAAGGTTCTTTGTGGACTTATGCAATTCTCACGAGGTAGAGAACATAAAGCATATAACAAATTAATGTCAATTAAGATAGGTCATATCAAAAGTATAGTATAAGAAAGAATATCACCAAAGCTGAAGATAAGTTTTCGTTGAGAATGTAGGGTATGCTGAGATTTGCGCACTTTTCTTAAGTCATATATAATTCATAAACAACAAAAGAAAGGGTAATGCACACAATTACAACTAGCTATTTTATTCATGACAAATTAAAGCTTTGATCTAAGGTACACTTTCTACACACATTAGATGGTTCAATAATAACTTAAAAACAAAGTTTAAGGAAATGATCAAAATGAATCTTTTTGAAGCAGAAAATAAGTTATCACAAATGCTTACGTTTCGAAGCATAAAAGGATTTTATCATTGATCCAACTTGCTATATCTACAGCTGCAGTATGAATCTGATGACTCTGTGGTCCCATTTGGTGACCACATCTCACTCAGGCATAAGAGATGAAATCAAGGTTCAACATCACCCATTTGTTGGCCTTACTCAGCAATGAGCAGAGCATGCACCGAGTCAATTGTTTACTACTGAAAATTTATTGGGATTGGGAGCACATCTTCTCAAGTTCAATAATTATGGTTTAACTATTGTTAGTCGCTGTTAGTAGTAGATACCTGCTAATCAATAAAAAAGGGAGATTGAAAATTTAGTCTAGGAACAAGATACCACCACATATATATATCATAAAAAATGTGTTGTTGGAAATTTAGTTGATAGGTTGTCTAAATTGATGAAATTCAAGTAAGGGAGAAACCATTCAAACTCACGTGTTAGTGGCCTAAGAAAATTCATATGAATGAATAATTTTGTGTTAGCTTAAAGTCAATGGGAGTGACGCCCTATGGCTGCTGAAAATTGCACATATCCAAAGTGTTACGGAATGTTGAAAGCACTTGACATATATTTGTTCAGTACGTGGGTTTTTTTTTTCACGACAAAGAACAACAAGCTCTTTGACAAATAAAAAATAATGTTAATTTACTCTGAATATCAATTTTCAAAAATGTTATTCATAACGTTTTTCTTGATACATCCGTTTAGACACACATGACATTAGATTAAAGAAATTTTTGAGTGTCACAAGTTGCCCTACCATGAGTAGAGCGCCACCAATATTCATTAAATGTTGGAATTTTAATAATGGGTAAATAAGTTTTACATTAATTGAATAGTATATAAAATGGGACAATTTATAGACTCATAAAAATTACTATTAGGTTATCATGGGGCACCAATTAAGATTACATGCATACCACACTACTCCTAGAATGATAATTTGTGAATTTCATAATGATTGTCAAGTTTTTGATATTTTAGGAATTTAATATTTCTTCCAACTTCGAATATTAAAATAATGGTGATTTTTGTTTTTCAATAATATCCTTAATTTAATTGTATTAATTAATGACTACAACAAAGAAAGTAGAGTATTAATTATGTTAGTGAAAATGAGGGAGATAATTTCATTCACTTAATATATTTTGTACCATACATGACGAAGATCATTTTTTTTTAATTTATGTATTAATCCTAATTTGACAACCATATATTCTAAACAAAAGAGAGTATTTGAGCTTTTGGTAAAGAGAATATTCACTCCTAACTTATGTATTTAGATTGAATATAGTATTAATGATCATAATATAAATTCTTAGTGGTGCTCCATAAACACCTACTAATTTCTATAGACTTATTACATTTACCTCAAGACATGGTATTCAGTCTCCTATCAAACTTCTCATTAAATCTCTACGTATTTTGGACTCTCCTCACCATCTTCCTCCATCCAAAAGACCGAAGGAACTTTTATTCTTTGGTACATATATATTTGATTCATTTTTGTTGCTTAATTAGCTCCAAAATGTAACACAATAAAAAAAATATAATTTTCATCTACAACATTGTGTGTCCATGTTTCAAGGTGATATTCTAAAAGAGTCATGCTACACGTACACCAAAAAATATATACTATACATACATCTTATATTTATATACATAAAGTTTGTGTTTTAATGCCTGTAATGTTTATGCACTTAATTAAGTATAATTGAGAATATCATCTATAAGTTTGTAATGTTTGTGCACTCATGAGAATAAAGTTTGTGCATTATTAATGATGTATGTATGTGTGTATAAAATTGGGTGTACATGTTGCATTTTTTATTGTAAAACTCGTGCATTTAATTTGCCCTCATGCTTTGGTTATTTTATGCACAAAGGTACATGCATCCCTTAGTTTCTTTGAAGAGAGAATATGGCACCTATTTTAATTTCTTATTTAATTTTGAAACACTAACTATAGAGATTCTGGAACTTTCCATTATTTTTTACCATAATTATATCCACATGCACAGCCAAAGACCAAAAGTTTAATTGTTATTGTTATCTTAAACAAAGCAAAAGAATTTTTATATACTTTGCGGGATAAGATATATCAAGTCAAAGAGATGCAGTCACACCACCGACCTTAGCACACAAAAGATGTAATATGCTAGTTTTAATTATTTGCAACATTACAGGCATAGGGAATAATTAGAATTGAGGAAGACTAATCAATCACAAAGGAATCATGCAGAGTTATTGTTGGTGCATGGCTAAGTTACATTGCACCAAACTTCACAATTATGATTGAGTGCATTTTTAGAAGTGACTAAACTTAACTTGTATGATATCTCACAAATTTCATTTAATTATAGATTTATGTAAATAAATTTTGATCATTTTTAAAATGTAACTACAAGAAAACTTAAATTTTGTGGCAATTATTTACCGAAAGTTCCTATAAACAACTGCTAATCATATTATTTTGCGGTGGTTTGCAGTTTAATTCAAGGTGGTTTCTGTTTGACAGTAATTTTGACAAAAGTAACTGTCACAAAACATCAAGTAAAAGTGAAAAAATAAAACCTATTCACCTGGCCCCCAAAGCCTTCCCCCTCTTTCCCTTGACAAATCCCAAGCTCCAAAGCATTCCACCGAACTACCACACCATTTCCAGCCACCTCATCGCGACTCCCTTATCATATAACCACGACTCTATCTTTATTGGGAGAAACCTTGTCTCTACCCATTCTCATCCTCATTGATCATCCCCCATGGTTGTGTACCCTGTCAACGCTAGCATGCTAGCTCCAGCTTATCGCTGAGTAGCTCTCGGTCAATAACATTTTCACTTCTTTGAAACCCCTCTAATTTTTTTTTCACTTCTTTGCATAGTCAGTTTCGACATTTTTACTTGTGATTGTTGCTTTTATTCTCTCAAATCACTCATTTTTATTGTTTCAAATCTTGAATTGGGATTTGTATGTGGGGGCTTATGCATATAATTGTATTTGCAGCAGCTTGAAACCGCCGTAAATACAGCACAAGCCGCACCCCAAACCGTCACAGAATATTTTACCAACTGTCGTTATACGTGTTTGTTCAGAAACCTTTGCTAAATCTTTTTGTGGCAGTTTGGAACCGTCGTTGAGCATAAATTACATTCTTAAATTTCATATTAGTTTTTATTTGTGTGATATTCGTACAATTCCATTTAATTCCAACACTACATAAATAAAATATGATTACTTCTAATTTAAATAAAGCCCATAAAAATAAAGATGTTAATCCAAATAACACAAGTCCTATCAATGAAAACTTAAAGATTGGAGAAAGCTCACTCTATAAAAACAAGAAATGAAAAAAAAATTTGGCCCACCTCCCCATGAAGGCCTAGCTCCACCACTGTATATGTGTGTGTGTAACTGCATACATTTCTAAACTTTGGTGCAATCTAGGTTGACAAGATTGCTATTAGATGGTGCAATGAAACTTAGCCCTCAAGAGATGCGATGCTATTAGCTAGCTAATCGACATGCCGACCATTAAATTGGTCAATAAAGTAACTAAAGAAATACTGAAAATCTAGTTAGGAACAAGATACCACCGCACCACATATATATCAACAAAAAATGTGTTGATGGGAATTTAGTTCATAGGTTGTCTAAATTTGATGAAAACCCAACTAAGGGAGAGTGAAACCATACATACATTTCACATGTTAGTGGGACCTATTAAGAGGATCAATCCATGCATGCATTGTGTGTGAGCATAACACAAAGTCAATGTGAGTGATATGTTGTGTCTGCAAAAAATTGCACATATCCAAAGTATCACGGAACGTTGCAAGAAATTGACATATAATTGTCCAAAGGTATGTATATTTATTAGTCTCAAGGAAAGAACAATTTGCTTTTGATAAAAAAAATAGATGTCTTTTGGACTCATACTTTACGTAAATTGTTCTTCTTCCTTCCATTTTTTGTTGTTACTTTTTATTTAAAAATTTATCTAAAATTAAATAAATATTAAATATACATTTTGTAATTATACTCTTGTTATTTTAATTCACTCAATAACATCTAATTAAATTATTTCTTAATGCTTTATATTTTCTTTATTTTAGTACTAATTAAATTATTTCTTAATTTATTTTATTTTGTTAAAAGTTACAACAAAAATTAAACAGAGAAAGTACTATACAAATCATATATTTACAAGCTTGAGTGAGGGTGGAGGAATGCACGTATTAAGATGAGATAACTATATTTCGTCATCTATTTTAAATTATTGTTGAGTTTTTTTTTATATTAAAGTAACCAAGATGTTGAAGGTTCTCCTTCAATTTTGTTCATCATGCCATTGAGTATGTAGAGTTTATTTTTTAGGAATTGAATTGAAGTACTCTCCCAAGGGCATGTTTAAATTGGTGGTTTGTGGTGCGGTGGAATTGAGCTCAAGGAAATTGAATGGACTTGCATTGTTTGGATTGGATTGGTGGTTTAGTAGGGAAGTGAAGTGGTGGTGAGGGTGTCATTTCACCCAAAATTCCATTTTTCGTTCCACCCAATTTGGAGGGTTTGGGATGAAATCGTATTTAATTTTAATTTTAAAACATAATTAAAATAAGCGTTTACTTATTTACCTATTGTACTTTGCTCTGTTACTTGGGCTCAAAGAGTGTTGTGCTCTCAATGTGGGCCTGTGGCCTATCTATTGTAATATGTATGACCAAAAAGTGAAAAAGATTTGTCTCGGTATTCTGGGCTAATTATTTTTATAAAAAATTTTGTTCTAAATTGGATTCGATTAAAAAAAATGAACTTATGTTTTAGATAGATCAAACACTAACTCAACCACTATGTTTTGGACTTCTGATTTCTCCAGAGTCCAGATCTATGTGTAGTCTTAGCCCTTTGAAAAACATTTTGAGTTTCAGTTTGCTTGGGTTGCTAAAATGTTGGGCCCAAAGTCAAGAAACAAAGTATTAAAATTAGAATATTAACTACAAATATATAAAGATATAAAAAGTAATTTGTATCTTGTTAGTGTGAATCTGATATATTGTTTTTAGTTTACAAGTGTTGTTAGGTTTCTCTACGTTTAAAAGTGTTTTCTTCCATTCTCGTAAAACAAAATGGTATCACGAATGATACTATTAAATATATTTTTGGTTTGTGGTTGCGCTGCTGCTGCTGCTGCAACGGTTACGAATATAAGTTTTCAAACGCGGAAATTAATTCGTCAAATGGCAGCTAGATAATAACGTTTCTTAGTTTATCTGTAATAATATAATAATAATAAAATCATTAATAATGATGGATACACATTTGTGCTGCGCTGGTCAAAAAAGTTAAGAATAAACTATTAATTTGATTTGATTCTGTAAAGATAAAAAATATATCAACTTAGTCGTCTAAATATTCATGATAGTATCAAATAAATACCACATTCATAGATCTTAAGTGAAAATAAGTTAGTCTTGTTACAATAATTTAGTAGATTCCTCAAAGATTGATTTTTTTTCTAATGCGAAAAATGATTGGTCAATAATTCTTAGTTTGAATGCTTCTATCAGTGCTTTGAATGCTTCTCATCGTGTAAAGTTTGTAGTTAAATAATTTATTCTTACAAAGGCTAATTCTAATTTTGTAGGTGAAATCGATGTTGGCATTGTTGTGCCTTGAGTAACCTTTGATAAATTGAGGAACACAGAAGTTTGTTTATGGCCATTTACAATCTTTTTTAAAATTTGTCTTAATCAGAATCAGATTCACCATATCAAAGTGGAGGGAAATTCCAGAAAAAGGAAACCAAAAAAGATAGAGAATATTTGACTAAATGAAAATAATTGATTGAATATTTCCATAAAAAAATTAATTGATTGAATAGTAATGATAGAAAAGAGAATTTTAATTAAAGTAATATTCTTTAAAACAGGAGTAATTTTTTAAAATATTTTTTTAAGATAATAAGAAGACTATTTATTTAATGTATGACTCGAACTTGGGTTCTTTCTTTTCACCGATAAACCATAGCCTACCTCGCTTAAAATTAATTTACTTTACATAGTTATCAATATTATTTATTATTTTTTTCTTAATCTCCATAATAAAAGTATAAAGTGCCTAGCATTGATAATGCCTCACCAATATGAGGTTGGTCAAGGTCGTGCAGATTTTGATTTCTTAATTAGTAGTCTCGATTTTGACTATTAAAAATGAAAAAAAAAATTGTCGAGAGATTCCTATTGCTTCAACTGGGCCTACTGTCATAGCGGGTTGAACTAGACAAATTCTTGGTATTAGAATCTAGCTATTGATGGTTCAATGACAAAAGAAAATGATAAGTACTGTGATGGGGTAATTATATACTACTTTATACTAAATGAATGATCCGATCTTTAATCAATTGCGCCAACATTCATTTGCTTGTTTTTTGTTTTGATCGAATCATTGACATATAAACCATATTATTTAGAATTTGACTAATTTGATCTGATTGAATGCTTTTTTAGAAGAGATAAAGATCTTTCTGCAAAAGTTTTATTGTTTTACAAGTGTTAAATTTAAGACTACTCATTTTATGTTTAATTATGAATAAAGGTTTTTTAAGATAGGATATCTTACTTTATAAGATCTAAAACCCTTGATTATATACTACTTTTTCTAATACATTTTGCACAAAATTAAGATAGTACTGTGAAAATCCAATAACAATTTACCTAAAAAAGAATCGAAGAAGAAAGAAGCATCCACCTAAAGATTGGAAAGGAAAGTATCTGCATTGAAAATATGAAGTTGAGGAATAATGCACAATCCAATGAGAACCTTCCACGTGTTCAGTTGACACAAATGGCACGCGTCGATGACGCGTTTTCAGTGCGCGTCACGCGTTTCCGGGCACATAAACCGCCATCACTATATTTACAAGTCCCCCTTCGTTGTCTCTTCTTTCCTCTTCATTTTCTTCCAAACTTCCTAATTTTTTCTTTGTGCAAATTCCGAATCGGTGAGTCCCCTATGATCAATTTTCCAGCTTTATTAATTTCCCCCAATTTTACTATCTTCTTATGTTTTTTTATTACTTTTGAATTTGATCATGTCAGGTCCATACCTTAACACCTTAATCCGTGTCCTCATTAGTGTGTGTGTTGTGTTTTATTCAATTTTTCTGTTTGATCTCGTCGATCTTCAATCCAATCACATTTTTTGTTGAATCCAGGTTTTAATTTAATTTATTTCATTTTAATCTTGTTTTTGGGTTTTGGCTTTTGCATGCAACGGGGATTTTCATGTGTTCTTCTAATTGACATGAATTTTGCAAAGTTTGCAACTTTAGCACTAGATAAGATGACCCTTTTGATGATTCCTTAATTTTTACTTTCTCTGAATCACCAGCTATTGATTTGTATTTTTTATTTTTTATTTTTTATTTTATTTTGCTGAGATTTTTTTCTATTCGATCTCTTCAATCCAAACATTTTGCGTTGAACCCAGATTTATTTATTTATTTTTAATTTTGGTTTTTGCATGCAACAGTAATTGATTTGAATATTGCAAAGCTTGCAACTTTGGCACTAACTCTTGAATTTCAATGATGATAATGAGATGACCCAAATATTGATAATTTCTTGTTTTTTTTTTTTTCCCTTCTGAATCATCATCAGCAATTGTTGGCCTTTATTTTTTGAGAGATGGGAGGTGGTAAGGACAAGCATGATGAATCTGACAAAGGGTTGTTCTCCAACCTTGCTGGTTACGCCGCCGGTGCTTCCCACCATGGCCATGGATACCCACCTGGGGCTTACCCTCCGCAACAGGGTGGGTACCCTCCGCAACAGGGTGGGTACCCTCCACAAGGGTACCCTCCTCCGGGAGGGTATCCCCCAACTGGTTATCCCCCAGCTGGGTACCCACCACCTGGACAACATGGTGGTCACTACCTTCCACAAGGGTATCCTCCGCAAACTGGTTATCCACATGGTGCTCCACATGGTTCAGGTATATATGTGTTCACCTTTAATTGTTTTACTTTTTACATGATTAACGTCTTGTTAAGTTACTTGTTAGAGTCTTGGTATGTCATTGTAAAAAATTATTGGTGTGAAATAGTTTTGATGATGTGGTCTTGCATAATTGAACAACTCTGTTCACTTTTTTGCATGACTACGTCCTTTAAGTTGTTGATTGGAGGTTAATTTTTGATACATTGTCATTGTGACTTGTTTCATACGGTCAACTGATGATATCTTATATTTTTTATGACTTCCGATGCAGTAATGGTCAGAGTTGGACATTTTTAATGTTGTGATTATACACTTTATTGGATGACTATGCAATAAGTTTTACGCTGATTCAATGTATCGAAGTTAAATCCTACCTGTTATTACAATCACATGAAATGAAGGATTGAATTCCTGAATTGCACTGTAGTAGTGAAAATTTGTGAAGCTGCCTATTTTGAAGCATGAACTTGATTGAGTTATTGATATATGTTGAAAGTTACATAACATCATACCAGTTATTTAGCTTAGACAACCATTCATGAACTGATATTGATTGACTTTGTTTGTGGTTTTGATGTCTTGTGACATTTTTATGCTGTTCTTAGCAATCGGGATTCTCAACACACTATTTTATTTTATTTGTGTTTGATGTGATGTATAATTTAGCTGCTCTCTATTGTATTTGAAACTTATTTGTTGTCTATGATTTGCGTCAATAGCCTCGGCAGCAGCTAATTCCCCTGCCTCTTTTTTTTTTTTTTATAAACCAGGGTCTCACGGTGGCGGTATGGGGGCAATTCTTGCTGGAGGTGCTGCTGCAGCTGCTGCTGCATATGGTGCTAGCCATCTTGCCCATGGCTCCCATGGCGGGCATGGCGCCTACGGCCAGACTCCATATGGCGGTCACATGGGGCACATGGGGCACGGAAAGTTCAAGCACGGTAAACATGGAAAGTTCAAGCATGGAAAGTTTGGCAAGCGTGGCAAGCATGGAATGTTCAAGAAGTGGAAGTGAGGAATGTGTATATGAAAAGCAGTGACTCTCTAAATGCTGCTGCTGCCGCGGCCTAATATGCTTGTTTTGTTGCTTTATAAATAAACCATACTTAATGTGATATTATAGTCAATCATATTTGGTTGACCCTTCTCTTTTCTTTGTTAGTTCTATACATTTGGCTATGGCAATGTTACTAGTTTAGATTCATGAAATTCATCTGCACTGATGCACTGGATTATATGAGCAATGTGTGAAGTTATATGTTCATACTAACATTGCTCATTAAAAATGAATAGTTTATTTGTTTTAGGGATCAATTGATGCGAAAAGCGAATTATAACACACCAATTCATGGTGGCATTTGCAATATAGAGGTGACAAAGTGTAAGCAGCTTCTTTGATTAATTATATTATACATAATTTCTTGAAATAAAAATTCTAAATGTGTTTGTGTATGCTGAGGTTTTTCTTTCCTTGGCTGAGGACAAACCATTTTTGTTGTTTGAATATAATATGTGAGAAGAGAGTGATACAAGGTCTCCGATGTTTTAAATGCAACATGAACCAAGATATCAAAGCCCAACAGAGTGCACTTTCCCTCAATGAATTCATAGGCTTCAAATTTCTCTTATTTGCAATGTTGCTAACTTGATACAATAAAAAGGAGAAAAAGAAAAATCTTAATCGTTACACAAGAACCAATTGTTTAATCCCCTATAATAATAATAACTTAACTTACATACTCAATATGGATACAGATTCTCTTTACTTTTGTGACAAGTATACAATGCTGGTCTTCACAACTTGTTAGAAACTTGAAACTATAAAACCAACTTTGGATTTGTGACTCTCTTATTCCCCCATCAATCAACAAACGCAAAACTTGACTTAGATCTCACCATGGTGGGCGATCATCCTCTGGAGTTTGAGGTGGAAGAGCTTTCCATTCAGGTTTTTCATCCCAGTACATGTCATAGTATATGTGGCCCGGATCGTGATCCGCCACGCAGCACCATATCCCCACATACCGCTTAGCGCGATTTCTGAACCTCTCTTCCCTTTCCTGGAAAAAATAAATAAACGCATAGCATCATCAGCACATGATAATGATCATTTTTTCCTTGTATCTTTGAAGCTAACTCAAAAAGGGAAGCTTCAAATGGAAGAAGAAGCCAAGTTTTGAGTGGCCTTGCCTTGTTAGCAAAACCTGTGAAAGCATCTTGCACTGAAGAGAGCTTGATGACTTTTACATCCTTGAATGATGAGAATACTCTCATAAACTGCAAATGCAAGTAGAAAAATTAAACATTGCATTTCAAAAAGAACAAATAAATACAGTGCATATGAAATTTCTAAATTTAATAAGCTTAAACGAAATATTGAATACCGTTTCTTCATTGCTATGCTTTGGAAATCTAAGTACTCCCCCAGCAGTGGTATTATTTGATGCATCACAACCTTTGGTTCCTTCTTTACATAGCTGAACATCAAGCCATGAGTTTTTCACCTGAACTCAATAACCAAGGCAAATAAGTTTAAAACAAAATAACATAAAATCAAGAAATGAGAATCATGATTTGAAGTTGGAAGCAATTAAGAAATTAATTCACCTCCAATGGCAGAGAGGGATTGCCAAGTATTGAGTACTCTCTAATATCTATTTCAGGGCCAAACTCTTCCTCTGGGAGTTTTTTCAACATGACATTCACCTGCAATGAAGTGCATGCATTTCCATAGCAGCATAAGGCCGTGATGATAAAATGCTTTAATTGCGTAAACACAGGAGAGGCAGATAAAAAACATATATATAAAGCAACCAAAATGGGCAAAAATATTAGGAAATACCTCGAATACATGGTCTAAAGGACAAAGAAAAGGTTGTCTAGTCATAGACCCTTCCAGAACACCGGGATGGGGATACCATAGCCTATCGATCCTGCACCATAGTGGAGGCATGACCTAAACATACACAAAGATCCAACTTCAAGAAAAATATATAGAACTTATGAAGTTACAATATGCTACCAAAAGAGAAGTCATTAAACTTAATCAACAAAATAAGCATTTATGATCCCAGAAATTAGTTCTTACCAGTGTTCTGTTCAGAAGGGAAGCAATTGCCAGTGCAGTCCTAATCTGTTTAATCTGGGAAGAGAAAATCATGTACAACAAATATGACAAGCTGTTAAATCATAATTTACCTTAAAATGCAAACATGAAAAGGATCAGGTCGATACATACATACTTGGTAATTAACAAGAGTAAAATGTGATTCGACAGTGTGCTCCCCACTTAGCAACAAGCTTTTTGGAATAAACGGCTTAAATGACAAGAAACCCCCTGCAAAAGTTCCTCAAAAAGTTAGGCTGTAGTAATATCTTGGAAATGAGTAGACAAACAAATCGACAAGCTAAACTGTCAACTTCTAGATTTCAGCATCATGGCATGATACCAGCTTCAATGGTGGATAAGTAGAAATCGACATAGCAGAATGAGTGTATTTGCACATGTGCACTATTAGAAGAATACAATTAGGGTAAAGAACTAGTTACCAGGAGGATTATAGTATTCGGGTGGATCATGGAACAGCATGGCTTCCCGCAGCCGGTGACGCTTTCCTTCAGTGCCTCCATATTGAAATGTTGTGTGCACTGCATAGGGCTCCAACCTTAGTTGCTGATACATCGCCTGCAATCGTAATATACAAGTTATTCTTACACCAAACTGATACAAGGTATAATGCATAACAAGTCAAGAAAATAAAATTTTCAAACTACAGATACCATTACCTGGACAAAATATGTATGCCCGCTACAGAAAATACTCGCAGGCAAAATTCCCAGCTTCAGGTTTCCATCGAAAGCATAAACAAGCCCACTGTCATCTTCAACAGATGGTCCTAAACTTCTGCGTACAATATCATTAAAACCATTCTGATCCCATATCTTGTCATCAGCAAGAAGCATTTCTTTCCATTGCTTCGCCAATTTTTTGGCAGACTCTGTAGGTCTCCAATGGAAAATTCCTATGTTGTAGGCGCCACTAACTATTCAAAGGTGATAGAAAATATCATCAATATAGAGTCTTCAAAAACAACCAAGTTTGTGAAACAATAAGCACGATGAAAAGGGAATGTGATAAGAACCAGTATAAGCACAGAAAAAAATTAATGGCAGTAAGTTTTCATCGTTGTATGAACTCACCTTCTTGCCAAACTTCCAGACTATCATCAACAACCGTTGGTATAACTTGATCACTTGAAGTTAAAACATCTGCTTCTGGATATCGAGCAAGATATGGAAGTGGGTTCTGTTTCACAATCGCATAATTGAACATGCGTATTAGGAATGTGTATCTTAGCCTTAGAACAATTACATTACTGGCTTTGACACATCCTAAAAGATGAGCGCAAAAGATGATTTTGCATAATGAATGTAGGAAAACATAGAGGAACAAGATAAAGATAAATGAAACTGGACAAAATCTATGATAGCCTTATTACGTACATGGTAGAGAAAAGTAAAAAATTGCAGTCAATCACAAATTTTACTTCTTTTCGAATTGGATAATTCATCAAACACTAAACAAGTTTAGGAATATCACTAAGAAAAACATATATGTAAAAATGATGATCACCTTCAGCCAGACCATGTCAGTATCGCACATCAACAGCTCGTAACCGAATGGCAATACCGAGTCTATCAGAATAACTTTCTCTCTCCCCATTTTATGAAATGTTGGAGATCCCCAGCCCACATCAACTGTGCTCATATGGCTGCCCATGTCGAAAACCGGTACCCCTTTCCAATACAGCGCCTCCAACAATTTGGTGTCCATTGCACCTAAAAGGTAGATTTCAAACAAATTTTACAAAGTACAGGACATGAATTTCTAGCAAGGCATCACAGCAAATCTAAAAAAAAATGCATGATAGAACAAGCAACAGAAGGCTTAAGTGACGATGCTCACCAACAAGAAGATTAGTAACTCCCAGATCCGTCAACTGTTTAACCCAAGTCAGAATGAAATCCATGAATGCATAGTTACCAAAGGTCACTATTATAACATTATCTTTCACCCTTTGCTGAACCAGTTCCTTGGTCAGTCGGAAAGCCTCCAAAGGTGGCATCTTTTTATCGCGTGGGGGAACATCCCAGATAAGCCTTGTCCATACATTTTGTGGCCCAGGAGAAGGAGAAGGAGCGGGCACAGTATGGTTAACTGCTGGCTGAGAAATGTTGAGTGTTTGATCCGTAGGATGAGGATCCACATCTGGAAAAGCATGTTCAATTCATTTTCATAATTTACTTAACCCACGAGGGAAGAAAACAAAGGGTAAAATTGAAAAATGTCTAATACAGGGCTCCATTAACATAGCTAAGATAGGTTACTAAGTTACAAGCAAACGAAGGAGCTATTTCAAAGATGCCATGAATAAAACAGGGGCACAAATTATTAATGCATCAGTGAACTAATAGCAAAAAAATATTGAAGTGTGATGATGTCCATGAAACCAAAGGTCATTCCAGTAACTACACATTATAACGCATCTCTCTCACTCTCTCTCATACTGTGTTTTCTTCCATCTCTAGACTGTTGAGAGAGTTCAGATCACAAGTTGAAGACTGATTCTTTCAACTTCCCTTTTCTAACAAGAAGTAAGAAAGCTCTTCTAGAAGAACAATAGAGAATCCTAAGACCTAGAAGAAGTACAACATCTATCTACATTTTAAGCATCTAGGATCTAGCTAATGCTCCATAGTCCATACCTCAAACATCTTTGCACGCTCCCACAATTCCTCCCTTCCTATGCAGCACAAAAACCAGATTTAAGGGGGAAAAATGAAAAATAATAATAAAAATAACTTTTCACAATCCTTATAACTCGAACCTAAGCGTACATACACACAGTTACAAAGATGTGCCTTTTCAGCTTTTACAATAAGAATTAAGATCAATCTACACTATGATTGAATTTGAGAGAACCCCCAGTTGCATCACACTCAAGAGTCCTAAAATCCAGAAGGGTAACTTCAGATTTAAGCTAAAACCACCAAGTTATTGCAGTACAAGAAGAAAAAGGCACGATTTTTATGGAACGCAACAACGGCTACAATCATCAACCACATAGTGGCAGTAGTAAGAGAAGTGACATAGGGGGGAAAAGAAGAGCTGCAGACCCTCAAATCCAAAAGGGTACATGAGAATTAAGCTAAAACTACCAAGTTTTTTTGCAGTGAAGCAATAAAAAGGCATGACTTTTATGCACGCAAAAAAGCACATACAAATTAGTAACACTAGTAATAGCAATAGCAGCAATAGTAGTAAGAAGAGAGAGAGGCACAGTACATACGGGTGAAAGAAGAGAAAGAGGAGGAGGATTGAGGAGGGAGAGGGTTGTAAATGGCGGAGAAGACGTAGAAAGAGGAAACAACGATGCCAATGATGACAACTGTGTAGATCGTCAAGAAAAGTGGCTTCGACTGTGCCACTTCCTCACACCCATTTCTCCAACCCATCTTCTTCTTTGATGACTCTTTAATCAGAGAAGGAAGGAAGAAGGAGGAGGAGGAACCACTAACAACGCTGTTCCTTGATTCATTCGTTAAAGGTGGAGGGAAAAAAATCACAACCAGAACCCAGATTTGGGGTTTTGAGATTGGAAGAGGGAAAGGATGTTGAGAGATCTTCCAAATTTTTTTTTATTTTTTGTTGTGAGGAAAATGAATGGATCGTGCTGTGTAGTTGTTAGTTTGTTTTTGTTGCGCTGATGTTGAGCGGGTTATGGTCAACCCAATGTGCTTGCCTGTTCAACATCACTATGCCCAACTCAATCAATCAATCTGTTTGGGCATTTTTTTCAACCATCTTTGGGCGATCATGTAGGGACAAGTCACACAGTAGAAATTAAATTTACGTCGGTTTCTTGTCATTTGTGTCAACCTAATTTTGAGAAGATGGATAGGTTATAATTTGAGGGTAAATTTGATTAAATAACAGGTTATAGTTTGATTATTGGTCGAATCAGTTTATTTTGCTCATAGCCAACCAATAGTTAATAAAGTCTTGCTAACTTTGGACACTAATATCATGTAATTATGATATATTTAAACTACAACTAAAGTACAATTTTTTTAAAAAAATTAGGGATCTAAACTATATATCAAAAATTTATCATAAACATGAAAATATTTAAACATTTTATATATCTTTTTACATATCTACTCTAACCTAAATTTTTTTTTGACTTATAAAACATGGACTCTTTCGTCATAATAGTTCTAATATCATGTCAAAAATCATTAATCCTAAACACTTAAGTGTTGAGTAGAAGTAATTGAATGATAAGTAATTAGTGTTATAGTTATTAGATGTCATTGAAAGAATAAGAGATAATAGAGATATATAAAAAAAAAATTTAACGTTTCCTTAATCTAATCAAATGATAAGTAATATTGAATAAAATTTTAAAAAAAATATGAAAAGAAAAATGAACCAATGGAGTATCTCTTTATATTCACTGTTTAAAAAATCTCCCCCACACTAACATAAAATTTAATAGCAGTGTAAAACGTCTCTTTATATTCTCATGCAAGTCAATTGCAATAAGTTATGGTCCATTAAAACCCTTCTCTTAATACACCCTAATTTTGACATCTATATCATACACGCAATTTGTTCCTATACACGTAGGTTCCACATGGCAAAGTTCACCTAAACATTTTTATAACTAAGATCCAAACCGTGGTGGCTTTATTAGGTATATGTACAATTATGAATTACATATATTAATATTTTTTTTTTGGGTTGGGTATATTAATAATATGTTTGACAGAAGAGTTGGAATCCATTGGTGAATTGCAACTTGCCTATACATCCAAATATTTATAATTAGAGAATAGATCCCAATTGACCTCTATGTTTAAACTGTCAAGGTTTTTCATGACAACAAATTTGTCAAGGCTTTGATTGGTTATGCAACATATTTACATATGGTAACAAAAATTGCAAGATGTGTCAAGTTATAAAAAATATGTGAAATAAATATACTAAATGTCAAGTTAATTTATTGACTTCAATCCTTAATTGTAAAGAATAATATTAAACATATTTAGGCGTATATTGTTTATATTCAGACAGTTTTTATCACATGATCATAGTTTGTTTCATATAGAAGTATTTCTCAACTGAAAACTTCTGAAAAAGGAAAATTATTGTATATTTATTAATTATTGTATATTATATATTTGTCAAAGTTACCCAAGACGTTCATTCCTGCTAATTATTGAACGCGATACTCTTTTTTTTTTTTCTTCATTGAAGTGTGTCAATTAACCTTTAAAACTACGATCCATTCATAGCTTCATTTTCGGATACATATAAATATAAAAATGTTGTCTTATCCATCAAACAGATTACGAAAAAAGTTATGAGCAAAAGACATATTAGAGACCATAAAATAGTGGTTATTCCAATGAATGAGACGGTTTTTGGTTTCCTTTGGCAAATTCTGGCTATGCTCCAAACCATTGAATCTTCGTACAATCCCAATAATTCATATTTAAATTTTCCGCTTAAAAAACTCACTTTTTGCTATAACACTAGCAATATATATGCTTAAAGAAGGAAAAGATAGTAGTGTAAAATTGAAAGAGGAGAAGGAAAGTTTCCAAACACAAGCGACCTGTTTGTTGAAATTGAGAGTGAGCCTTGGACAATAATATGATTGTTGGTTGATGATTTATACGAGATCAAATCTTGAAAATAATCTCTTTTATAACCGTTGATAAGATTTTATACATCTATCATTACATATTCTATCTGAAAGCCTCGTGTATTGGGTCACACTGAGCTCGCTAGGAATATCCAAAACACTATGTGGCTCTTTGGATTCTCTACCAAATATCATAAGAACTTATGGACAATTGGTGCAATTTTGTTAGTCATAATTGTGACCTTGTTGCTAAGGAAGATACTAGTTTATCTTGAGGCCCAAGAAGAAGCAAAGGGTGCTCAAAATTTGCATGCCAAAAAGGAAAGTGAGGCTAATTTGAAGAGCATTGCTATTTTGAGGACATATGCATTGGAAGAGTTGAAGATAGCCACAAGGGGATTCAGTGTACAAATAGGGGTGGGGGCCACTTCAAGAGTATACCTAGCTGAGCTTGGGGATGGAAGATTCGGTGCTGTGAAGAGAGTGAGGGGTGAGAAGAAGAAGCTGTTCTTGGATGAAGTTTCTGTTCTGCTCAGGATTTCACACCCAAATATTGTTGGGTTAATGGGCTTCTGCATGGAGAAAGGTAAGGCCCATCAAGGCTCTTTCTTTTTTATTGGGCCTGAGCCTAACAACCTCTCGTCTTGATTGTTTCTAATTAAGAAAAGAAAGGTTCAAAATTTATTGGGCTTAAAATTATAAGGATCAAAATTTCATAAGCTGACCCAATAAGCTAACCAAACGACAAAAAAAAATACACCGCTAACCATATGGCCATAATATATTTGATCTGCTAAGCAGTCCTTTTCTTTTTTTAGTTAATTTTCTTCTTGTATTTAATTTTAATGCATTATTTATACCACCATTCAATTACATATTGTCTTCTAATTAAAACTACTTAATTTTTGTAAAATTTTCTTTAAAGTTGCACATATAACAATATGATATTAATTTTAATAATTTGTCAAGTGTTATGTCAATCATTTGCATATTCGACTTTGAGGCATTTATTATAATAGTCAAATACTTTTAATAATATGTCAATATGTAAATGAACGTTTATCATGTAAAACATTTTTATATTAATAGTATGTCGAAATTAAATCTAAATTATATATAATTAGTAATCAATATATATAAGAAAACTTTTAATTGAAATCATCTCAAAATTAAACTCCTTGACCTCACTTTTTTTGTCTTCCTTACAACAATTCTTACTTTCATGTGTATATGGAAGCAGGAGAGCAACTTCTACTCCTTGAGTATGTGCCACACAAGAGCCTCTTTGAAAGGATGCACACATACAAAGGCCAAAGTTCAGGGATACTCTCATGGGCCAGCCGTTTTAGCATTGCATTGGACATAGCCAAAGCCCTAAACTACCTTCACCTCCAAGCTGATCCACCCATCATACACTTGGATGTTAAGTCCTCCAACATTCTCTTGATTGACGAAATGCATGCCAAGCTTGCTGACTTTGGGTTTTGCAAATTGGGCTTTCACAGCATTAATGAGCCTAAGGCACAAACCATGGTGAAGGGCTCATTGGGCTACATTGACACATATTATCTCCAAACGGGCCTTGCGTCGAACAAGAGCGATGCTTATAGCTTTGGAGTGTTGCTGCTCGAGCTAATAACTGGGCTTAAGTCCACACAGGGCTCATTGACCCTTGCAGAGTGGACATATGAGTTTAGGAGGAATGAAGATATTGGGCTCATGGCCCAAATGTTGGACCCAAAACTAAATGGCGCTGCAAATTTGGAGCAACTTAGGGTTTTGATTAGTGTAGCTAATGCAACTTTGCTTGAAGATTTAGAGGCAAGACCAGACATGAGCCACATAGTAGATAGAATTTCAAGTTGTTTGCAGCCTCAATTTTCACCACATTTACATGTATAGATTTTGAAAGCAGATGCTTTCAAGTGAAAGTTTCATATATTGTTGTCATGTATAAACTTTTATTATTGATTATATTTTGTTATGGGACTAGACTAAGTCCTTAATTTCTTAATCAATGGTGAAATATAAATATGGTCATGTAAAATTTTTACATGAAATGATTTATCATTAAATTCGTTCCTCAAAATGTTTCGTATACACGTTAAAATTCAAAAGTGAGAACTTTGATTGTCTTAGTAGTCCTATTCAACTTGAGCAGAGTTATATTTGGTATAACAATACATGTAATTTTTTGTGGTTCCAATCTACTTTCTTTTATTAGGATTTTGATTAAAGAAACAATGCAAACAAAAAATAATAATCTTATTTTCTGTATTAACTTAATAAAGACAAAAATTATACAAACCCTAAAAAATTTACCTTAATCTATTTGTACTAACTAGATAAGGGGCCACCAACAAATATCTTCATTTCTTTAGTCAACAATTCTAGTATATATATTTTTCTTTGTGATTATTTTACAATTTACATAGACTGTTGTACAAGTTGGGTGCTAGTACATTCATTCATTGTCTCTCAAGTCAAAAGCCAACTTGCAAGGAGACCCAAAATGATGGAGTTTAAATCCAAAAAGTTTGAATTGATGCTTGGACCAATGACACAAATACATGAAATCTAGTAATAAATTTCAAGTCTCCTCTCATGTCGGGCTTCCTAGAAACCGCTTTTTAAATTCAAATAATTAATGGCCAAATTCAACCACTTGCACATTGAAACTCTATCATTGAAATACTTCTAATAATATATATAACTTTTGTGGTAGCCTCCAAATCTGAAATTCAACACAGTTCATTACCAAGTGGGGTAGTTGTTGTCTTCAAATAAATAAATAAATATTAAAAAAATAGAATAATATGGATCAAATTGTGTGTTCACACTATTAAGATGATGTCATTTGCATAAGCAGTCACACAATTCAGTACATAACCCAATCTACTAAATGTTTATATATACATAATCGCAAGTCAAACTCATCCCACATAGTTGCTTGGACATGCATAAAAAATATAACTAATTAAAAGGAACCTCTGCCTTCATTCTTATCCCTTATTAATTATAAAATAATTAAGAAGCAGAGCTGCTATACACTATGATAAATTATAGTGTTCTGATAAAAGAATTTTAATTTTTTATATTTGTCTAATTTTCTTAATCGGTTTTTTGCAATTTTATAGAAAACCCAATGAATTTAATTTTTGTTAAACCCAATGAATTTAATTTTTGTTTTTTCCAGTAAATTATAAATTCAAGACAGCACAAAAATTTAAATGACAATGATCCTAGAGTTGTGTTTCATAACTAATATAATATGTTTAGGATTTTCTAATTTAAATGCTTTTTTTAAGGGGAAAAAAACCTCAATGTATTAATTATGCTCAAAAAGGATTTTCTTATATATGATGTTTTGATTTTTCTTAAAAATTCTTAATAAGTATCTTAAAGATATTCATTAATAAAACTTACATATACACAAAATCATTAAAAAAAAATGGCTTATTTTAGTAGTTCCATTAATTGGGTAGCATATGTGGTTTGCAAGCAATATAGAAAAATGAGTAGGGATGTAAGTTGGTTTCGGATCAATTGAATATTGAATTTGATAAATCAAATTGAACCAATTAACTTTTCTCATATATCAGAATTTCTCTCCTCAATTTTCTCTTAAACCTTTTCTGAACTCATAGTTCCGAGTTCATCTATTACTTGCGATTCTAAGATTTGTTATAGTATCAGCAACCAAAAGCTTTCGCACAATCCAACTCATTCATTTATGTTCTCTCTTCCATGAAATCTCGAAATCTCAGCTTCTATCTTAAATTTTGAGAATTTATTGAGGTTTATCTACGTTTAGAGTGATTCTGCCACGAAATTTTAGAATTCTTGAGCATTCTTCTCAAGAATTCCTAGAGTGTCAATCGGTGACTCTATGAAGTTTCTGCATTCCAATGGAAAATTCAAAAGCATCACTCATGCACTATTCACTAAAGTTTGACCTTGTTAAGTTGGTTGTTTGACTTGTTGATTTGTTTATGTCAAGAAGAAGGAATGAAGTTATATTAATGAGTCATTTCTTACTATTGCATGTCACCGTAAACTCTTAAAAATAAAGTTGCTGATTGACTTTGACACATTAATACTAGTTCACTAATTAGGGATTTGGTAACTGACAACATGTTTTACAAGTGGTTTATTATTAAAACCCTTAAGAAAGCTAATCCATAGGTTGATTTTGATCAAGTGTGTCTAGTGGCAAACACTTAGTTACTATCAAGTACATGCACCATTAGGAAAAAAGGACATTAAGTGCTCTGAATTTATTAAGCCTCTTAATTAGTTGGTGTATCATTAACAAATAGTTAGTATAATTATTTGTTAAAGCACTAAATACAACTGGCATACGCGCTATAACATGTTGCTTCCCCAGTCTAATTCTAAATTCAGTTGTATAATTATTATATAGCGCATGTGATACAAATTGTTTATAATAGGTATATGTACAAGCCATGTACTTGGATGTGTACGTCAAATTAATTTAATGGAAGTAAGTGTCTGTGATTGAATGGCATATGTATAATCACAATTAGTCATGAGGTATTCGAATTAATTGATCCAAACTGAATAAAATTGAAAGCCAAAAGAAAGGTAATGAGACGATCAAAACATGAATAAATCTATAAATTATGAAATGAACCGATTTTATAATTATTATCTAATTAAATATATATATAAACATCGCATCTAACAATGAATTCTGTGATTTTTAATAAAATAATCAATTATGTAAGAGTAATTTGATGAGTATTATATATCTGACTGAATTGATATTTGTATTATATTGGTGTGCGTTACGGACTAGCCCTGTTTGCCCAACATAGGGCCCCAAGCCTATAACAAGACGACTTTGCAAAAGGGATGATCAGGTATATAACTGGGATACAAGAAGGTAATTGAACCAACATAGACAACGGATCAAAACCTTAAACACAATCAATGGTTGCTGCCACCTCAGTTATAAGTTATCTTGAAGCCAACCATTATGGAGACAATACGAAATGAACTGAAATACTACAAATATATAGAGATTAGTTCAAGAGTGAGGTATACATATGTGTCATTTTGATATAGAACACACTTATTGAATATAACTTGACTTGGGCGTTAAAATGGTATTGCACGTACTCTCACTAACACTTGACTAATATCATTTTTCACCAGGATACAGATCGACCTCAATCACTTGAAATAGAATTTTTAGGTTATTAAAAGCAAGAGCTTACTCAAAAGCATTTGAGACCTTGTAAAAGCTAAACATGAAAGTGCATATTTATTTCTTCTAAAAAAATAATTTTAAAATAATACATGAACTTATTTCTATTGATATGTAAGTATTTAAGTAATTTGCTAGACCTAAAATCACACCAATTTCATAACGTAATATCTTCACAATTCACATGTAATAACTGATGTATATAGTAAGCCATTGTTATAGTTTAGCATATTAATCAAAAGGTTAGGTTGAAGGTTAAAGAAACGATGCAATTTTGACGCGATGTGTGACTCCTCTCCAGCACGACGTGATGCGTAGGGATGACAAAAATATCCACAAACTCAGATACTCACGAGTATTACCCACGACGGGTACGGATATATCCGCAATCTTCGTACCCACGGGTACAAGTATCATTACCCATTTGCTAATGGGTATGAATATGAGGATTAAGGTATCCGACCCATGAATACCCTTTAATTACCCATTAATATATAATGTTATGTAAATATCTTTATCCACATAAATATAAAAACTAACCATAATTCATTTTTATCTACAAAGTTATTGGATTTTGATTATGTGTTTTAATAATTTAAAATTGTGGTTTGTTGGTATTAGTATTATGGTATACTATACTTGAGTGATTTTTATTAATTTTTTTCTTTTTCAAATTTTTGATAAATCTCATGGATATCCTTGGATTCAAATCCCCAAGAATACATATCATGGGTACCTAGGATGGGTACAAGTACGTGTATGGGTAGCAAAATATTAAAGGGTATGAGTAATGAGGGCATGTATCCATACCCACAGATACCCATTGTCATCCCTATATGACTCCTCTCTAGCATGGCGTGATGCAACTCAGGTGAAGGGTGACAACATGAGAGGAGGAGCAAAGGGCTGGAGTGGAGAAGTTAAATGGAATTGTCAAAAGACTCAAAACATATTCGGGTAACAAAAGCCTCAATTTTGTTTTGTCGGAGGACTTAAAGGAAGTGTACTTTATTTCACTTTATTGAAAAATTGATCCAATTCATGAGCCACAAAAAATATAATCGAAAATCTTGTATTATAGTTCATTTAGGGTACAAACAACAAAATTTTGCGTTTATGACCAAAAAAAACAAGTTTTTAAGGCTTTTATTGTTGGAAATTTATACTTCCAATATTTGTGGGCTCATATTCGTTAACGATTATATCGGTTATTTATCATAAATGGCTTAATTTGGTGATCTGATTATTTGGTTAAAAGCCTGTTATACTTTAAAAAAAACGAATATGGGCCAAAATGGGTAGATGCCAGTATTGGCCCATCAGGGGATAATGGGAATCCTGGTGAGCTTAAATACGCAGGAATGGTTATGGTCCCTAACACACCAAATCAGAAAATGTTTCACTTCTCCCCATCTGAAGAGAAACAAAAAGTCCCATTGAGGAACTAAGGAAGTTTGGTTGAGGAAGACCACGGAACCAACTCCCTCATTCGTGATCAGTTGCACCAAGGGATTCCTATCGCTAAACCATGGATACAGGTAAATATGCAATCCTTTAATCCTTAGTAATCTGATGTGATGTAATTGATAAATTCCAACAAGTGGTATCAGAGCCACCCATCATTGTCAGGTTATTAGGATTTGTGTTATGGATAATTTGAAATTTTGATATTTGTGCTTTGGTTTCCGTTGCGCTATCGTATTTCGATAATTTGGTTATTCAATTTTTCAAATTTTATGAACCCTAAATTTGAGAATTTGGGAATTTCCTTTTTTAATCCCAATTCAGCACAAGTTTTGTTTACATACATATATACACACACACATGCAATTGTTAATTTTGGGAATTTTATCAACATGGACACAGTGAACCCTTATTTTTCAATTTCACGAACCTTTTTTTTTTGCTACACTATCTCAACCCATACAGCCATGGATATAGCCATGGACAAAGCCCCCCACGTTCGCGAGCATTTTCCCTCAACGCGAAGGACGTCCATCCCCGTGCGAATTGTTGCCGCCCACTGCTCGTGTATTAGTGGTGCAGGGATGGATGTGCTGTATGGCGTGGCGGGTGGTGGTGTTGGTGTCGCGGCTTGCTGCCGTGATTTGCGGTGGTGTGGTACCGTGGCTTGCTGCAGTGATTTGCTTTGTGGCTGCGTGCAAATCAAGTGCTGTGATATGGGCTGATTGGATGTTGTGATAGTGCTGATTAGTGCTGATATGTCCATTATCATTTGTGATTCCGTAATTGCTGCATATATGCTACTGTTTGTGATTTTGAATATATTTTTGAAAATAAGTGCTGAAATTTCAGAAATTGCTTTAAGTGATTGATTTGCTGAATTTAAGTGAATCACGATGCTTGAAGTTAAGTGAATCACGGTGAATTTAAGTGATTGATTTGCATATATGCTACCCAATTTGGTGCTTTAAATGAAATTGCTTTGAGGTTTTGAGGCAAATGTCGTTGATGATTGTGTATATCACAAGTTCAGTGGGAGTAAATATATCTTTATGGTATTATATGTCGATGATATTCTGCTTGCTAGCAGTGATATAGGCTTATTGTACGAAACCAAAAGATTTCTAACAAAAAATTTCGAGATGAAAGATCTTGGGGACGCATCTTTTGTATTAGGTATTCAGATACTAAGAGATCGCTCTCAAGGTATCCTTAACACTACAACAAAAATGACTATTACCGTCGAGACATTACCGTCGGACGCGAATCGACGGTATTACCGTCAGAAAAAACAAAATAGCCGACGGTAATCGGTCGCCCGGTGAAAAAGGAGTGCTATTACCATGGGATAGTCTTCCCGACACAAATACCGACGGTAATTTTTTAGCGGGTTACGGCGGGAACGAAATTTCCAACGGGAATAACCGACGGAAAATTACAACTAATAGCAAAAAGCCACGTGTAATCAATAATTTATTGGTGCAATCGTTACTGGCGGAGAAATTCAACGGTCAATATATAAGATAATAGCGGTGGTATTAACCGACGGTAAAGGCCTCGTGAATTCAACCGACGCCTCTTCCCAACGCTCGGCCGTTCAACATTCCCATTAATTGTCAAGACGGCGCCGGTTCCAAGAACATAACCGTCGGTTACGTCTGACGGTAACGATATCAGAGGTTATAGCAGCAGTAATGGCCGACGGTAAATGCCTCGGGCATTCAACGCCTCTTCCCCACGCTCGGCCGTTTTCAATACGTTCAACATTCTCATTAATCGTTGCACCGTTCTGAGAACAATACCGTCAGATATATCTTGGCCTTTATCAATCGCTCAATTAAAGTGTCGCCAGGGCTTAGCAAAAAATTAAGTGTGCATTACCGTCAGTATATTCTGACGGCAAAACCCTAACCGAAATTTACTGTCGGTGGTGACAGACGGAAAATACTGAGGCATTACCGTCGGCAGACAGTCCCGACGGTAATGACTTCTAAATTGGTTCCGGATAATGTCACTTGGCGCCAAATTTATTTTGGTTACCGTCGGTCTCTGTAGCTAACCGACGGTAAATTTTTTGCTTAAACACTGCATTTTGAATTCGATTTTTACGGGCGGTTATTTGAAGTTATTATCGGTGATATCCGACGGTAATACGTCGGGCAGATTACTTAACCAGCTTTCCTTTCTATTCTCCTCATTTCATCTTCTTTCTCTCCACCGCCCTCTCCTCTGCACCGCCCTCGCCCTCGCCCTCGCCCTGCCGCGCCCGCGCCCTCGCCACCGC
>QANU01110351.1:132305-163623 GCA_003254905.1 Nissolia schottii
GCTAAAATACAAAGGAAAAACAAGAAAAGGAAGAAAAACATGGAGAGGTAAAAGAAATGGAGGAAGGGAGGGTCGTTGGACCACGATGGAAGGGTGAAGGGCACCACCTTCATAGAGAGCCTGACTCCCCCTTAGATCTGGCTATTTTGGTCAAGCGATCCTTGACAAGAGAACTCTTCTCTTTGCACAATAATAAAAGTTGTAGTATTTTGAAGAGTCTAAATTAATACGGATCAAATACTCCATCTTGAGTTAAATCTTTAATTAAGACAATGAATTTATGTATTTTTTTTAATCTTATATACTCCTCATTTGGTCTATTTTTAATCAACATGGAGTTCACCACTCACGCATGAAATTTTAATATTTTCTCATCTCGAGTATGGGCCTAACACGGGGTACTCCCTATCAATTGAAACCCTTTCAAGCGTTAATTGTGTTAATAAGAGTCATATGCTCTCTTAACTTGTATTCAGTTGTGTTCAATTGAATACAGAGTGCTCCCCATCAATAAAAGGCCCTTCTAAGTATTTAAATATTGTGTTAATAATGTACACATTTTGAATTGAAAGGCACGATGAATTCAAGTGTGAGTCATATCAAATATATTATTAAATAGATAAATCGATTACAAAGATAACTTATTTAGATAAGAATAAAATGAAGATAAACCTAAACCTATGGAAAAGATAAAGCAAACAAATTTAAATTCTAACAATCCCTATAATTGTTATCCTTATTTTGTCACACCCTTTAAACTAGATGTCATCTTGCAAAGGTCATGTTTGGATCATGACAGTAGCTAGCAAAAATGAATGAAATGCCAACAAGATCATGGGATATGGTCTTAAAACACTGAATGTGAGAATGATAATTAATGTGAAGTAATAATCAAACATTTTGTAAATTTGAATGCCGATGGTCAGGCAAATGAGGGTCTTTGAAAAGACAACTTGTGAGTCATGCTCAAACAAGGAAATGAGATATGTTGGAGGAAAAGCCACAAATGAGATGATTAAACCTCTTGCCAAAGAACAAGCATGTCCAAAAGGAGGGAGACCATTGAGAGGGGCGTAAAAGTTTCTTCAATAAAACCATCAAGGCTAGGGGGCGTTGGAGTTTCTCCATTTGATAAGAGACACCAAGTATTTTGGTGTTAAGTTTGACGTAGCGATTAAAAAGCTTTGATACCATGAAAATGTTTTAAATAAAATGGTGGGAGAACTCAAGTGTAAGTCATACTAAAGATGTTATTAAAAAAGATAAATTGGTTATAAAAATAATTTATTTAGATAAGAATAAAATGAAAATAATCCTTAATATATGGAAAAAGATAAAGCATACAAATTTAAATTCTAACAAACTAATTTTAATCCTGACAAACCCTCATTGTTATCCTTTACTTTGTCAAATAAGAGTCACTTGCTCACTTAACTTGTATTGTCGTGATGCATGTTGCTCGATTTTTACATTGTCAAGCAGACTTTCGACACAAGGGGTTTTACAGATAAATCTAATAACCATCATTCCTCCCATATTTGACTGCAATCCAAACTATTGATTTCAATACCACTTGTTGGGAGAAGGAGCTCAACATAAAAAAAGATCTAAATAATTGGAGGTGAGAAACTCTGATAATGAGTTAGTTATGATAGATCTTGACAAAAAAAAAACTTTAAAGTAATATAAATTTCCCCACTCACATTTAAAATTGCAACAATACGTCATCTATTCAAGCCAAGCTAAAGTAAAATAGCAACTATATATGAATAATGTTAGTGGGACATACCAATCTTTTTATTTATTTTTTTATTTTTAATGTTGATCAACATTGGAGAGTTGTACGAAAATAAGAAAGAAATAGGAATTCATCTATATGTTTAGGGAATTGGAGGACTGCAATGGTAAATGTTAATATGGTAGTTCAATTTTTTTCAGTCATACACATAAATTCCTCAATCATTTATACATGAATCTTCACTATTTCAAGTCGTTATAATTCATGCCATTTTTTCTCTAAACTTTCATATTATTGAGTTTACCAGCAAATTTTTAATTTTTATTGACGAAATTTACTATTTCCAACGGTTTTACCGACAAAAAAATCTTCAAAAACCTCTCGTCAATAATTAATTATTTAATTGTACCGACAAATTTTGATGGAAATTTTGACAAAATTAAATTAAAATTTTGTCAAAAAATATTAAATATCGCCGTCAAATTGATTCATTGCAATATATTATTGACTGATTTTTTTATAAAATTACCGATGGATTTGTTCTATCAGTATTATTAAAGAATTAAATATTAAGTTAATTTATGACGAAAAATTTCTTCAAAAATATTAATTTGTATAAGTTTTTTGAGTTCCCTCAATTCTCAAATAACTATTCACGTTAAAAATTTATTTTTTCAACAAATAACAGTCCACTTCTAACATTTAGACAATAGTATAGTTTTTTCCATCTATACCCCCATATTAAATGAGAGTTAATTTTTGAGGAGACAAAATATATATAAATGAAAAGTGAGATAGTATTAGAGAATTAATTAGTAAGGATAACTTTGTAATTGTGCTCCTAAATTTTCTCAACATTGAGGCTTTTCCATTCATTTTTTATAATTTATATGGATATTTAAAAGTTGACAATTATTTAATAATAGAGATAATAATTTGGCTTAAATATGTTTTGAGTGTCTAGCAAATTTTTGAGATTTGGTTTAAGTCACTAAAAAATTATTTTTTTTATTTTAGTTTAAATATATAAGAAATTATATGATTTTAGTCTTTGTTGTTGGTGAGACTTTATTAATTATTGACGTGGCTAACAAAGTATTACGTCAACAGTGTCTTGTGAGCAAAATAAATTCATTTGAAACTTGAATTTGTCTGCAAATCATGATCTAAATACCACTTAAAATTGGGTCAAATCGTTAGTTATGAATCGAGTGTGTTATTTTACTCACACAATGTTATTCATGTGACACTTTGTTAATTAACATTATTAATTAACATAAGTTTACTAATAACAAAGATTAAAATTATATAATTTATAATTTTTGATATATTTGAATTAAAATGAGACATAAATCAAAATCAAATCACATACAATTGTTGGGGGTGGGCGGTGGGGGGTCAGAACATAGATAAACCTAATAATTTTTATTTACAATTGTTTTCCGTGGTGGTTATATAAAATTACATGCATTTATCCATGTGTTCGGAGCTAAATTAATTGTTTTGAATCTGTTTATTATTGCCTTCGAAATGATTGATTACTAGTTACCAAGTTGCAATTGCGCCATCAAAGAGTCTTGTCAATATATCCTTTGTAATAGATCCACACGGTATGCTATACATATCACAAATTCATGCACTCAGCATTATTTTGTGTGGCTTTTATTATTTTATTCAATTTTATATTATTGTTATTATTATTATTATATTATATAATTAAGGTGATGAGCCAGTAGAGGTGTGGTTCGTACAGGTGCCTTGCTGTTGCATTCCTTTTTTGTTTCTCTATATATTCAAAGATCACATCAATAACTATATATTTTTTTCACTTTCGATAAAGTTTTTTTGTCAGCTCTATAGGATGTGGTCCAAAAGCTGCACGTAAGCTGTATGTGTTCACATTGTTTGCTTCTACGAATTGAGTTTTAGGGTACTTGTTAAACACAATATTCCTTCCCCTTCGATTTAAGGGTAGGCATATTTAGGGTTAACACAAAAATTAAGAAAAATAATTCCTGATAATAATATAAAATTATTTGAATAAATAATAAAATTATATCCATTATTATATTTAATATTATAATATTTCTTTGCTAAAATTATATGATTATCAATACATAAGATATTATTTTTTAAAAAATTAATACTATTATAAATTGTGAACTAATTAGCAAATATTTAGTTCCCTTAAATTATCAAAAATTGAACTATTAAAATAAAATAGAAAGAGTGCTATATTTTCATGTAGAATTTAATATTTATACAAGTTTATCTCTAGCTATCGATTGTTAGAAGAAAAACACGAATTTGTGGTAATCACAAATTTATTGTGAATTTACACAAATAACGGCGAACACAAATCCGTCGCAAGTTTCCCTTAAAAGAATAATAATGATAATATATATCAAAAAGTAAATATAAAGAAAGCAAATTTTAAAAAGAAAAAAAGGCGCAAAACATTTAACAGTAATGAATAAAGTTAAAACTTTTATTTTTTAATATACAAATCACATATTACTACTTTTAAAAGAATGTGCTGCACTTGTTTGTATTCTTTTTGGACTTGTGCTTTATCAAGAAAGAAATTAGAATATAGAACAGCAAAGAGGCGGCGAATAGTATGGGTACAGTTTTTATAAAAAGACAAAACCTAGAAAAATGTTGCAAATATTTGATGCTTGATGAAGCAGGATAGAGTATCTTTGAATTTGTATGTACCCGTTCTGAATAATATCATATCTTGATTTTCAGCCTGTGCATATTTTGATTTACCAGAATATCTAGTAGCTAAAGGACAAAATTTTGCATGCTATGATTAACGGTATATATATTTTAACGAGAAGTGCATGGCTAAAAGTAATAATGAGATCATTTTCAATTTTCAATTTTCAATTTTGTGTTTTTACATGTAAAAATTTATTATTTTAATTTTAATGAAGTACAAAAATGTAAAAAAAAAAATTGTTTTTGGGTCTTTGCATCTCTGATAATTATACAATTGAATGTCTATCTTTTATTTTTTCCAAACAACATGTATGCCACTGAGAAAAAGTCGATACAATAGGTGTAATTTCTACTGGTGTTTGTTTAAATAAATTAAATATAAGTATTAATTAGTAATTAGTGTAATAAAGATTTCTTAATTTGTCAAATAAGAGATCTTTCTCGTGGATTGCAATATGATAATTGGATATACATTACTGTGATTTCTTTGGTAAAGGAATTTAAACTTTTGTAAGTTCTTTTTTATTTTGACAAACTAGGTAACAAAAAATAGTAGTACTAATGCACGGAAGCAAAAGCAGGTGAAGATGCAATGGATCTCCGTTTGAAGGAACACTGTCTTGTCATCAAATTATATATGTCGATTACTCTGTGGTGCAAATATCTTTGGGGCCAGGGCCAACTTTATACGTACTAGTCTAATAATTATTATTATAGTATGATTCGGATAAGCTAGTGAAATTTATAGGGATGTGCGAACACAGATAGATTAAGTTTATTTTTACTCTATTTGGCTATCACATGACTGTTAAACCAAATTAAATTTTAGAATTAAATATCTAAACTTAACTTTAAAAGCTAATTCGTGTGTAAGACCGGACATGATATAGAGTGTGAAGTTTATGAATAAGATAATATCATTCACAGATTGAACCGTCTTATGATATCATTTTAAAGTATTGTGGACTTAATTTTAGAAAAGAAAAGTTGATTATAAATTATAGGTTAAACTATGTCCAAATAATTTTAATACAAATTTAAGTATTGGGTTAAGATTAGTCTAACTTATTTTCATCCGTACTTGGATGATTATTATTTTGTATATATAAACCAACATAAAAAAGCAGCACAAGAATGTGAACATCAAAATCAGAACATATTACGTAACTGCAACAGGTTGAGGGAAGGTACTTTAGCTTTATAAGCCTTCAAACAAAGTTAAACGAACCTTTTTCTCCTTGGGCTTTTAAATAGTAACATTAACTGCATCACTTACAAGTTGTAGATCACACTTGGACCACATGTGGCCAATATAACAGGAGACGTATACATACATTTTTGCAATAAATAGAAAATTCTACATTCAGCAACATTGTCATCTATACCGAATCTAATTATAGCCTGTATAGGCAATTGCGGAAGGAGGACCCACATTGGGGTTGGGGGCGGAATAGTCCAGGTTAACTTGTTTAAAAATTAACCTAGACTTAGATTACTATAAAGTATAAGGGTTATGTCTCTCTATTTTTTTACCATAGTGGTTCAACTGAGGAAAAAAAAGGTTTAATAAAAATGCTTTATGCCTCTTTGGGTTTATGGCCTACCAGATATTCATTTAAATAGGTTAGTTTATTAGACTCTAGATCAGATCATGTCTTTAAAATAGATTTAAATTAGATCTAAAAGAAAAAACTTTTGAGTAATAATAAGTCAAATTTAGACAAAAATTTTTGACACATGTTTAGCTTATTTAATGTGTGGCTTGCCCTAACTTGCTCTCACCACTAACGAGAGGTGGTTTTTTAATTTAAGGGTAAATGTCAACATTCTATTTTAAAAATGAACTAAAAAATATATGTGCTCTAAAGGTACTTATTCACTTAAAGATTGTTTGGTAAACTGGACAACAATAGATATAAAATCTAATTGTTAATACTTATTCATATTATTTGTTAAAGTAAAGTGAAAATATGAAGTATCAAATAATCTTGAAATTGTATGAATTTTTATGAGTTTGATTTATATTAGAATCTCACATTGCTTAGAAATTAGACCAAAATAACTTTTATAATAAGGTCAAGGCAATTCTCTTGCCTTGAGCTAGATTTTAGGGTTGAGTTAGACTAATTCAATTATCAATAATATCTACTTAATAAGAACTTTTAGTTTAATGGTCAGATAAATTTAATTCAATTTTAATTAAAAAAATTAGTGAGTGAAGTAAGTATATCATAATTCATTCTTGAAATCAACAAATACCATTATATATATACTAGATTCTAACCCGCGCGATGCGCGGCGAGGATGACAAACTATTTTTGCGAATATATTTAGAATGATCATATTTTTGACGATACAAATTAAGTAATTGTAACCATTGCACAATGCAGATGGAACTATATTTGTTAACTATGTGTTATTATATTATTATAATAAAGAATGAGCAGTTTGGCACCAAACGTCGGGAGCAAAAATTCAATATACCGTAGAAATAGTGATAGGTGCATTTGAAAAAAAAGGGAATGTTCATTCGGTAAGAGTAGATTTTTTACATACTAAACACATTAATATTAAATTAGATAAAAATGAACAGTATGCAAAAGACATTGTAAGTTGGATCACAACTTTAAAACTACATCCTATTACATAAAATTACATAAAATCTAAACTGGGAAAAGGCCTCTGGATATGAGCAAAATGTTCTTTAGCGTCGCCAGATTTGTCCATGAACATGCATGCAATTCTTTACGATCATTAGTCTCTAAGTGAATCAATTCAATATAAAGTTTTTTTTGCCCGAGAAGGGTACAACCCAAGCTCCGGGAACTCAAACGTACCCATACATCTATGAGCACCGCTAAAAGATCTCCAATACACATGACGGGAGTTTCAACGGCATCTATCTGTGATACCGTAAACAGTTTGTTCCAAATCACGTCGCCTGACTCACTTAGAAATTTCCAAATATCAACATGATATTCTGAAGTATTGTAATTGTAGGACATAAAACAAACTATATCCTTATATGCAACAATGTTGTTAAAGTATTATAACGTTAGACGTTTCCAACCTCCAAACTATCTGTGTGCACTAAGCACATGAGAATGTGCCGACCAAAGCTCAACGATGGAGGAGAGGCCAAATGCCATAGTATGGTTCAATATTTGAAAGAAAATTGTATATTAAACTAGAAATGCTCTGTATACACCACAGAAGCATACACTTGTATATACACCATTCATTTATACGCAATTAATGATCATTATACGTATATCGTACAATTTCTAAAATTATACACAATGTGCCTCAATCCCGAACTCGTTCTCGTCATCGTTTTCACTCATCGTCTTCATCCTTATGTTTATCATCGTCATCCTCGTCATTCTCTCATCATCGTCATCCTTCTCATCTTCATCCTCTTATCATGTGAAAGTTGATTAAAATGGAATTAAGATGATAAAATATTGGTTTTCTTTTAAAATGGATGAGATCTGTCTTTAACAATGATGGTAAGAGTGTATGTTGCAGAATATGATATCTAATTGGAGTGCATAAAATAATATTGTAGAATATGATATCAGATTTTAGTGCACAAACATTATATGACGATGTACACAAACATTATATGACCTTATGCACAAACATTACGCACTTGTGTACAACACTGTAATTTTACTCAAACATAAATAAGTTCACAATCTGTATACATTTTTAGTGGACAAACTTTATAAAAATTAGTTCACATACATGTGCACACACACTTTTATACATTCTAATGCATAAACTTCACATATATGCATATTACTTAATGCATAGTTAAGTATTTTTGCAGAATATGATATCAGATTTTAATGCACAAATATTATATGACCTTATGCACAAACATTTATGCACTTGTGTACAACACTGTGATTTTGCTTAAACATAAATAGGTTCACAAAATTTATACATATTTAATGAACAAACTTTATAAATGTTAGTTCACATGCACAAGACTTCACAAACATGCACAAAACTTTATAGATTTGCATAAAACTTAACCTACAGTTAAGTATTTTGCAGAATATGATATATGAGATTTGAGTGCATAATCTTTTATATGGGTATGAGAGTGAAAAGAACGACAAGAGATGAGAGTAACGAGAGTGAAGAAAGAACGAAGCATGAGAGTGATGAGAGATGAGAGCGACGAGAGAGAAGAGAGAAAACAGAAGAAAGTGGAAGCGTGAAGGTTTTGAGATATGCGTGTTTTTGACGTGTGAGTGGTTATTTAAAGGGCCCAACGTATTTTAATACGGGTGTATGTATGATGTATAAGTTTAGAGTGTACGTATAACAGAGTTCATATTAAACAAGCACTTCGTCCATATCTTACGAGACACTTCAATTTTGATTTTAATCTTATTATACAAACTTTTTGGACCAGGCTTTTTAATTGCGTTATGCTTTTTGCTTCCTATACCAAAAGAAAGAGAAATACAAATATTATAATCAAAATACTACATGTCAAAAATTACTAAAAAAAGAAAGAGAAAGAAAGAAAGGAAAGAACAACCTAAGCTTAGCTAGCTATAAATCCTCACAACTTCTCACAGCGGTTATACCAATGCATCTCTGATTCAAATTACTATCATGGATCGATACATACCGGCAAATGCAATAAATTTGTTTATCTAGATATGTTGTGCAAATATCTAGACATTGTTTCCACAAGGTCTCCGGTTGGAATTTCGTGAATGAAAATTGAAAAAATTAGTATCGAGAGAAATTTATTTACATAATATATTTAAAGGTTGTCTTTATCTATTCTGTTTGAGTTAATAATTGTCTTATTATAAGAACAATTCTTTTAGCATTAATTATTTTTTTCTATAACACTCAAACTCAATTTTATTTAAAAAAAAATCAAATTACTTAAACCAATCCACCGTTAGTTGTGCCATATATCTGCCAATGTTGATTTTGATTTTTCCATTTTCTAGGGAGAAATGGGATGTTTATCTTTGTGATGCCAATTGATGGCTGAAACAATGAGTCACTTTTTTTGAATCACAAAGGGATTAGATCTTCACAATGTGCTGTCGCATATATTGTCTCCCGAACCATATGACAAATTAGAATTAAACTCTAATAAATAATCACTATTATAGATTATAAGTTTGAACACGTATATCAAACAGCTCAAAGACAGAACCTGTTCATATCTACAAAATCTTTTTAGTTTTAGGAAAATGCTAATTTGTTCGAAAGTATTTTTGTAACTTGACATAAGATATGCTTGAATTTTAGAATTAATTGCTTTTGTTTTTGCACCTATATATTACTTTCATTGTTAGTTCATCATATAATTAAGTTACTATATAAAATCAATCTTTTTGTCCTCGATATGTATTATACTCACCTACTCAACCAAAAAAGTGCCCCATTAAAATGAAAATGAATAGGTATGGGCTCATTCTTGCAATACTAACATAATATATTATCAAGAATCAAACTATACATCCGATGATATCTTTTAAGGAAAGTGATCACATTGTGCTTAGCTTTGGGATACACCTCAATCCCATATATTTACGCAGATATATGTTAAAATATTCAGCTGATATTTTTTAAAGTTAAATTACATTTTTGTCCTCAATCTTTATTTGATCAATCAATTTTATTTTTTAACTTTGTTTTTTATCAACTTGGCCCCTATTTCTATTTAATCTATTAACTTAGTCAATTAAGTATCAATTTATTCATCTATGTACGTCTTAAGTCGATATTAAATTGATCCTTTCATGTACTGGCGTAAAAAAATTGTAAAACTAATAATGATTTAAAACGTAAATAACCAAATCAATAATTAAGAGACCAAATTAAGTAGATGACTAAATCAATGCAAAAAATGACACCTTTTTCTTTTAAAAATTTATGAAATAAGATAAAAATAACATGACATAACAAAAATTCAAAGAAAGGTAAAGTTTTTATAGTTTTTCTTACATATTTTTTAAGATTTCAATTATGAAATTGTCACCTTACTTTATTTTTTTTTTTACTTTCAATACAAAAAATAGAAATAAAAACCAAATCAACTTTAAATTTGTGTAAAAATTTACAAACTCTACCGTGTAAAGAATGCAGTCAAGGATGACCCAACATAATATGCCAACTAATAAACAATAAAATGAGGTTATTAATAACGGCACACATGCATGACTCACTTGGTCGATTTTTTTTCTCATGCATTATCTTGAGTTTATCAATTGTTGAGTTATATATAAATACTCTTCTCTAGAATTTCATTGATCACGTTTCACTGATCACGACAGCATGCATGCCCTAACCCCATACTAATTAATTAAGGTGAATATTTTCTTAACCTAATTTCTTGACTTTGAAAGAATATAGAACGAAACATGATTCAATCAACCTAATATCTCGGTACCCAAAAAAATAAACCTACTATATCTTCATATACATAGGGGGGTGAGACATACTTTTAATGTGAGACAAATTCTCGAACTTGTCCTAATTTTTATTTTGGTAGATCAAACTTGTCCTAATCGTGCACTTCAAAAATTGTGAAAATGAATTTCAAAAATAAAAATCAATGTATATTTTTGGGAGTGACGTTGGGGGATGGGTTTACATTATTGTTGCCGGGCAATTGGGGAAAGAAGGGGTTTGAATTATTTTGCCATCCCATTTATAAGACAACGTCAAATGCTTTTAAATTTGTAGTTTGAAATAAGGTGTAGATATGTTTTGATTTTGATTCCTTTGTTTTTTTTTTTAATTTAGTTTTTTCTTTGTTTGGATCCCTGTTTCTTTCTTTTTAAATTTTTTAGAATATGAGTTTCGTCCTTATAAATATTGAAAATATTTTAATAATCTATTTTTGACCATATAAATGTTATCATTTAACATTCGATTTAAACGCCAGGGAAAAAAAAACGGAAAAAGAGAGATCAAAATCAAATAACTTTTTTTTTTTACATGGACGAAAAACAAAAATGACTTATATTTATACAAAGTAAATATATATATATATATATATATATATATATATATATATATTAAGCCTTGAAATAATGGATCATTAATTAATTTGGTTTTCACTTATGAATTTGTGGCCAGTTGTCCTTATTGGCCATCAATTTATATGGCTTCAATGGCGCCCTCGATCGGACTCAGTCCTTCCACTTCTATAAGAATTACTAATCAAGAAACTTATTATCCTCTACGACAACAACACACACGTCATATGATTGTATTATAAATAAATAAATAAATAAATAGAGATCACGTGTCATGGTTTCGAAAATAAATGGCTTAATTTAATTTTTGCACAACATATATGGGCAATTATGGTTAAGTAGAAGAGGGACAATGGCACAAACGTTGCATGGTATTGAAAAATATCACAAACCAGGTAACAAATGCAGAAGAAATGATGTTGGCTGTTGAAGCATAAATCAATTAGTGTCAATAACATTTTAGTGAGAAACATCCATTTTATCCTTTTATTAGTAACTTCTTTCTTATATTTCATTTTGTATTTCATTCATCAACCTTGAGAATTATATATATCTCATCCAATTTGACGAAAATAATGTTAATTAACGATCACATTATAAGATAATATTCAAATACCATATAAAAGTGTGCAAAATTGTTAACTTAAATATGATCTTGGGTTTATATATAAACAAGAATTTCAGTTTTATATAAAATTTTAACTAAAAATCATATATTCAATTTAATAATACTTTATAACATACTATCTATAATCACTTTTAAGAATTGTGTGATAATCACGTTAAAAGAACGATTAAAACTAATGCACACAAATTAAGAAGAGGATTCAAACTAGTATATATATACAGTGTGAAGTCTAATCTAAATACCGTTCAACTGCTTGAGATAACCACAGTGATTCTATTTTTTATCTTCATTCCAATTACGTACTGAATTCAAACTCAAAGCTTATAATTTTACTAAAATTCGAAGGCTTTCAACAATCTAGCTAGCTTTTCATACGTTGCATTTATATAAAGTTAAATGTATTTTATTAAGATGAGATTATGATCATATGCATGTATATATGCTGATAAATTTTGGTATTCATGATAAATATGGCATTTACACGTGGTTGTAGTCAACTTCACCACATGCATGTGCATACGTGATTACGTGTAAAAATTCGTGTGCAATGCTTAGCTTTCAAACTCATGCACAATTATATCTTGCATAATTATCTTCTTAATTAGTTTAATGTAGAACAAAAATTATAGAAAGATTAGCTCAATTGAAATCCTTGTACTCAAAGCTTTTGAGAAATCTTTAGTTAATTAGTTTATAACTAAGATTTACCAGGGCGTTTGACACATTATCTATTAAGATTACCGGTAATCTAGATTATTTGTTAAAAAAATTATCACATTTTAAATTATTGGTAATGTTATATTACAATGTTTGGTATGCACAGATAATGTAATTAACAATTTACATTATTACGTTTGAAATATCAAAAGGATTGTAATATAATAAATATATTTTACCATAATGCCCTCTTAGCATATAAATAAAATAATAAAATAATAATAAATTAAATAAATAAAAATTACCATAATAATAATAAAATAAAATAAAAATAATGAAAATTAGTTGGTGTATTGCAGTGATGGTGGTGGTAAAGGTGACAACAACGGTGGTGGTGACAATAGTGGTGAGTAATAGTAATGGTGGTAGTGGTGGTGATGGTGGCGATTGTAATAGTAAAAATAATGGTTGTGATGGCAATTGCAACAATCATGGTAGTGGAGGCGGATTATGGTAGAGTAATCTAGATTACAAGTAATCTTGTCGCACCAAACAAGTTAATGTGAATTACTAAGTAATTTAAAAGTTAGATTACTAATAATCTTAATAGATTACGTACCCCATGACAAATGCCCCTAAACTTTTCTTTTGCATTATTTTCATTAGAGAATACTAGTCCGAAATTCAAACTTTTGTAGGGTTTTTACGGTTTGATTAAATGCCAATGGTCTTGGAGAGTTATTGATATGGATTGTGAATAATTTTTAGCCGAGAAAATTAGGTATAACTAACAAGAAAATGTCAATATGATGATAAAAGAAACTCGTGACAACCGAGAAAATATTGTTCCACTAGACAATTTTCTTAATTGGTTTCAAGATTTTTTAAGAGTTACGCTTTTTTATTTGAAAATTTATATTTACTTCTTATAAGTCGAAGAGAATATGTTTATTTTTATTAGAGGTATAATTGGATTAATTAGATTGTTAAAACTTTCGCATTTCAGTTTTCTCTCCATTCTCTCCGCCCTTTTACCAATTTGTAGTTCTTTACCATTAATTTCTAAAATTTTCAATCATAAAAAGGGTGCCACTTATATACTATAATACTATAATATTAGTATATTGAATAATTAATTGATATAACTCAACCTCAAAAGCTAGTTTAAAGAGAGATGATTATTTTGGACTTATAAGCTGCGTTTGATATTAGGAACAAGGCAGAGAAAAAAAGATATGATGATGTAAAATTCTTATATTAGTTTATAATTTATTGAAACTGTGATAGAAAGAATAGAAAATTTTTGCTTGAGGTGACACAAGATTGAGATATGGAAGGACATAGATTTACTATATCTCTACTCTTATCTTATTTCTAGCACCAAATAGTGTCATAAAGATATAAAGATTATCTAGATCTTACCTCTAAGTAATGTAAAACTTTATATATCAATGACAGTAAAAAATAAATATAAAAAAGAAGAAAATTTTGTAAAATTTATTTGTGAAGAGAGAAAAATAGAACTTTATGATTTGGGACCATGAGAGTTTAAAGGCCTTTTACTTACATTCTGAATGAATGAATCATTAAAGGGTTGGTGCAGCCTAATTAATGTGAATGCTGAACGTACAACTGTAAACCTATTCAATACATTGATGAAATGTTCAAACAACACATCTCCCCTATTTCAAGAAAATTAAATTTCTGATTTATCACCCATGCTTTGGTAAAATGCTAACCCAATACTCATGTTTATTAAAAAAGTTGATTTTTTTTTTATCAATAGTGTAATTTAATTATGTATTGTCGTATAAATAAAGTGGTTGAATCTTACCTTCACTATTTTTAAACTCTTTAATATAATAACACGTGATTGAATGATTATATAAAACTTGTAAGTCTTATATTGTTTAAAATACTTGCATGATTAAGTTAGTTTAATTTAATGGATTTTAAATTATCTCTCTAATTATCTTTTCCCAACAATTTAAAAAACTGATTAAACTGAATTTTAATTTAATTTTTAACTAAACATTATTTAATTACAAACAAGTTTATTTTTATATTAAGGTAATTAGCTGATAAGCATTGAAAAAAGATAGCCAATTAGTTGTATTTTATACTATGATAACTTAATTTTCTTAGTTCTCAGACACCTGTTACCCCCCATGTATTGGCATTCAAAAATTTAAATGAACATTTAAATTTTGAATAAAATAACCTAATATAATTTATGGAAAAGAAACCTCACATATATAATGTACAAAAGAAGAGAGTAATCCTATCTTATCTCATTAATTTGCTTGAATATGGTACATATATAACATGAAATATTGTTGTGATATATTAATATTAGAAATTTAAATAAATTAAACTATCTTACTAAGGTACAAGAAAAAGAAAACAACAACATTTAATCTTATCTTATTATTATTTATTTAGAGTTAGTTAACCTTGGACACTTGACGAAAATCTGTCATAAACAAGAGGTGAGTATAATTGTTTAACTTTTATTATTTTAATATTTTTATAAATAATTATTTATTTCTTACTTTTAAACAATATTAATTATTTTTTTATCATATTTCTATTAAATAAACTTATTAAAAAGATAATACATGAGAGAAAACATAAAAATGAATGCATTAAATTGTTTTTATAAAAATATGATAATTGTCGATCATTATTTAAAGTGAATAATTAATTAAAAAGAAAAGAAATAGTAATTTATTCACTCTCCCAACAAACAAAGACATACACGCACCCGTATGGCCCCATCAATCATATCATACGGTCAACCAAACCTCTTAAAATCTCTCTCTCTCTCTATACATCATGTATCCGTATACACTCTCTAGACACGTACTCTCTCTACTCTAGCCCTCTTGAAAAATAAAAGGAAAAAAAATAGAAAAAATGAGCTGGAGGGGAGATTCCGTGTGTGGAAATTGAGCTGTAAAGGAAAGCCCTTTCGCAACTATCACTGTAATTTAACTCATTAACCCTATAAATACCTCAAACATGTTCCCCTTTGTTTTAGTACTCACTCACACACACACACACACATATCACATACAACACAACGCAAGCCCCCCAAAAAAAAGAGGAGACCAAAAATATTATTGCCACAATTAGAGCAGAGGGCATCATGATAATGGAGCTAAGCACCCTGCTATTCTTCTTGGCTCCTTTGCTCTTCTTCATTGCAGCAGTTCTCTTGTTCAATTCACTCACCAAATCCAATTGTTCCAAAGGGGGGAAGGAATTGCCTCCACTCCCTCCTGGCTCCATGGGTTGGCCTTACATAGGTGAAACCTTCCAAATGTACTCTCAAGACCCTAATGTCTTCTTTGCCTCCAAAGTCAAGAGGTTCACACCCACCCATCCACTTATGTTGGTTAATCTATGCGTTGTTCACAATTTGATCAGTTAGAAATAGAAGACGAATAACTTTTCCTCCTTTTTCTTTCTTTCTGCATAGGTATGGCTCAATTTTCAAGTCCTACATTTTGGGTTGTCCTTGCGTGATGATTTCAAGCCCAGAAGCAGCAAAATTTGTGCTAAACAAAGCGCAGCTATTCAAGCCAACGTTCCCTGCAAGCAAGGAGAGGATGTTGGGAAAACAAGCCATTTTCTTCCACCAAGGAGACTACCACGCCAATCTCAGGAGGCTCGTCCTTCGCACCTTCATGCCCGAAGCCATCAGGAACATCGTCCCCGACGTTGAATCCATCGCACAGAGCTGCCTCCAATCGTGGCAAGGGAACACGATCACCACTTTCCTCGAAATGAAAACCGTAAGCACCCCTCTAAAAAACAGAGTACTCTGTATCCCCTGTTCTTATATAAATAATAAAATGAAAATAAAAATACAATCTTTTCGTTGATTTCTATTGTGATTTTGGCAAATAAATAATGAGTTTTCGTTCTGTGATGCAGTTCACCTTCAACGTCGCGCTCCTTTCGATTTTCGGGAAAGACCAAGTTCTATATAGAGAGGATCTGAAGAGGTGCTACTACACCCTCGAGAAAGGGTACAACTCGATGCCGATAAACCTGCCGGGGACCCTGTTCCACAAGGCGATGAAGGCGAGGAAGGAGCTCGCTACGATGGTGAAGCAGATCATCTCAAAGAGGAGGGAGATGAAGGAAGAAAATTGTTACAATGACTTGTTGGGTTCGTTCATGGGGGAGAAAGCAGGGCTGAGTGATGACCAGATTGCAGATAACATAATTGGAGTCATCTTTGCCGCACGTGACACCACGGCTAGTGTGCTTACGTGGATTCTCAAGTACCTTGCTGAGAATCCCTCTGTCCTTCAGGCTGTCACCGTGAGTATCTTGTCTGGGTCCCACCCACCCTTTTTTTTCTTTTATACCCTTCCATTTGGTCAATTTATAGTTCTTACTCTTAATGGCACGTGGGCTTTGCAGGATGAGCAGGAATCCATATTGAAGAGCAAGGAAGAAAGCGGAGAAGAGATGATGGGCCTGAATTGGGTAGATACCAAGAAGATGCCAATAACTTCAAGGGTCATTCAAGAGACTCTAAGGGTAGCCTCAATTTTGTCCTTCACCTTCAGAGAAGCAGTAGAGGATGTTGAATATCAAGGTCAATAACCAAATCTTATATGATATGATGCCATTTTGGTTTTTTCACTAAGAATTAGATTTCCCTTTTCCTAAGTTGTGTTCACATATTTTTGTGTTTCACTGCTTTTTCCTTTTCTTCAGGGTATCTTATACCAAAGGGGTGGAAAGTGTTGCCACTTTTCAGAAACATACACCACAGTCCAGAAAACTTCAAAGATCCAGAAAAGTTTGATCCTTCAAGATTTGAGGTAATTATTGTAGTGCAGAACTTATGCATGGCTTTGCTTTAATTTCCTTTTGTTGCCATTCACATGTGATTCCAAAATCAAGAATTTGACAAGTTTCTGTCAATTATTTAATTTTGGCCAGGTGGCTCCAAAACCCAATACCTTTATGCCATTTGGCAATGGGACCCATGCATGTCCTGGCAATGAGTTAGCAAAGTTGGAGATCTTGGTGCTTCTGCATCATCTTACCACAAAATACAGGTTGGTAAACTTGGATTATCACCAAATGGCAATCTCATTGCTACATTTTTAACAAGTAATGTTATTTAAATAATGACATGCAGACATATTTTTTAAAGTGAGAAACTTAAAAATATATACTTATTTTAAGAAAAATGCATGTCTAACATTATTTGATTTAATAATCAAATAAAATACAGATAATGTTCTTGGTCTAAGTTGTCAATAGTATTATTACTTTTTAATAGTCACATGCATTGAGTAGAGAGATATTCCAAAATAGGAAACGTTTAGGATGATGATTCTAGTTGTAGCTATGCTAATATTTCCAAACTTAGATATGTTTAAGAATGATGATGATGTTGATGATTCTAAACATAGCTCCTATTATTATTTGTTTGTGCAGGTGGTCAGTGGTAGGTGACAAAAATGGAATTCAATATGGCCCTTTTGCTCTTCCCTTAAATGGCTTGCCCCTTACATTACATCCCAGAAAATAAAATAATATTAAAAACCAAGAAGGCAGAGAGTCAAGCCAACCATGGTGGTATCAACAGCTTTCTAAAGATGGGAAGGATGGTTTCAAAAGCTACCACCAGATTTGGTCTATAAACTAAGAGAGAAGAAATAATGAAGAAAGAGACCATAGAGCAAATGCATAACAAGACAAAAGGGAAATCTAATCTTTTTTCCTTTTCCTACTTTTGGCCAAGAGAGACACCACCCGAAAAGGGGAATTCCTATGATGATTGATCATAGGAAATCCAAGTGTACAGAAGAGGTTTCCATAGGCAGGGCAGATTAATATTGAGATTTTTTTCCACTTTACTTTTTTTTTTTACATTTTGATTTTTTTTATTTTTCAATTATGTGGAGGAAAATTATTGGGTTGATGTATTGAGCTTACTAGTTTTGTTGTCCATAATAAGAATGCCAAAAGGCAAAGCAATGAAAAATTAATGTTGATGAAAATATTCCTTTTCTTTTAAAGTTATCATCTTTTTCTCGTTCTCCATCAAGTGTGTAATTATGTACTCTAGCAATGAAGTATTAAGAACTTGCACATAGGGCGGCAACAACATCACTTAAGTTGTCTCATTATACAAGATTGGTTATATGAATCAGATCACGTTATAATGTTTGGTCAAAAATTATGTTTATATTCAAGTCATTAACATCTAAATTTTTTCTAATAATTTTAAGGCATTAACTGGGATATATGGCGAACTCAAAAAAGAAATTAAAGAAATAAAAATTAAAAAAAGTGATAATTTGAAATAAACAATTTCATTAATTTCGTGCTAATTTTAATGGCTCACGGCACTGCTGAGTAGATTTGGGGATCATATGTTTGTTTCCCATCATCCAAACATGCAATCAACGGCTTCAAAATTTGACTAATATGGATTTGGTCATATGTATAGCAAATCAATCAACTATCAGCATATCCTACACATGGTTGCTTCTCAATCGTAGATAATAATAAATCGAATTAGAATTGCTTTTGCATTTCATCTGAAACTATCTATGTTTTTCTTCAATATATCCTTAGATATAGTTATATCTTAGAATGCTGATTGTGTATTACGTATATAATTAACTCCATTCTCGTGTAGTACTTCTACTCATACAAATATAAAGAAAATGTTGTTATAAAGTAACTCAAGCTAGAAGTGAGGTTACTCGAACACAGTAGATGGATAAAGAGACGCTCAACGCAAATTCTAACACTAATTTTCAGGTGCATGTGAGAGGCAACATGGTGTACATTTTGACGCTCAAGTAAGCATAAAGATTAGATGAATATTCTAGGATTGGAATAAGTATACTTAGTGACTCTAGGTTAGTGTATTTTTATAATTGAGTTAAGTTCGCTTGTTTGAGATAGAGTTGTGGGAAATTCGAATAGTTGTTTCCCTTGTCTCAGAGGCTTATCCACCTTACTTATTTTAGAGTTGGTTACACAGTCTGTTAGGGACGTCCAAGAGAGCACGAAGTTCCAACTACCAAGTTTGGCTAAGTCGGGTCTTGGGTCTTGGGCATACGGCCTCAAGCATACCTGGTGGGTTGTTCTCCTCTTGGACTTGTAGTGCGACCTCCTATTAGCATAAGTGTCGGGAGCTGGTCTCTTAGACTGACAAGGGTAGGTGGGAAGGTGAGCTCCAGCTTCTCCTTTTTGTGAGCTATAGTCCCCTTGAACTTGTACCTTTAACCTGTAACCATAGTAAACCTGTTTTGCAATCATCTCATTTGTTTTTCTTAACAACTTCAAAGATCAAAATCAACAAGTGCGCAAGTCAATTGGTCAAAATGCTGTTTTATCTTAATCAGAAGTCTTAAGTCTGAGACTTTAATATGTAGTTGCATCACCTTTGGTTTCGATAAAAAAAATTCCAAACATCAGAACTTATTTTCACTTGTTTTCAATTTCTATTTTCAAACTCTACGCAGTTAGTGTTTCCAAAGTTGTGCTAATGAGCATATATCATAGTTATGTGATTTTCTATCCTTCACTTATTGAACTTGCACAACTCATCTCATTTTGATTAATGCAATTTGAAAGTCTAGAATCACACTAGTTTTTGTATAATCAAATCACGGCACCGCAAAACAAAGCATGATTCAGCCCAAGGAGCTGGAAAATGACAGAAGCCCGAAAAGAAATGAGACAAAATTATAGATTTAGACATTAATTTTGGTGATGTTTATGTACCCAAAAAAAAAAAAAATTTGGTGATGTTTGGCCATCACAAAACAAGAAATTATATTGGTTGTGATAAAGGTTGGAACACAGTCCCAACTAATATTTGTTATATTAAGTAAATAACCTTAATGAATTATCGAAATTTAGAAAATTTTGTCACTCAAAAAAAATTTAAAAATTTAAAATCCATGCTGATGTAAACAAATCAGATTATAACACTTAATACATTTAAATGTCATAATAAATTCCAGTCGAATTATGTATTGTCTAGGTCCTTCCAATTTTCTTGAATGTTATAGAAGATTTCTCAATATAAAATTCATTTATATATATATAAATGAAAAAATTAAGAAAACAAGATAATATCCCAATTATGGTTATCAATCGATCTAGACATTAACTTTCATATCAAACTTTTGAGCAACTTTTTCAATAAAAACTTTCTACCATCATTTTCATGCTAACCATCACCTAAGAGTATAGTACTGATTGAATATTCAATTTTGTCAGTATATATACCCTGATATCTCATGATCATATAAACAAATGTGTTATATGAGTCCCTCTCAACTTTAGAGAGGGTAACTGCTGAGATATCAAATTTTCAATAAATTAATATGAAAAACCCAGTCTATGTAGACTTATAGTTTTGATAAGAAGGGGAGAAGGGGTTACCATAATCTACCACAAGATCAAGAGAAAATGAAGTTTGTCTATTCTTATTTCCACAAAAGAAATTACACATGGCCACATTGTGCATTTTTCATGCATGAAGCGGTTGAATTTCAATCACATGTCCTTTTCCTTAGAAGCCACCTTTACAATATCAGAAATAATTTAATTGTTATATATGTATTGTGAATGTAATAAAGTTTTACATCATCATTCAATCATATTTTGTTGTATGTGAACTTTTGAGATAATGTGAATGTAAAATTTAATCACTTTTATAAATGTGATAATACATATTAAATGATAGTGTAAAACTCTTATATACTACCAACGCATAGAAATTAAATCTTATAAAAAAATATATATACATGACAAGACTTTTCCATATATAAATTATAAATCTTGGCCAAAAATGTTGACTCAGGAGTTATGCATCTCTCATAATAAGAGCACAAGTGTCTCACTTATGTTCTCTTATGTTGTTGTGAATTAATTGTAAGATGTTGAAAGATACTTAAAGGTACATTTCAAATCCATTACAGCTATATAGAGGGAACTCATTCAAGTTTATCCACAATTTAGTTCCTTAGGCGAAAATTTGCCCCCAAAAGAAATGTTCAAATTACATACACTTTATTTAATGATTTTGTTTTCTTTTGATCTTGGGGTGTCAAGTGAACTTAATTATCTTTTGGTACATGAATGAATCCAATTCAAACCATGGAAAGTCAATTATATATCATTTTCGTTAAAAAAAAAATGTAGTTTAAGATTAGCATGAAGTTGACTATTCAATTATTTTGAATGTCAAAGAACTAAGCAGAGGATGAACAAATATCCACGTATAAAATAAAGGTTGAAAAGTTTGTTCATGAAAGTAGTGCACAATTAGGCATGTGGCAGTTGGAGAGTTTAAGCATTAACTATTTTAGACCATTATCCATTTAACTATAATTCCTATGGTTTCGACAAATGTTGTACGTAGAGCTTAGGTATAATAAGTTTTTAACAACTTTGTATACTTGTAACAAGATAAATATAGATTGATAATGTAATAAATATGTTATCCATGGTCTATTACATATTTTAAACCGTACATGATGATTGATTTTAAAAACATTCAAAGTATCAGCATATGCAATGTATATGAGAGGTCGGAAGAATTAAAAGGAAAAGTTGTAAGGGTAAATTGCCCATGTTTGAAATTAAGGAAGAGCATTTCCACCATCTGAAAAACGTTGCAGGATGGTCCTATGTTTTGGCTTGTATGTACTTTGTACTTAATGCAATAATGGTAATGAGCTGTCATATAGTCACGGGAGTGATAGTGATAGGCAGAGATTAATGTTATTTGTTTCACTTATTAAAACATCTTTAAAATGATATGAAAATGTACCTTCAACATTAGTTTAAAAAATAAATGAAGACTAGACATCATGGTTATCAAACTCGAGAGTTTAAGTAAACTCGTGGAGCCTCCATAAACTCGGATTGTAAACTCGTATGAGTTTACCTATTATTAAAAAAATATTTTAAAAAATTATTATGCTACAAAAATATATTTAATAAAACTTAAAATTCATAAATACATTTACCTCCATAACAAAGCACAAATAAAGATGAAATATATGAGTTCTAAGTTCAATTCATACATAATACATATAACATAATACATAGTATTGACTACTGAACATCACAAGAAGCGAGTTTGTGACAATGATGTCTTCAATTTAGAACACTAAAGCACAAATAGCAATGCAGAGGTCACGCACCCTGGTGGGAAAGATCTCTGAGCAAAGGATGAAATACATACGACAAGCAACGACGGAGCACAACGGAGCACGATTGTAGGCGCAACTGTAAATGATAACTCTAAAATACTTAAATGACCTAAATCTAAAAACTCATAGATATGCAAAACAATATCAAACTTGTTTTGTCCCTAAAAAAAAAAACTGCCTTTGTGGTAAACTCGCGATTTTACCCGATTTTATGCGATTTTACCCGATTTTACCCGAGTTTACCCGATTTTACCCAGAAACGAGTTTACATGCGAGTTAGCTCGATTTTACTACCTAAACTCGTAAAATCGTACGATTTTACGAGTTAAAAAGCGATTTTGATAACTATGCTAGACATCAAGGCCGATAAATAAAATTTATCTATAGTGCATAAAATTGAAAGGAGACAGCGTTAATATTGGCCAAATCAACGTATCTTTAAGGTGATTGACATAGAGAAATGTTTTTAAAACTTATTGTACAAACATGGTATTATATTGACGTGAGTTTGAAGGAGTATATAAAACAATGCATTGCACGTTGTATCAAAACGACAGAGATTTTGCGTATATATATTTATAAGCGAGAAAAATGTTGTTTAGTGTTAAAATATGATGTTGAAATAACTTCCTTAGTAGATATATAAGCAAAGCAATGACGTTCATCATGTCATTGTATGTCAGAGGACAAATTAGGAATCCATCATCCATCATATCACACAAACACACCACTATTTACTAAAGGCCCAATCAAAGAAGACCAAATGCCAACCAATGCTCCACACAAGTACAAAGCTTGCAAAATGTGTTTGACTCAAATGAAAAAACAAAAATGCTTACAGAAGGCATTACTGAAGCAAGAGGAGAAGAAGAAATAAGCCACTTTGGAATTACACGGAGTATTTGGATCACTAATAATGATTCTATACAGAACAGAGGTACTTAGCTAAGATTACCTCGTGAATATTTGAATCTTCATAAGCATAGGAATTGACCCACAAGAGGATGAACCTTGCTCAATTTACAAGACTAGACAGGTTATGCATCATAGATTCCCATCACTGCTGTTGGCGCCATAATTTGAATTCATGCTTCTGAACTGCTAAATAGACATATAACAAAATCAACAAAATTAGACACCCTGTCAGCCAAAAAAAGAACCATGAATAATAAGATATCAACATAATTAACTTTTTGACCAATTGAATGATTTAAAAGGAAGTTGAGAAAATTTTAACCTTCTCAACAGCCTGTGAAGCACCAGACAAGACTTGTCTGCCTTCCTTAAGGACTTGCAATAGTGCGCGGAGCATTTGATTATGTTCCTCTCCCTAACAAATAACACGGTGATTGATTAGACAATGAAAGCAATTAAGCCTTGTCCTACTAGGTGGGGTCAGCTACATGAATCAGATAACGCCATAGTGTTAACATGGTGATTAGACAACCGGATAAATTCATTTTTGAATTTTTCAAAGCTCAAGACTGAACTTTCACCCCTATATACACATTGCATATGATTTTGTGCATGTTAAAGTGATTTAAATTCACAATCACAAGCCTATCAACGTGTTTTCTTTGTAACATTGGACTGTATGTAGAGGAGGTCTAGACAAAAAGACTAGCATTGTTTGTGTTTTAGTTAACTTTCAGCATAATTTGATGAGGATGCATTCAGCCACTATATCTATACTCACCAACTGCACCATATGCATTAGATTCTGAATTTCATTCTTCTTTGCCGCAGACAGATTCTCAGCAACATCCATAATGTTACTCCTGCATTTGTATCAATGCTTCTCCATTGAGTTCAAATAATCAACATATTGTAATAGAAATGGCCAATAAATAATAAGATAAGCAGGCAAATTGAATAAATATCTCTTGTAAGAAATAATCATCACAAGTTCCCAAATCTTAAGGCAGGCAAACTCTATCAGAATAGACAGAATAGACAGAATTTCATGAGGTTGAAGAATTTTTTAATCAACTTAACCTTCATTAATTGTTAAATTGAAGGCTAACATTAGTAATAGGATATAGTTTTTGTTGTTGATATAACCATCTCAAATGTAATGGTACATATAATTGTATTAACTATTTAAGTTCAGGGCAAAATCAGACAATACCTATCCGAAAACAAGGGATCCAGATCTTGTTCTTCCACGATCTCCTCTACCGCATCAAGAGTGGTTCTGACCTACACAAAAGATTAAATTGAAATGACAGACTAATAAGAAGATATGTGATAGGAACCTGGTATTTACTCAAACATATAGACTGAAAATATTGTTTATTAATGAAGGAACTGATATTTCCAATGGGGAAATTCAGTCTCAGAACCAGAAACAACAAGTAGAAAAGCAGAAAAAGTAAAGAGAACAAATAAAGAACAAGTCTTGGTATTAAGGGGCCCTTAGCCCTCCTAGTTCCTCTTAGCTCTTGCCTACTTCTTCTGATCAAGTCTTTCCCCATGTATAGCTAGCTGCAATAGCCCCTCTTTTCTCTGTCCTAGTCATCCCATAATTTCTCTATTGTTTTCACTCTATAATTCCTCCCCATGTAATTTCCTGATTATTTTCCTGCTGTCCTCGCCTATAATTCCTCCTCTATGTGATTCCCTCATTAATTTCTCTGCTGTCCTCATTTATTCCAGCTGAGTCACAACTTGGATTAGGGTCATTTCCTTTCTTTCTAGTGTAGACTTCAAGATTACAGGGGTACTAACAATTTTATAGAATTGCACGTATATGCCCTTCTTTCTCAATTTAAAGTTTCTTGTTGGCTTGCCAACAACTTTTTCTAGCTGACACCCTCCTAGGCCTCGCGATCAAGTTACATAAAAGAGTTCATACTTTCACTTGAGTACGAGGGTGTAAGTGTGAATGGTTCCAACACTTTGAAGGTATGGCAAAAATTCATAAAAGAATATTCATATGGAATTAAATGACAAATTGCTCATTAATTGTTCATTGCAACCGTTATGGATAATTGAAACTTTGGTACTTTAGTATGGCCTGATAACAATGATGGCCCATTTTTTGGGTTCCTGAAAATTAGGCAATAGTTTAAAAGATAGCTCAATTTTGAAAGCCTAACTCTACCACACTAAGCGAATGCTAAGCAACCTAGATACAAAAGTTTTATCAACAATGACAAAGTAAAACAACAGCCCAGCTATACCTGTGTTCGAAGAGAGATTGACGCAAATTCCTCCTGTAAAAATTAATTGGCAGAGCATTTAGAATTCACACTTTTAAGTTTTATCATATTAATATGAAATTCTTAGGTGCTAAAGTGCTTCTAATGTGTATAAAAATACAGCCCCCTCCCCCCTCTCAAACTCAGAGAGAAAGAGCACAGAAATGTACAAGTACAACAAATCAAAAGACCAATTTGTGAAAAGAAATACAAGAAAAGATTTACACGTCTGTTGCATAATTATTTACGAGAATTTTCAAACAGGAACCTTAATTTCAGTTTCATTTTTAGTTTAGAACCAAAAACAATTTGTTTTTAAAAGGTACTCCCTTATATCTGAAGGAATTAACTGAATTGGGTGTGATATTTTTATGCACTTTTGTTGCAGCTAAATTCTAAAGCATTCATTTCTAACTAACACACATTTTAAGAAAATAATATAGTTCACAGACTAAAAAACCATAGAAAACAAGTTATTACAAAGTATGCGAAATAGTAAAGCATCAGGCTTTTAGCTTAAGAAATAGGAACAATTAAAAGGAAAAACATCAGAGGAGATGTTCAGATAACATCTTCAATTGTTGCGTGAGGCATTCCAATGAAGTACTCATTTTAGAGATGGGGCAGGTTCTGTATCTGACAATACTACCAAGATCAGCAAAGTACAACAAACGTACCTCCATGTTTTCATGCAAAGAAGTAATGACCTGAAAGGTTTGATAACATAAAAGGAAATCAGCTAACAAATAGAGGAAATTTCAATCATTTCTTGACACTTAGCCTTTGAAACATAGAAGAAAGGAATTCTTAGGTATTCAGCCTCTAAGAGCAATAACATACATGATCCTCTTGATAAAAGAGATGCTTGATATTGAAACATGTCTTTATGAAAATAGTCCATACTTACTTTTAAACTATTAGGTATAAAATTGTTGGGTAATATAAATACATAATGTCAAACCACAAGGTGGCAACAAAAATTTTCCAAGATTAACTTCAAGTCACTGACATAGATTTTCAGCGTACATTCCAACTTCCCTGATTTCAAAACACACAGCATAATTGTTAAGAAAACCAGATATACAAAACAATGGCCCACATAAATTCAACTGCCCTGATTTCAAAACACATAGCATAATAGTTAAGAAAACCAGATATACAAAACAATGGCCGACGTCAAACACCACATCACTTTCTTTTTTCTTTTTGGTTAAAATTAGCGTTACATTCAGAAATATATTCTAACATGTAAACAAACAAACAAAAAAGAAACATATTCAAACATCAAACAATTAATATATCAACAGATCATACCTGAAGAAATAGTCGATGAAGCAATTCTTTTTCAGGGTTAGTGAAACTTGAAAATGCTTCATAAAATTCCTTTGAATCAAAGCAGAAACAAGGTATCAATATATAACCAATGTGAAGGCTGAATCTAATTGAGAGTGTATCTATGTGTAACATGCAAAATAATACTAATGTAATGTAATTAAAGACCAGTAGATCAGCAATCAAACTTGAACTATGAGATAATGAGGTGTGCTATACTAACAAGGTTGAAAGATAACTATACAAAGCTGAACTCATCTCCATCTTCTCCACACTAAAGTTACAACAGCAGTGGCATAATGAGGAGGAATATGAGGCGGTACCTGCTTGGAGGAAGAAGTGAGCAAAGAACGGAGGGCAAACTTGAAGGACTTGTTCAAGTCGGAGAACCTTGACCCCATCCCACCGCAAGAAGAAGGAGCTGATGGATTGGAAGGCCTTGTCTCCATTAAAGCATGTTACATGTACGTGCAGCAACGACTATGAGGAGCTTAGCTATGAAGAAGAAAGAACAATCAGACACACCAACCCAACAAATCTGCTCTAGTTATAGTGCATTTTTGTCCAACTGTCCTTCGATAACACTGAAGCATTTTAACAAACAGTTAACGAGCATTGTCTCGTAGGCATGAAAATGACATCAGAGCAAAAACTATCAACATTATTGTCAAAATGAGAGGGAGATTTTCGAATCAGAACTTTAGGACCACTTTCATTTTTTAAAAAATAAAAAATAAAAAACAAAAAATAAAAAAATCGGCTAACAAATAACAGCAGCACTTTCTTTCAAGAATAAATTTGAAGTAACAAATGAATAGTAAGCAATGAGGGATAAGAAAGAACCCGAGGGAGAGGCGGCGGTGCAGTGGTCGGAGGCGGCTGACGAAGAGAGCGCCGGCGTTGAGTTGAGCGATGGGAAAGCTCCGTCGATCTGCGATAATAATAATATTGGCGCTTAATTCAAAACAATGTTTTCCGTCTTTTTTCCTTAAAAACTTCATGCAGTACCAGGGGGGGCTTTCCTTGGGCTTCTTTGAAAAGGCCCACAAAGCCCATGCAACGCTTTTGGCCAATTCCTCAATAAACAAAAATTCTTATTTGAGCACATCGTGATTGTGGGTGATCTGTAATTGTTTGTGCAAGCACTCAAATAGTCTGAGAACATATCCTAACCTTAATGGAATGATCGGTACCAAATTCATTTAAACTTTTGTTTTTATATATATATATAAATATAAAGTTCAATATGTTGATTACCATTCACTTGTGAAGTATAATAGTAATAATCCCTTATTTATATCCTTTAAGAAATACCCAATTAACTAATTTACCATTATTAATTTATTTAGATAGTAACAGTTTGGCTCATCTAGTCCACATTCTATTTGTGCATATTGTCATTATTTGGATTTCATTTAATTCTCATATTTATCGTTTTGTGAGTGGTCTATAAATACATACGTATGTAAGAGCTTGATGAATTTGGAGGCACGCTCCTAACCTAGAATGAAACTTCTCTACTAACGAAACTTTCGATAAACATTTTAATTACATGTTAGGTTAAAGAAGTTCTTTTAAAATAAAGATCATGGATCTAACGAGAATACTTGTGTAAATTTATGGTGTGATATAAAATTGTTATGTTCTAATAAATTTTCATTGACTATAATTAATCATAATCTTAGCAGACCTATATAGTATTATATAATTGATTAAAACCTAATTAACATGATCTCATTATTGCGAATTGGATCTTGTTCTTGAAGTCTTGGGCTAGTTAGGACCCGTGCAACTTTTCGAAAAAGAAAAGTATTTATTAGCTATGTTACCTTGAATGATGTCTCTATTTTTTTGTGGTTCAAAAATCATGATTCCTTGCCTTGCTTGGCACCTCTTACAATTGTGTTTCTTTTTTCATGATAATATATAACTCCGAGCAATTGTTAAACGCAATGGAAGCAACTTAGAAATGAGAAGTTGCAAAAATACAAATTAGAAAAGAAAAGGTGGAAGAAGCAATTATTAATCTATGTGTTGGTGGGGATCCAAAAAGGGGATAGTTCCTATGTGAAGCAGTCACCACCTCCTATCCTATCGAATGTCTACAAATGAAGTGTCTCTTTCGTGTGAGTTGAAAAAATAAAAAAACAAATTAATATTCCTTTGAACATTGGATTGGATAAGCTAGTTTTAGTGGGGTGTGTGTGTCACCTTCTTTAATTAAACAAAATGAAATTATATTCCTTTGGAAGCCCTCTCATTGGAATGGGATTGTTGACCTTGGAATATTCCCCTTTTCAACTTGGTAGAATTTTTTTTATCAAGTTATTTATATTTATTATAGTCGATTCTCGAATTCAAACATTTTTATAGATATATTTTAGATAAATATATACTTTTAATTTTTAAATTATTCATTTAAAAAAGTTGTCTACATATCATTATTTAATTTGAGAATCCAATAAAAATAATATAAAAAACTTGATATTAGTCTTGTCAATTCCTCTTCTTTTCAGACTTGTTTTTGGTTTGCAACCAAAATAAAAATAAAAAATTGGTTGTAAGCCTTTCCTATATGGTTTTTCTTTTCCAAATCAATTGTGTTACCCCAATTGTTTGTGTAATTTCTTGCTCTGATCTGATTGGCTGGATCTTATTATTGTTGAGAGAGCTGAACCATTTATGGAGCAAACTGCAACAAGGACTAGTATGGCTGAGCCAGCATAAGTTCCCCCTTTGACCAAGTAGCACTCACCATTCAACCATCCTACACCATAGAGTTGCCTTCTGCTCATGCTTGTGGCTGCAATCAATAAAATAGCTGCAATCCCAAAGCTAAGCCTGCCAAAAAAAAACATGACCTTTTGAATTTTGAGACTCATAATTTAACACCGCAGGCAAAGGCGTAATCTCAAAGATTATTTAGGGTAAATATCTTAATTGATTCATAAATTTTTTGTCATGCTTATATTAGTCTCTCAACAAAACAAAAAACTTCCAATTGATCCCCCAATATTTTAAATGTTACTCTCGTTAGTCCCTCAACATCTCAGATGGAAGGATAAACGAGAGTAACATTTAAAATGTTCAATGGTTAATTAAGATATTTTTTGTTATTGTTGAGGAACTAATATGAATATCAATAAAAAGTTTAGATACCAACTAAGTAATTCTCTTGATTATTATTATTATTATTATTATTATTATTATTATTATTTATAAGAAAAGTGTTGTGTTGTGTGTATGATGCACAAAACCAACTATGGCTCTCTCTCTCTCTCTTTCTTGCTTTCTTTCTTTATTTTTCCCTTTTCTTTCTAGATATGTGTTCCTACATAAATTCTTAAACAACCATGGTTTATGGCATCATCTTTTATGACCCATTATTTAACATGTGCAAACATATTATTTTAACTATAATACACATTATTATGCTTTCCACTATTTTATGAATGTAAAATAATAATTTTCTTCATTTCAATACATAAAGTAAATACATTCTCCTGTAAGTTATCATACAGACTTAAAATGTTAGAATAAATATAATCATTATCTTGGAAACGGTAAGAAACACTTACTTTATTATACATACATATATATATATATAAATAAATAAAGATTTATAAAAATATTTATTAGAGGATATATCGATACTTATTGTGCATAATTAAGAATTATTCATTCTTTTAAAAAACTAATCGTTTTTGCCAACAATTGTCGCCAATAATAGCACGCCGTGTGGCACGCAGTTTTCCCAAAATGATCTGACCCTTTCCGACCAAAACTCAAAAAAAAAA
>QANU01110351.1:164336-210179 GCA_003254905.1 Nissolia schottii
GTTGTCCATTTTGCTTGAATTCTTTGTGGCGGATTGAGTTCTTCTTTTCTTTGTGGTGGTTGAGTCTTCCTTCCTTCTCAATATGTCTACCATTGCTTTGAAGGAGAGATACCATTCCTAATTTGTGTGAGTGGGCTCTGCCTTTTTTGAAAAATCTATAGTCAACTTAATTCTGCAATGGTTTTACTGCTTTTCGAGTGGGAATGTCCATTCCAAAATGGGAATGTACCCCCATCTAAACGGTCATAAAGTAGAAAAAAACTTGTTACAATTTAATCTTATCAAACGGGTTTGGATAAATGATTTCATTGTCCTGAGAGCTCAATTGTGAAAGTTGATATACACCGTAGGGATTTAGGGATATGTGAGTATTTTGATGGACATGACTTAATCATTAACTATAATTTAGAAATTAAAAATACAAAATATCAATCATACTCTTACGTCTCTTGATGGTAATGCTCATTCAAGGTGGTTGATTTTAGAAAAGAAGGAGAAAATGTTAATTTTCTTATATTTATGCATATGTTTTTTGAATCTCTAGTATTTGATGTGCTAAATTTCTGACAAGACTTTTGTATTTATGCATATATTACAAGATATTTATTTACTCAAGTCGTCCATACTTATTTCATCAAATTAGTTGGCATCAATCCAACCATTGAATTTTGTAATTTTATCTTAATGATCAAGCATAAATGTCTTTATGCATACTGTACAATAAACAACAATCATTACTAATACTAATGCTTAGTTCATCTCGTTTCTTATATTATTATTACTTTTAGTATTAAAATTGCTGATAAATATTCATGATTTGAAAGTCAATTATACTAAGTATAATGATTAATGTAGATTGTGATATTTTGTTATCATTTTTAGTTTTAATAAGATTTATTAACTTTTTTTAAAGTGCTTTTTAACTAAATCACTTGAAATTTTTAATAACTTTTAATGTGATATATACGAAATAAAATCAAAGTGGTTTCTTTATAAAATTTAAAAAGAAAGAAACAGGGGATCAAGGAGTCAAATTGGCATTTGGAGTTATTCCCTGACTTGCGGGTGGCTTTGAGGTTCTTTTCTTTGCCTCTCATGACTTATATACCTTGAAGATTTATGCTTGATTTACGCAAAGTTGGGTTGAAGAATTCAATTTCAAGGAATATAAATAGGAATATGATTATGCATAAAATAAAATTAAAAAACATCATGTTTTTTAATAATCTTTTGCAAAAAAAAAAAAAAAACATTAGTCTTGTCCACAAGAATATAACTGACATGATAGATATGGCTGGTATTAGCTTCAAGGAATGTTCCTAAATCTGATTGAACTGATGGATACATTTGCTTGGGAATTTGGTCTTGCTCTATCGGTATCAACTGTTTTTATGGTAAGAGATAGATTTGGTTAATAAGATTTATGCTTACCAGAGCACACTATCATGTTTGTTTCTTCTGTACAATATCACATTAGCCTTGTCTATCTGTAACTGATAATGCATAGAGTTGTTTCATGGAAGAACTTCCCAAATTTGACCCACATGTTAGTAAATCTTTCAATGGTATGGGAGGACATGAAGGTTTTCTGGAATTGGATCAGCTTTTCATTCCCTGAAAAGAGTACCAATAGTTGTCACAAAATCTTAAAATCGAACTTAGAATCACATGTTTAAGGGATTGGGTTTCTTCCACTCGAATCAACACCTTGTTGACGTGTCAACTATAATACTAAACTCTGTAAATGGAGTTAAACTTTGATACACAACAGGTATTATATGCAAAACTTTTGAGATTTTATTAGCATGAAAGTGAATCACTTTTGTTGATGCGACCACACATAATTGGATGACATTGTTGCATCAAAAATGAAGCTATTGAAACATATCCCTTGAAATTATTTTAACTTGGAATGCAATTGTTCTCTTACACAAGAAGCAAAAGATAATTCCTCTTGTTCTCTTTTCTTCTCCTCACCTAGTTCTTTTCCTCCTAAGAACCTCAAGAATAGACTGTGCAGTGCAATAAGCAATGGCCTGAACAGTGACCATTGGATTCACACCCAAAGCAGTAGGGAACACACTTGAATCAGACAGGTAGAGCCCTTCAACCTCCCATGCCTCCCCCATCTGGTTCACAACTGAGCCCTTTGGGTCATTCCCCATCCTACAACTCCCCATTTGGTGTGCTGAGCACAGTGGTGTTGAGAGGTCACTCAGTGGCCTTGAGCTCTCTTCCTTCACAAACTCCTCAAACTCATGGCAGCTCCTTTCCTTTACATTCAAACTCATTCCCTTGTTGTGGTGTGTTCCAATCTCTTCCGCTCCCGCCGACGCCAAGATCCTAAGAACCTGTTTCAGTACACAGCTTATTTTAAGTCCTTAACATTTGGTGTTTTTTTTAAAATATATTTGGATAACTCTCTGTAGGAAACAAAATTACTTCAAGGATATTTCTTTTCAAGTTTGTTTCAGGTTATAGAAATGATTATATTAGTTCATAAAGTTGCCAAACATCAGTCTAATTAATTTTTAAAAGAGACTAATTTGACCTACTTTTGATAATTTGAGAGATTAATATGACCATTTCGATAACCGATGGACGAATCCGAAGGTTTGGTCTTTCTTTCTGGAAGTAATAAAAAATCACAAGTACCTTCTCAATTCCTTTGCTTAGATTGTCGTTGTCTTTATCTTTCATGTTGTAGCTTATGGAGCTTGGCGAGTTCACAATTCCTGACCCTTGGTCCCTTGCAAGTGCAAACACATGAGCTGTCCTTGAAAACTTGAGCATCCTGTCTTTGATGTCCTTCCCTGAAACCCATGGCATTAGGATTGAGAACATGCCAGGGTGCAGTGCAGGTGTTTGTATTAATGCCCCATAGCCCGATTTGTCAAAATCTGCCACAACTGTGGACATTGCTGTCATGATCCCTCCTTCATAGCTCCTCTTGTGCGGCTCAGGCCACAGCTCATGCGAAGAAGAAGAGGGCAGCGACGAATCTGGGAAGTAGCCCCAAGCCATGGCCACTGGATGAAGGTGCAAGTGTTTCCCTATGTTCTTGTTCTTCAAGCCACTCCTTTTCAACAATGAAGGTGTGCTTAGTGCTCCACATGCCACTACTGTGACCTTGGATTCCACCACACAAATATCCTTGGCTCCTTTGTAATCAACTTCAAAGGCCACCCCAGTTGCTATATTCCTTTCTTTTCCTTTCTTTCTCTTGTGCAACACTTTTATGGCCTCACAATTTGGAAGAATTGCCCCATTGCCTGATTTCACTAAATCCACTAGCCATGTCTCTTGTGTCCCTTTCTTCCTTCCATCCTTGCATCCGAAGCAACACCAGCCGCAGAAGTGATTGGGTGTCGCATTCCTGGGAATGTTACTCACTGGATACCCCATCTCTTGACACCCTTTTCTAAGCACTGCATTGTTGAATCCTTCATCTTCGATCTCAGTTTGGACTCCCATCTTTTTGCAGACGGCATCCATCGCTTCCTTGTACAACTCGCTTTCGAACAATTCTAGCTCATGTTTCTCGCACCATTCTTTGCACACGTGATGAGGGGTTTTGATGCTGGCTGACCAGTTGATCGCAGAGCCTCCACCCACCGTTGACCCTGCTAGGATCAACACAGACATGTCATCCGTTGCAACCAAACCATTGCCAAGGTACATTTGATCCATGCTTGGCCCTTCGAGGAGGGAGAGGCTGTTCCTAGCAGAATAGCCTCCTTTCTCCAGGACAAGCACTCTGTAGCCGGCTTTCGCCAGAATGCCGGCTACAACCCCACCTCCTGCGCCTGAACCTACAACCACTGCATCACATTGGATAGCGAGAGATGGAGATGAAATGCTTGAAGAAGGCTTGCCCTTTCTTGGGGTAACCGAGACAGGGAATCCAAATTTTCTTAGAGCGTCTGCAATGGTGTCTCTTGGGTAGTTCAGGTGGACAAGACCCTTGTAGAGAGGCCCCATAACAGCCTCTTCAGAATCAGCATCATCATCGTTGTCTTCTTTTTGCTCTTGATGTTCTCCATCTTTTGATGTTGAGTGTAGAAAATGGTTCTTCAATTGTGCCTTGAACTCAGGATCAGGTCCACTGTATCCAATTGCCTTCCATGATGGATTTTCTTCTGTTTCATCTACCTGAAGAAGTAAAAAAAATGAAGAGTCTGGTCATGGTTAGATAAATGGTTCCAAGAAACTAAGGAATCATACAAATAATAAATTTGATAACATGTCCCGTTACATGGAAAATTATCCCCTCATGTGAAAATTGCACGTAACCTGAAATTTGATAACATGTCCCGTTACATGGAAAATTATCCCCTCATGTGAAAATTGCACGTAACCTGATCATGAGTAATATGCCAATGATGTTCTCGGCAGAAATTGTAAGTGGTCATCTTCGTCATTGATCAGATAATTGTGTTAAGAAGTTGAAAAATTATCCATGTGAGAAATCAATTCTGACTCAGGCAGCCTATGTTTTGCCTTCTAATGTGCCATAGCAGTCGCAGCTTTACTTAGCAATAATAATAAAGGAGCACATTCATTTTTCTTTTGCTTATTCTATATACGTTTAGCAGCCCAAAAGAAGGGATTTAACATTAATGTGGGTTTGGGGAGTAAAAAATCCGAATGTATGGGCTCAAACGGAAAATTACCAATGTATGGGCCTAAATTATGAAATCGGACCTGCTGAGGGCGATTTCAGAAAAGCCAAAAAAAATTCTGAATTTTTTTTTCTAAAATCTCCCTAAAGGACGGCGATTTCAGGCTCTGAAATTGCCGTATCATGTGGCGATTTCAGAAAAGCAAAAAAAAAAATTTTTGAATTTTTTTTTCCTGAAATCTCCCTAAAGGACGGCGATTTCAGGCTCTGAAATTGCCGTACCATGTGGCGATTTCAGAGCCTGCTTTTTAAAAAAAATAATAAAAATCCGACGTCTGAAATCGGAACAGTATATGGCGATTTCAGGAAAATTTCTCATATAACCGTAATTATTTTCCATTCCCCATACTATGGGATTAAAAAATTGTTTGAACCATACATAAGTAAAAAATCCCCCAAAAGAGTTAAGGCCTTATTTGATGTGGACCCTAACCAGAACCCAATTTGTATCTCTATTGTTTGGACTGAGCCCAAACTCTAGATTGCTGTCAATTATTTTACCTTATTTTTGAAACTATGAAAGAAGATTCACTGAAAATAAGTCTATAGAGTATATAACAAAAACTATGGTAGAATGGTCTACACTTAATAAATACTGTATGAATTTTTCATAAAATTTTCTTGGTCACTTTTATAATGTTGTTCATTGGACTATATTAGGGGTATTAACATATGTATGGTTTTGATGGTAATAGAATCCCAAAATGTGGTTGGAGACGCAAAATTACGAATGTATGGTTTTTGGGGCTGAAATCGCTATAGCGGGTGGCTATTTCAACCCCTTTTTTTATGTTCCTCTATGCCCTAGTTTTGTATTCTTTATAGCAAAAAATTTATGTTTCCTCTATCTTAACTGCAGTAAGTTATAAAAAAAAAGAATATTCTATCATCATGTTTATATTTTCCTATTATATCTCTAATATTAAATACAACTTTAAGATTATCTCGATGTCCACCTAGTATCACAGATAACACTACTCATATTTTATTTAAAAGGACACTTCAAAAAAAAAATTTACAGCATGTGACTTTTCTTGGTTTTATTATATCTTGTGGGACATGATTCTTTTGTACCTTGAGTAGTACTCCTAGTAGCTAGCACAAATTCAATTTTTGAAACGTGTGTTTTACATTTAGGATCTGAATCTAACAACGGAAGCATTTAATAGCTACTTACATGGATCCAGGGTCTGAACTTTTGCTTATATGAAAGTGAAAGTTGGAGGGCATATGAATTACAAATGTGGGTCCCATTGTCCCTACCTAAGGTACAATTGGAGTGAATATTTTCTCCGTAGCTTTGGGTGCCATTTCTATTCTAGGTACAATTGGAGTGAATAATATCTTATTATCGATCTGTGGCTTTTTTCTTTTGTTTTGGGGGTACCTCTGTTTGTGTCAGCTGTAACCACCAAGGGCACAGGCTTTTATTTGGATCCTAAATGCTAATTAAATCTTTAGCCATATTTTGAAGTAACACAACTTGCACAAGGACCCTATGAATGTTAATGTGTGATGCCCAACATGTACCAGTTTTGCTATGAGTTAGTCAAACATAGAAATTACTGCGTGGTTACGAGACAAAAGATGGATTATGCTTCGTTCAATAAAAATAAATGATATTTTAATTCTAATTAGTGATAGAATTCATATTTTTGTTTGAAATACTTCATCCATTTTAAAATAATGATCAAGTTTTTATATTTTAAGATTTTAAAATATCCTTCAACTTTTGAATATTATGGTAATAATAATTTTATTTGTTTAATGATGCCCTTTATTTAATTTTACTTATTAATAATTACGTGAACAAATAAAGTAAAATGTTAATTATTGGGAAGTCATCAAAGGCCGTTGAGTAGTTATTAAATATTTGAACTCTTTGTAATATTTTGATTAATAGTTGATAAATGATAATGTCTATTGAGATCACACCCCTATGGCTCTAGTTGGCCGTAACATGAGTGTTACAAGTATGTGAAAAAACCAAACGAGATGTTAAGTTAAAAAATTGTACGGATAATTTCATCCGCTAAACATATTCTATTCAGGTTTATGTATTTTTTTTTTCAGCAAGCCACCACAACAGTGTTATCTATGATTTGTAAAGTTCTTAAAATGGAGACATCCAGATCCAAAATAAATAGCAAACACTATTAGCATGTCCAAACGAACTTAACAAGCAGCTATCACAAGAGTACGGGCTTGAATTGATGATGATGATGATAATAATAATAATAATAATAATAATAATAATAATAATAATAGTTAAAAAAAAAAAGAGAATATGAAAGCAACAGTTATTAATTAATGAGCAAGGGCATTTATGAATTTATTTAAGGCACCTGCTGTTGGTGCAGTTTTGAAATGAATGAGAGAGGGAACATGCACACATAGAAATTAATAAAACATATACGTATGTATGTATGTACCTGGGTGAAGAAGACATGGAGGGTGAGGAGCTTGATGGATCTGAAGAACATCCTAAGGAGCCTAAAGTAACTGAGGGACCAAGATTGCATGATTTCTTGGCGTTTGTGAAGTGGCAACTCAGGGAAGCTGTGGAAGAATGGGAACTTTGTTAATGAGAGGCTTGCCATGCCACATAATATGAATGTCCCAAACCATGTTGATAGTAGCCATAGTGTTAACCATAGCAACCATGTGCTTGGGTGCTTCAACTTCTCACTTATCAAGATTCCAAGCTATATTACACAAAATTAAAAGACACAAAACACAATTAGTCCTAATAATAATTTTGCATATTTGACATATCTAATTCTTTTGCTCCATCAACTCTTCTTTTATATACTACTATCTTGGTTTGAATTTACCTGTTGAATTAGGGTTAACACGTAATCTAAGAAAAACAATAAATGATTTTGATATAGTATGAAATATTTTCTCTCTTTCATAATAACTACCAGATAGGGTTAATCTACACTTTTTTTTAAAAAAAAAGATAAACATTCTTATAATATTGTACAAAATTATTTTGTCAATTTTATTAACGTAATTAAAAATTCTTAAATATAAAATAATTGATAATTATTCTAAAACGAAGAGAATAAACTACTTATGTTATATCAAATAACCGTCTAGTTTATATCTGCACATAAATTATATGATTAGATCAACCTTGATGTTAAAAAGAATTAGGTGTATTTTATAAAATTATCTTATATTTTTTTAGTGGCACTTATTCTCTCTTACATACTTAGTAATATTCTTACCACCTATTCATTTAATAAGATCAGTAGAATAAAACAAATCAATGCTTTCTAAATTTTTTTAAAGAAAGAGACAAGTAATTGTTAAAAAAAAAATTAAGTTTTGAAGATGACTATTTGTTATTTAAGAAAGGAAGTAATATATTTGTTTTTGGGTAAATTATGCATTTGCAATGATTTTAACGATATGGGGGTTTTGCTGAGTTGTAGTTGTCACTGGGTAGTTAATACGCTGCCATTGAAATCATTAATGAGATGACTGAAATAAAAAGGGGCTTTATATAGCCATCGTCCAGTTGACTAAAGAAGCAAGCAATTAATTGAGTTTTGGTAAATGATTGATGCACAAAATAGAATTTTTCAAACATTCCGGTTTATTTAAACATCAAATGAACTTTAAAAAAATTAAGTCTCACAATGATGTATTCCTACTAATATTTACGATATATTAATAATGATAATCCCTTCCGGTGAATATCTAAATGTTGGGTAAAAAGAACATTTCTGTTTTCCAAATATTGTCGTAAAAAGTAGAATGAGTGATTAAGAAATCTTTTGCTAGTTAAGTATGCAAATTTCTACAATTATAAATTCTAATTTAATTATTATTTAAAGATGATGATCACATCAACGCTTTAATTAACTTCCCCCCTCATTAAGTATGAAGAGTCAACATTCCTTGTTTCACAAAAATGGTAATATTTCTCAAAGATAAAAAAAAAAAAATAAATCCGAACAACACTGCACAGCCACAAAAAGAAAAGGCATTACCAGCATATTTTACCTTGGAAATATCACATAGTGAAGAGAAATCTTAATGTACAGAGTTCTCATACATCATATTTAGACGGATACACAATAAAAATAAATTCTCCTTCACAAAGTGTTTTTATAACTCACTAAATAGGATCGACTTTCATGTATGTTCATTAAAATGTGTTAGAATTGTGTGTATGTAAAAATTTCTCCAAAATAATCATTAAATAAAATAAAGTGAATGTAAAACTAGTAATTTTTGTCTAATATTATAATAGGTGTACGAGTCAATTATTGTGGTTTTGCTCGCGATGCAACACAAAATTGGTGAGCATACAAATTAAACTCATAAATCACATTATTTTAGAATATATATATATATATATATATATAATTTTTAATGTGATGCTTTTGACATTGTTTCTGTATAATTTATGACAATTTCCCCCTTCAATTAAATAGTATTAGGTTGTTTTTTTCGGTGTCTCATGTAAATATTTTATTCTACTAATGTCTTTATTTTTGACAATTTTAAAATTAAATTTATTAAATTTTGTTGATTATTTTATAATTTAATATAATATATTGATGTGTCATATGATCTAATGCGATAAATTAATATTTTTTACTACAATATTTTTTTAGAGATGCATCATAATCTCAGGTAGTTCACAAATTTTCAATATCTTACAAGTTGACTTTGTTAACTTTTTGAATGATTTGACTAATAAAAAATTTATAAAAATTATATAAAATGTGAAATAATGATAAATTTTAACAAATTTAATTTTAAATTTTGTGAAACATAGAGAAATTTAGGATATAATATTTATTTATTCCATGAAAGACGGTGATTAACAAGAAAATAAAGAAAGAGGAAGAGAAGGGAGGTGTAGTTGCCTACACGGTGAGGGGTTCCAGCCATGGAAGCAGAAGTGTTGTAGAAGGTGGAAACCGCAGCAGAGAGTGGTTGTTGTTGTTGTTGGAGTATGGAAGGGAATACTGTGTCGCAGAGGGCGGCGAGAGACTTCATCTGCCTCTTAGACAGCATCTGCTTCCTCCTCTTCTTCTCTCCTCTATCCTCCTCTTCTAGAAGACTTTGTCTCTGTGCTCCAACATCAACTTCAACATCAACTACTGTGTGAACCTTTGCTTCTTTAATCGCAGATCCTAACCCCACCCTCATGCTGCTGCTTCTCTCCCCATTCTCCTCCATCTTTTACTCTCTCTCTCTCTCTCTCTCTCACTCTCTTCAATGCGTACGTCTTCGCCCTTGTTTTTTATTATATAAGAAAATTTAGTTACTTGCAAATTCGCTTCCACTCTTAATTTGGACTCAAATATTACTCAACACTCTTAATTTGTTTATGAACACACAAAATGTTTGCTTCTCCATTCTTTAATAATATTAAACTCATGTGTACACAATCGTGTTAAAATGTTTTATGACAATGTTTACTTTTCTATTTTGTAATATTTGTTTCTTTGTTGGGTAACTGTTTTTAAGTGTACAAATTGCACTAGTGTTTGTAAAATGATCATTATTGTGTGGAATTAGAAACATATTTAGCCTTACGATTTATTATTATACAAGAATTTCCCTGGGCTCACTTTCAACTACTCTTCTTTCTTTTATATTAAGTGTCCAGTTTTCAACTTATAGGTTCATCATTATCTCCACACACACACCCCCCCCCACACACACATATATAAATATATATATTTATTTTTTTTATGTATTTGTATACATTAATTTTGTCAAAAATGAACATAAAAATTAGAAAATAGACACTTATTATAAATGCGAGAGACTAAAGATATCTCATAAATTGTTGTGTCCCTAAAGATATATATCATAAATAAGTATAAACATCATCAATTGTTTACATGATAATGATGTTTGTTCTACTAGAAACCCATTAATCTTTTATAATCTTTACTACTATAGAAAAGGGTGTTGAAAAGTTTTAACTTCCTTGGATCATATTTTAAATTGTCCAAATATACCCTTTAGACAACACACATATATTTTCCCTTTTTTTTTTTCGTTGAGCTGCACGTTCTCTCTTAACATATTATGATTCCACAATATTTTCCTCCTCTTCCTTTCTTGAATAACTATCCACTTTTAAACGTGTTGATGAAATAAGAAAATAATATTAAAAAAAACTCAAGATAAATAAAGTTAGGGTACTTAATAAAATTACTCTTAATTCCTCATACTCTTACGGTCTTCACTACTCAATTGATCATTGACCATGTGAATCACTCAAATATCTTCGGGTTTTACGATTGGTTAACCTAGTAAATTGTTTGAGGATACTGTTATACTTATTTGGCTTAAAGACTTTTTCATATAGCCAGTACATTCATATAATTTTTTAACTTTCAAGAAGTATAAGCTTTTAAAAGGAAAATTAAATGTGGCATATATAAATTACTTTTTAAAAACAATTCCTATTTAAATTCTAATGATTCTTATACTATTATATAAAATAATTGAGTCAATAGATTAGTTTTCAAAATAAACAAACCAGACAAAAAGTATAGCACAAAAATATTTTTCTAACACAACTTTTAATGTTGATGCATGACTAATTAATTAGCGCGAAAAAAAAAAGTTTAGTTGGTTCAAGTAATTTAACACATAAATTAAATATTGAGTTTGACCTTATTTATTAATGGAAAAAAAAAGAATAGTTTTGAAAAAGTTTTACTTCTTATAATAAGTCCACCGTACTTAAGATAAATTAATAAGAGTCCAATAAATTCTTACTATTAATGGTATAGGAAATAAAAAAAAATTAATTAATGTGAATTAGTACTTTTTTAATGGTCCTACATTGGGATGACAATTTTAACCCTATCCACGATTGGTCTTCAATATAATCTTTGCATTGGGTTTGATTTGGTCTAATCCATTAAATAAGCAAGCAATGTAAATTTACCTTTCTTTTAAAAAAATAGTTTTGACCATTTAAAAATATATTTAGGTCAATTTAAAATCCTTTAAATCTATTTTAAGAGCAAACTTTTGGCCTATTTTAATGGTTTTTATTTCATAAATGTGATCATCACTTTTAAAAGGTCTGACCTAGGGTTTAGAGATTAAGCTTACAAATTTATTTAAAAGTTTATTTAATAATAGGGTATTATCAAAATAGGCACACATTTTTGTGCTTATTTAAATGCATTGTTATTAAGTACACTTTAAAGGACTCTTGGTCTATATGCAATATTGGTGTCCTACAACACTCTACCATCTGTGTTGCTGCGTTTTTGGGGGTATCACCATAGCATGATGGAATCGGGATTCTGTTTCCTTTATCCTTTTTATCTGAGTGCTCACGCTGTCATGAGCTCGTCTTTGTTTTTCTTTTCCGCTGCATGTAGCATTGTGCTTACTGTTTCCATCTTTAGTTCTTCTTGCTTGTACTCGACCCTTTGGCTCCTCATCCTTGGATGATTGAGCTTTTATCCCTTATCAGGAAAAAATTTAAAAAGTACACTTTTATATAGATCTTCAAGCTAGCTAGTTCAGACTTTGAAGAATGTCAAATTAGATTTTAAGAAGGAAAAAAAGTATTTGGGAGTTCTACTTCTTGACTTAACTTATCCGTCTACGTATTCATTCTATACATAAGCTGGTTAAAATTTAATTTTATCTCATTTATTTTAGTTTAAATTTTAATAAGTGTACTTATAAAATGAGAAAAATGATAAGTTAAACTTGAAAATACTCCTAAACATTTCTAAAAAAACAAATGTATATTAGGCTAATATATATGTCAGATTTGAAATGTATATTTGAATTACAAATCAAACCCATTTAAGCCAAAACCAAGTCTTAACCTAATTTATTTTTTCACACACTACAAGTAAATGAAATGACTTTGATCGTATAATGCATGCCTTCAAATTGTAAGACTAATTCAAATGAATTGTGCATGCATGTGAAAATGTTTGTGCATATGGATGCAAGGTTATTAAAATCGCGTTTTAACTCGTAAAATCGTACGAATTTACGTTCCTAAATAGTAAAATCGAGCTAACTTGCATGTAAACTCGTTTTTTAGGTAAACTCGGCTGAACTCGAGTAAACTCGTGTGAACTTGCATAAAATCGCGTGTTTACTGGTGAGTTCACGAGTTTACTGTAGGAGGACAAAACAAGCAAAACGACGTCGTTTTGACTTGCAAAAACGATGTCGTTTTGCACGTCTCTGAGATTTTTGACAAACCAAGCAAAACGACGTTGTTTGAGTGTTTCAGAGTTGTCATTCACAGCTGCACCTGCAATCGTGCTTTGTCATGCCATCGTGCTCCGTTCACTACTAGAAAACTGACTATTACCGTCGGACACGAACCGACGGTATTACCGTCGAAAAACAAAGTAGTACTAACGGTAACCGGTTCGCTCATAAAGAACCGGGAAAGAGACATCAGATTACTGTCGAAAACGCTAGCTGACAATAAAAGCAACGATAATTATTCGCGGGAAAGGGCGTGAACAATTTACCGCCGGTAAAAATTTGTGATTTTGATTTAAAGAAAATAAAAAAGATTACTGTCGAACATAGCAGACAGTAAATTACCATGAATTGCAAACAGCCACGTATTCACCACACACTTTACCGTCGGTTTTATTCGACGGTAAATAACAAAGCACATGTCTCGAAGCAAAGTTATCGTCGATTGCTAGTCCGACGATAACCGCCTCGAAATATTTTGGCTCTGAGAATTGGCGCCACTTTTTTAGTTACCGTCGGCCAATTTTAATTATTCGACGGTAATTATTTTAATAAAACATTGCATTTTGGTACATCCTTATTACCATCAGACTGTACTGTTACCGTTGGTGATTTCCGACGGTAATGTCTGAGATCTAAACACTTAAACGAAATTACTTTCTCTTCTTCCCTTTTTGTTCTCCATACTTCTTGTTGTTCATCCATTCCCTTCCTGCTTCTTTCCCCTTCTGCCTTGTCCCCCCTCACTCTGCCGCGGCACCATCGCAGGCCTGACGCACAACCACCGCTACTTCTTGTTCTTCATCTTTTTCCCCTTCCGCTTTCTCCCCCTCACTTCACCGCGCCACCACCGCAGGTCTACCGCACAACACCGCTGGTCAACTGCGACTCCGTCGGCAGAGGTCCACCTTTGTTTGTTTTCTGTGTTATTGCATTGTTATTTCCTTTGTTCTTTCATTTGTTTACATTTTTTCTTATGTTTTGAAAGGAATTGTCTTTGAAGGTAGAAGTTGCTGTATATATGGGGTTGTAGCTTAATTGTGAGATTGAACGAGCTGGGAAATAGGTATGCCTCTGACACAATAACTAGAGTATGCATGCCTTGTAAAACGTTTTTAATGTGGGTAGTTGTAGAATAAAATAGATTAGAGGTTGATGTAAGTAGAAATCGAAGTGTTACATGTAATGCATTAAAAAAAATTGTATATAGCGCATATTCCATTAATGGTTGGATGGTAGAATTTAAAGATGGACGGTGCACATGTGAAAAAATATGGTTTCCTAGGTAAGTTGCAACGGCCTAAAAATGAATTTTGCAAAAAGACCGGGGCGATTTTTATTGTGCGCGCCGGGGGGTCAAATCCATCGATTTACACTTTGAAGAGGCCAAATGAGTTGGACTCATGTGGGCGAGCCCAACTCCCTTCTCAACTCTTTTTTACCAATACAACAACTACTAAAGATATATAAACACTTAAAAGGCTTGTGATCTAACCAATGCGGGACTAGAACTTTTAAAATACATAACATTTTCCAACAAATGGCATAACACTTAAAAGGTTCTTGGATGCCATAAGTGAAACACCCTAGCTAGCTAGCTTACGCTTAAGCCGTAAACCGTGCTTAACCAAGTTATTATCTGCTTGGTTGGAATACTTATAGTCCTATATTAACTTTAGAAAATATCTCTTTACTCAAAATATGGACCAATTTAAAACTTTTTCCTTTCTTAATTACAACATAAAGTATGAGTCGTGCGTGTGAATGAAGACAATATATACATATATAAACAAGCGATAGAGTCTACAAGACTTAGGCGTTTAATAGCATACCAAATAATTACTCATAACATACTCATATAAATATAACTCATACATACTGGTCCAAAAATACTTGCACATATGCTTATAATTAAATATTACAAGTACTGCAATCAAAAGCTAATGGCAAAACGAATCCATTTAGCTAATACAAAATGCCTACACGTCATGACGTGTAGTTCGGAAATGCAGTCCTGCTGCCTCCCTGAGGTCTCTTGTCTCCAAGGCTCTTCAGTTGTCCTTTGCTGCCTCCTCCGCTCTGGCATACTTGTCATACTTGCCTGGAATCATAAGTGAGTGGGGGATGAGAACATTGCGTCCTCAGTGGAAATCCTTGGGGCGTCACTATTCATTTTCTTCTCAATTATGATTCCGCCGCTCAGGGGGTCTCTAGGTGTCATAACATACTAAAATCCCTACTTATTATTATCCATGCTAGTCCTGAGCAACTTTATCTAATTACTAGGTGATTGGGGAATCTACTCTTGCTTTACCTATGTATAAGTTCGCGTGCTTTCTATTCCTGATCGTCAGGGTATCGGGATACTACTTCACTTAACCACGTACTTGTACTAGCAGGGCCATCTCGTGATACTATGTCACTTGATGTGCCACGACACTTAGATATAACGTCACATTCAACACATATTTTATGCATGGGGAAATTTCTGAGTTTTCTTGTACTGTTTACTTGTCTTACTTCCTTGTACACCCTAGGTCCGTAGTCCACACACGGTGTATTGTACCTTCTTGCTCCGCCTACTTATCTTGTCTCTCTGTACACCCTAGGACCGCCGTCCACACGCGATGTAATATCCATTCTAGGACTTTTGTCCATACGCGATGTGATATGCATCCTAGGACCGTCGTCCACTCACGGTGCGTTGAACATTCTAGGACCGTCGCCCACATGCGATGTATGGTACACCCTAGGACCGTCGTCCACACGCGATGTAGTGTAAATCCTAGGGCCGTCATCCACACGAGATTGNTATAAGTTCGCGTGCTTTCTATTCCTGATCGTCAGGGTATCGGGATACTACTTCACTTAACCACGTACTTGTACTAGCAGGGCCATCTCGTGATACTATGTCACTTGATGTGCCACGACACTTAGATATAACGTCACATTCAACACATATTTTATGCATAGGGAAATTTCTGAGTTTTCTTGTACTATTTACTTGTCTTACTTCCTTGTACACCCTAGGTCCGTAGTCCACACACGGTGTATTGTACCTTCTTGCTCCGCCTACTTATCTTGTCTCTCTTTACACCCTAGGACCGCCGTCCACACGCGATGTAATATCCATCCTAGGACTTTTGTCCACACGCGATGTGATATGCATCCTAGGACTGTCGTCCACTCACGGTGCGTTGAACATTCTAGGATCGTCGTCCACACGCGATGTATGGTACACCCTAGGACCGTCTTCCACACGCGATGTAGTGTACATCCTAGGGCCGTCATCCACACGAGATTGTATAGTACACCCTAGAACCGTATTCTTTATCCTTAATGGCAGAGCTCACACCATACACGCATTTAGCGCAAATGTATTTCATATCATAACTTTTTATCTTTATCCGCACCTTCGGGGACATCTTCTTACTTTTTTTTTTATCTTTGTCCGCATCTTCGGGGACATTTTAATTTTTATCTTTGTCCACACCTTTGGGGACATCTTACTTTCTATCTTTCTCTTTCCTTTCTTTCTTTCATTTTTCTTTATTCATGAATTATGACTTTCTTGACACATCTTTGTCCTTCTGGCGGGACTGGTGAGGGGCTTATCCTTTGGATGTGCCAAGAGAGGGGGTTCCCTATTATACGACTATTTTCTTATCTTCAAGGTTCTCCGAGCCCTTCTGGCCGGAGCCTTCTTAAGATATTCCATTTTCCCTAAGATTCAATTATGGTCTTTGTTAAGTTTAGGTGATGACTTCTAATTTTTTAAGGCCATCCTAAGATCCTGACGATGACCGTATCCTTATGATGCATAATAATATTCATATGGGCATAATACACATTATCAAGATACAGAATATGTGACCATTTACGTCATACGTTCATTAAAGTACGATAACAATTGTCAGGATACTCATAACCTCTTTTTCCTTTGGAATTTTGGCTATCGAATACCCGATGAGTCCTAAACCTCATCCTAGGGTTTTTGATAGCTCTACTATCAATTTTCACACATATAAGTCCAGATTTTATGCCCAAGGTTCAGCAATTACAGATTCACCTCTTTTTCCCAAAATGCCCTATTTTACCCGAAAAACCCGTTTCTCGTTAGAGTTTTTAATCAACCATCAACCGATAGACTCAAGACCTAACCCTAAGGTTTTCCATAGTGATGAACCCATTTTTCATGAAAACAAACCCAGATTTTTAGTCTCGTTACCCAAAATTACAGTTCTACCCCCATATACCTAAAATGTCATTTTTTCCCGAAAAAAACGATTTTCCTTTGAAATTTTATTTCGCCATAACCCGATGGACTCAAGACTTAACCCTAAGGTTTTCCATAGCTTTGAACCCATTTTTCATGAAAACAAACCCAGATTTTTAATCTCTTTACCCAGAATTACAGTTCTGCCATCATATGCCTAAAATGTCATTTTTGCCCGAAAAATCGATTTTTCCTTTGAAATTTTATTCCGCCATAACCCGATGGACTCAAGACTTGGCCCCAAGGTTTTTGATAGCTCCGAACCTATTTTTCATGATAGTAAACCCAGATTTTCAGTACCCATACCTAAAATTACAGATCCGCCCCTTTAAATGCCATTTTTTTCCCAAAAACCAATTTCCTTCAAAATTTTAGTTAACCACAATGCAATGGACCCAAGTCTTGACCCCAGGGTTTTTGATAGCTCTAAACCCATTTTTCATGATAGTAAACCCATATTTTCAGTCCCTTTATCCAAAATTACAGAAATGACAATTTTGCCCTTATGTGCTCAAAACGTCATTTTTCCTTTATGTCACATTCTTTCAAAATCCAACCCATGTACCAACCTTGGACCTCCATAATGAAATTGCCAGAAACCCCATAACATTATTCCAACATTTAAACACCACATAACACATGCAAGCATCATCCATCAACAAATATTGCATAATATGTTATATGTTCACCAAAATCAAAAAAATGCTTGCATGCAACACAAACACACACATGCATCATACATAGATTACCAAGTAGTGATCAAACTAGAGATTGCCCATAGATTTTTAACATCCAAAATAATATATATTTACTTTCAAACAACAATCAAACACATGCATGCACATCATCAAGCATAATATACATATTTTCACATAATCACACATTTAAGTATAGAACCACCAAGAGGTAGTTTAGGCTAGATTTACCCACTTTTGAAGATGAAAGTGTGTTCCCAAGAGTTCTTGAGAAATCCAAGTTTTGTGGCTCCTTGCTTGAAAATGAAGACTATGTGCTTTGCTTCTTGTGTTTCTTAGAGAAATTTTGGAGAAATGAAGATGAATGAGAGTGAATGAGAGAGTGCAGATTGCAGCTCAGTTTTTGGGAGGAAAATAGTGGATGAAAGTGAAGTAGAGGATGAGGAGACTTGGAGCTAAGTATGCTTAGTCTTAGGCTTTGGGGACAAGGTGAGTTTATGTGTCTTGGTTGTTCTTCAAGAGCAAAGTGATAGGAATGAAAAATGCAGGAAAATGAGAGTGGAAGAGGGGCTGTGGGTTTTGGCCAAGGAGGGGAAAATGTGAGCGAAATATGGTTGATGTTGGAGAATGAGTTAGTGGGAGTAATGATGGCTACTTTTGGCTAGGCCAATGCATGTCTATGGCTTGCCAAAGTGAACAAAAATGCAATGATGGGTCTTAGGGATAGGGCTGCAGATTTTTCCCCTTCAGACGTGCAAAATAGAGAGAAATATCTCTCCAAAATTGTACGTGTTCGGTCGTGTTTGATCGTTAACTGTCCGGTTAAGCGCGTGTTCGCGCGCGCGAAAATTGACGATCGATCTAAAAATTATCTAAACATAATTTAACACCAATCAAACACTAAAAATAAGAATTTGGGAGTTATCTAGGATATTCTAAATTTTTCCCCTGTAAAAAAGTGTATTTTTACGGGTACTACCAGTACGCGTGTTAATTTTCGGCAGAGACCAAAAATTGCTACGAAAATTACCAAATCAAGCAAATCACTTCCGACACAAAATTCTAATAAGGAATTTAATTTTTATCTAAGGTACTCGCATTTTCTAGGTTTATAAAATTTATTTTACGAGTGCCTTCGATACCCTTTAATTTCTGACGATGACCGAAAATCGGCCTGGATTTCGCAAAATCCCCGCGATATCAAAAAGCCATTATTTTAACTGGCATTTTTTTTTGAGGATGGATTTTATAATTTAATTTCCCAGTGACTATTAATACTGTTGTATTCAAGCGACATTTATATAATTCTCCATGATATTTAAGATAGTTTATACAATTGCGTATTGTTGTAAATATCAATATATAATAAAGTATCATACCTGTATTAGTAATGCTTGTAGCTTGTACATGTGTATATATCTAGTATTTGATGTTTCATTATATTATACTTTATATTTGTGTCTTAAGTTGATTTTTATATACAGTATTGTTTTAATTGCTTTGGTAGGATAATAATCTTATGTACATTATTGACACTTACATATTGTTTCCATGACTTAAGATAATATGTTTTACTACTTTATTATTCTAATAAATATTCAATAATGCATTTTACCTCTTATAACATTAATTAAATCTCCATAATAATTCTCTTAGTATTACACAAAGGTTAGGATGTGAGGTATACCTAAATTATGTTTTTTTTGTAACTTTAATAATTAACTTCATCGGTTATTTTGTGGCCGTGATTTATCATTTTATAAGAATTAATATTTATTTTACAAACTAATTTCAGAAGCATATTGACATTAGGTACGTTAATGTTTTTAAGCATAGTGTTGTCTTTATTCTATTTGAGTGTCTTGGTACATATTAATTAATATAATTTAGTTTCCCAATCTCAATAATTGACTTGTAAATATTAATTACGCGAAGTTCTCCTTAAGGAAAAAGTGGGATGTTACAATAAGAGCTAGAATTGAAGGAACAAGGGGAATAGGCGTAGAGTTAGAATTATGTGTCTTCTCTTATTCTGAAATGCTACTTCATTTTCCATCTTTAGTAATAGTTCACCTTTGTATAGAGTACAATTGTATTTAGTTTGCAAATTCAGCCGAAAAATGCGTAACATGTTAGAGAAGTTGCAAATTAATGCAAATTAATGATTACCAAAGCTTGCAAAAGTGATTAAAATTAATATCCAATTGTCTATCAAACACGATGTATGGGGTTTTGTTTTTGGTGTCCAACTGCAATACCTATCAAAAAAATAAAATGCCCTTTATGCCATTTGTTGAAAAATGTTATGTATTTCAAAAGTTCTAGTTTCACATTAGTTAGATCACAAATTTTTTAAGTGTTTATATACCTTTAGTAGTTGTTGTATTGGTAAAAAGAGTTGAGAAGGGAGTTGGGCTCGCGCGCATGAGTCCAAGTCCTTTGGGCTCTTCGAAGTGCAAATCGATGGATTTGTCCCCCCGCGCTCACGATAAAGTGCGTCTCGGTCTTTTTGCAAAATTAATTTTTGGGCTGTTGCACCTTACCTTATAAACCATATTTTTCACATGTGCACCGTCCATCTTTAAATTCTACCAACCATGAACGGAATATATGTTGTCCACCATATAACATATAAATATTTCATTAAATAGTTAAATATTTAGTATTAATAAACTAAATAAATATTTAATTAGTTGTTAAATACAAATTTTTATATATTTATAAATTACAAAAATTGATTGAAATTTTTTATTGATATGATTATAGTAATTTATTAAAACAAATAATACAAAATTAATTACAATTTTTTAAAAAAAAAATTTAATTATTACCGTCGGATATATCAGACGGTAAAGGACTAAAATACTAATATACTTACCGTCGGTGTTGACCGACGGTGGTATACCGTGTGCCCGCATCCGACGGTAAAATGATTACCATCGACCACTTTACCGTGTGCCTGCATCTGACGATAATCCCGATGGTGACGAAAATAACCGACGGTAATGTCGACGGTAATGAGTTGTTTTCTTGTAGTGGTTGTGCTCCTCCATCGTGCTTCGTCGCCGCTTGTGCTCCATCGTGCTCCGTCGCTGATCCATCGTATATATTTCATCCTTTGCTCAAAGATCATTCCCACCACGGTGTGTGGCTTCTGCATCTCTATCTGTGCTTTAGTATTCTAAATTGAAGACATCATCGTCACATACTCGCTTCCTGTGCTCAGTACTATCGGACTCGCTGGTATCTTCAGTGTTTATGTTATTATGTGTGTCATCTCCTGGATATTTGTGTTCTTGAAGGTTCCAGAAACCAAGGGCATGCCCCTCGAAGTCATCACTGAATTCTTTGCTATCGACTCGAAGTAGACTACTTCTGTCAAGAATGAGTGACATTGTTCTTTATATACATTTACTGTGTTGGTTGCTCAACACACCGCCTCTCTCTTGTGTTGATAAATTTTGCTTGTCATTAAGTTTATGTGGAGGATGATATGTTCTAGTTCAAACATATGTATTATGTATGAATTGAACTTAGAACTCATATATTTCATCTTTATTTGTGCTTTGTTATGGAGTTAAAATTATCTATAAATTTCAAGTTTTATTAAATATATTTTTGTAGCATAATAGTCTTTTTAAAATATTTTTTTAATAATAGGTAAACTCGTACAGGTTTACGATCCGAGTTTACAGAGGATCAACGAGTTTACTTAAACTCTCGAGTTTGATAACCTTGCATAGTGGCTTATACTATACATATGCATATATTAACTGTACCGTACCAAAAAATGTGATGTACATGAAACATCGTTGGATAATATATTAGTCATGCAAGATCCTTGCGTTAAGCTAACGAAATAGTGGATTAATTAAATCAAATCAAACTCATTTAAGCAAAAACCATATAATTTAATTATCTCTTGGCACATTACAAGTAGATGAAATGACTTTGACGTATAATGCATGCAAACGAATTGTAAGATCTAATTCAATAGCCGGGAATAATTAAAGTTTTGATGGGGATAGTGACTGCGAAGTTAACAATGATATTCCAACCAATGGATAAATTTGAGAAAAATGGAAATTATTTAATTAATTAGTGGTTACTCATAAATATATGCACCATGATACAGATGTTGAAATTTGTAGCATATTCTAAATTTTTTCCTCAATAGTATAGTAGCCATGCATTTGATGGAATCATTTATATCACACAAAGAAAGTCACCATCTAGCATTCTCTCTATCTCACTGAATGTTCTATTCATTTAGGTTTACCCATTGAATTTTTGAAGATGGTTTTGAACGTCGAATATTATTTTTTTCTCAAGTGGGTTGGAAAATCACTATCGAAGATTGAAACATATAGCTACCTATATCTATATCTATATATATATACACACACTATATAATATTGGAAAACATTTCTACATGCACGTATATACGTATAGTTTCTTTTGTTATTGATGTTGATTGAGAATTATAAGAGATTGAGAAAGAGATACATATCAATTTTGGTAGCTAAGGAACTGAGCATTCATTTGCCAATATATATGATGTGAGTCTCTGAATTAGTGAATGAGAATAACTAAGAATGCATTTTCATTTAGAGAGAGCGACAATGTGGAACTAATTTATAGAATAGATACATAGATAAGGATAAATTAAAAAGTAGTGTAAAACTCTCTTTTTAATATTATAGTTATACTTTATTAATCACTTTGGTCCTTTCGTACTTTAAAAATTATTCAATTTAGTCATTTATTTTTAAAAATAAGTCAATTTAATCAATTTTTTATATTTAATCACATTTGAATGATAATATTATCTACATTTGAAAAGCGCAATTAAATGTAAAAGAAATAAATTAAATTGATTCATTTTAAAAAATAAAAGACTAAATTGAATGTTTTAAAAAATGCGATAGTAAAATGATTATTGAATATAATTTTTTTAAAAAAAAGAATTTTACCCTAAAATGTATATAGGAAGGAGGGTGAAACTTTTTGTGGAAATGATTGAAGTAGTAACCATTGTAAATACAGAGCAATTGAGTAATATTATAGCCATCATGTGATGAGTTTTAAGTTGTTATGATGAATGCTAGTTTTTTTACTATATTGCCCCTCTTAATAAAACACATTACGAAAATGCTCATGTTTCAAAACATATTATAAGAATACACATGTTTTGGTCAGCATGACATTCGTGGCCATGTGGCAAAGCCACGTCATATTTTTCAATCCGTTAGGCAAATATGACCCAAATTCGCCAATCCGCTAGGCAAATATGATCCAAATTCACCAATATGATATGCAAATGTGGGCCAAATTTGTCAGTCCGCAAGCCAAATCTCTGTTACATTCGCCAATCGGTTTGGCGAATTCAACACAAATTTGTCAACTAGTTTGGCGAATTTGCACTGGTATAGAAAAGAAAAATTTGTGGAGCCTTTATGTGATTTTACACAATTTTGTTCCCCTTGTCTTCTCTATTTAAGTATCTATCTTTATATCTCTTTTGTGTCCAATTTTTGGTAAGTTAGACTTTTAAAATGTTTATCCAATTTATATTTTAAGGTAATATTAATTATTTTTAATAACTTTGAGTGGACAAAAGTTATTAAAAAGTTTATTAAAAAGTGAACAAAGTTATTGGCACTTAACATAATTAATATTTATAAATTGGATAATTAATATTACCTTAAAATATAAATTGGATAAATATTTTAAAATTTTAACTTAACAAAATTTGGACACAAAAAGCATATGAAGATAGATACTTAAATACAGAAGAGAAGGGGCACAAAATTGTGTAAAATCGTATAAAGGCTCCATAAATTTTTTTTTCCATACGAGTGCAAATTCACCAAATCGGTTGGCGAATTTGTGTTGAATTCGCCAAACCGATTGGCAAGTGTAACAGAGATTTGGTTTGCTGGTTGGCGAATTTGGGTCATATTTGCCTATCGGATTGGCGAATTTAGGTCATATTTGTCTAGTGGATTGGAGAATTTGCGCCATATTCGCCTAGCAGATTGGTGAGTATGACGTGGCTTCGCCACGTAGCCACGAATGTCATACTGGCCAAAATAGGTGTATTCTTGTAATATGTTTTAAAATAGGAACATTTTAATAATATGTTTTATTAAGAGTGACAATATAGTAAAAATACCTCGATGAATGCCTTTGTCGAATAGTTTAATCATTTCGAAAAAATAATTCTTGATACGCTTTATATGCATACCTATTATTATGATCACCGTGTATGTTCAAATTATTTTCCATTAAAGGAACTGCTAGCATCCACCCAAATTATTTTCCATTAAAGGAACTGCTAGCATGAACTGCTAGCATCCACCCACCACAAGTACTGGCACTAATTAATTAAGTTGAATATTACCATTATTATGGTCTGTCACTGAAGGTCTTGTTGGGTGTTATGCATATATATAATTAAACACATGCGCAAACATCACAATAAATACTATTTAGACTTTTCTTGCGGACAGGATCTTACAAATTTTGTTAGTTCACTAAATTCATAGCTCATTTACATTATTATTCTTTCCAAATTATGTGTGGCTTTAATTGAATGCACGAGTTTAAAAAATTTAAAGTTAAGAATAATTTAAAAGGTAATTTTACTTAATTATTTATATTTATGTACTCCATAATAAAGAGAAAATAAATAACCTTTTTGTGTGAATGAATTTGTGAGAAATGTAGTATATAGAAAATCAAATATCCAAGAGTGCAAAAAATAAATAGATAAAGGTAGAAGGGCACACAACAATTTTTTATGTTGAAATTCCTCAAAGAGATGAATAAAAAATCATGGGACCAATTTCAAAAAATATTTTGCTATAAAAATATCAATGAGTATAGTGAAAGAGTTTTATAAAAAAAATTTTAATGATGAAAGTCTATTCACTATTTAAAGAGTAAATAAATATCAAAATAACAATGCTCAAATATCCGCATAGTCCATCCAAACATGAGAGAAAAATATTCTGAATATGCCGAATTGATGCTAAAAAATTCCGGATCAAGTGGCTAAAGTTTCACAGAAAAACAGAGTAAAAACGAATATTCAACAAATATCAGAATATCAGAACGGAGTACAACTGTACAAGTCTCTCCAAAACAAATAAAACAAATAGTAGCGCTGTTGCTTATCTGCCACATAAGCCATTAAATGGCCTCTAAATAAATACAAGCCATGTTGACTTGTTTCTCGCGCTGTAGTCATAGATTAGGAATTAGGATTGCCAATCCTAATTGAATAAATGCTTCACCGAAAAAATCCGAGACCATCAAACTTGATGGCAAAAGTCAAATAATTTTTTTTTCTTTTCTTTTCTTTAAATAAAAAATGTGTTGATTCAATTGATGGAGCTCCAAACACAACAAACCCTTCAACATGGTTTCTTGTTTAGATCAGACCCAAATTAGAGGCAAGATTTGAACCTTGGGTGCAGCTAGAGCACGGAGGAATGGGGCTCGGAAGACACAACGGGTGGCAAAAAATAAAATAAATAAATAAAATGCCATTGCAGAAATTGTGATAAACTCTCATGCTTCTTTCCCTATCCTTTTATACTCTCAGCAAATATTCTCTTCCCAGTACAAATTCTAATTAAGTTCATCACCTAATTGCACTGTTTCATTGTCCTGCTGCTGCTTACTGTTCTTACAGTTTTATTATTGGATTGGATAATGTTACTTGCATTATAAAATTGGACAACATATAAAAATATAATATGTGAGTGTACATATAGGGTACAATAATTATGTGAATGGTATGTGTATTTAAATGTTATTGTAGTTTTATACGTTGTTCAAGTAGCACTACCCTATTGGATTTCCTTGTGCTTTTATATTATGTGATTGTAAACATTTTTATATATTCATACTATAACATGGACAGATGAGAAAACAGAGTGAATATGAACCGAACCAATTTATTTAACGGAAATGCTCCGTGTACACCTGATAACCATACACCCGTATATATGCCCCTATTTTATACAATATGAATGACAATTAATACAAAATACAATATACTTTACTTATTTAGAAACCACGCACTCCTATGCGAGTTTTGTCAACGTAATCAATCTCGAACATGATTTTCTTAACCATATTGCAACAGAATCTGGATTCTGAGCTAAAAATCCTCCATAATCACAACAGAATCAAAAAATGTGAGCTCGTTTCAATAGATAGCATCATCAAAATCGAAAGCACTTCCATAATCAATCATCGACAATCTTAATCGAAATTTGTTGGTTATCGAAAATGGCAATGCAAGAAACCGTGGTAATTTTCTGATTTTTTTTTATTTCCATGGAGAGTTTTGTTCTTTATGTTTCTGTGAAATTCCAGTGTACTAAAGCTTTATATGTTCTAATGCACATTCATCACTAACGTGCATATTACAGAAATAGAGTGCACAAACTTTAAATGGACTTTTGTACAAACATTATAAGATTACGTGCACAAACATTGTTCAACAAGCCACAAGTTCTGTCTTTGTTGAGGAAGAGGAGGTGCATTTTGACACATTATCAACCTTTCAACAATTAATGCACATACATTATAAACATGTGACACAAACTTTTATTTATTCTCATGAATAAACACTAATTGATGTGATATGCACAATTCATTATGCAAAATATGATGTATTACAAATTGCACAAACATTATATGAGTCTGTGCACAAACATTGTTCAACAGGCCATAGGTCTGTTATTGTTGAGGAAGAAGAGGTGCGGTTGACACATTCTCAACCGTACAACAATTAGTGCACATACATTATAAACATGACACAAACTTTTATATATTATCATGAATAAACATTAGATGATGTGATACAACCATTATGCAGAATCTGATGTATTATAGTGGTGCATAAACATTATATGGGTTTGTGCACAAACATTATTTGATGCAGTGCACAAACATTATCCAACAAGCCACAGTTTCTATTTCTTGAGGAAGAAAATTTGCATCTTGACATATTCAATGCGCATATACTATCATGAATAAACATTTGCTGATATGCATAATACTTAACTATAGGTTTAATATTATGCAGAATTTGATGCATGACAGGTGCACAAACTTTATATGAGTTTTTGCATAAACATTATTTGATGCACTGCATAAACATTATTTGCATACAGGTCACAGGTTCAGTCGTTGTTGAGGAGCAAGAGTTGCCAAAGGCTGGCATGCACTTTGACACATTGGAGGCAGTGAAAGACTTCTATGACAAGTATGCTAAGAATATTGGATTTACATGGAGGATAAGGAGTACAAAATTCAAGGAAGATAAACAAATCAAGTACCAAATTCTGTCATGTACAAGGGAAGGGTGTCGATCCTCCAAAATACCAACATTTGACAAGAATAATCCAACATCAACGGCTAAATGTGAAGTGAGGATATCTGTACCAAAGGTACAAAATGAAGATTCTGAGTTGTNCAAACTTTATATGAGTTTTTGCACAAACATTATTTCATGCACTGCACAAACATTATTTGCATACAGGTCACGGGTTCAGTTGTTGTTGAGGAGGAAGAGGTGCCAAAGGCAAGCATGCACTTTGACACATTGGAGGCAGTGAAAGACCTCTATGACAAGTATGCTAAGAATATTGGATTTACATGGAGGATAAGGAGTGCAAAATTCAAGGAAGATAAACAAATCAAGTACCAAATTCTGTCATGTACAAGGGAAGGGTGTCGATCCTCCAAAATACTAACATTTGACAAGAATAATCCAACATCAACGGCTAAATGTGAAGTGAGGATATCTGTACCAAAGGTACAAAATGAAGATTCTGAGTTGTGGGTGATAAGCAGTGCTGTTAAAGCACATTCACATGAAGTGAGCCCTTCAAAAGCAAGGCTTTTCAAGGAAAATAGAAGCATTAACATGCATGTAAAGCTAATAATTGAGTTAAATGACAAATCTAGTGTCAGAGTAAACAAGACATACCAAACTTTTGTGCAGTAAGGTGGCAGTCACGAGGAATTAAACTTCATTGAAAAAGATGTCAGAGATTACGTTAACAGAGAGTTGCGTGCTGTTCGGGAGGATGGAGATGCAAAAGCTCTAATGGAATATTTTGCAAGAATGAAGGAGTAGAATCCCAACTTTTGGTACAATTTTGAGGTTGATGATGAAAACCATATTAAAAATGTTTTCTGGGCAGATGCAAGGAGCTGAGCGGCTCATGAATACTTTGGCGACGTGGTCTCGTTTGACACAACGTATGGCATAAATAGGTATCGTATGTCGTTTGGTTCGTTTGTAGGTGTTAACCATCATGGGATGTTAGTGTTCTTGGATGTGCATTGCTATCAGATGAGGACATAACGATGTTCGTGTGGCTTTTTGAATGCTGGGTTAAATATATGTCAGGGAGCCAGCCGAACGGTTTATTGACAGATCAATGCAAAGTGATGTAGAATGCGATTGAAATTGCAATGCCTGGCACATGACATCGATGGTGTATTTGGTACATTATAAAAAAGATACCAGAAAAACTGAAGGGGTGCAAACAATATGCTGAGCTCAAGACCGAGCTCAAAAAATTGTGTGAGAAACATTATCTGTCCATGATTTTGAGGATCGGTGGTTTGCATTCTTAACAAAGTACCAACTTGAAGACAATGAGTGGTTGGATGGTATTTTTTTCTCAATTTTTTGGGTTAATTTTGATACACTTCATGTATAATCAATTTTAGGTATAATCAGATTTTATGTCAGATAAAGATTGTGCACATGTTGTATTAATGTTTGTGCTTTACACATGATAATGTGTGTGTACTGATAATGTAATGCACACTTTCTGTCAGATTTTTCCCTTTTGATATTTCTGTTAGATTTGTGTTCACTTATTATGTTAATGTTTGTGTATATCAGGGTTTAGTTGTTAAATTTGCTACACTTTATGTATAATCAGTTTTAGGTATAATCAGATTTTATGTCAGATAAAGATTGTGCACATGTTGTATTAATTTTTGTGCTTTACACGTGATAATGTTTGTGCACTGACGGTCGTGCACACTTTCTGTCAGATTTTGACCTATTGATAATTCCTGTGCACTTATTATGTTAATGTTTGTGTACATCAGGTCTATACAATGAATGCAACAGATGTGTTCCAGTATACCTTAGAAATGAATTTTGGGCTGGAATGAGGAGCACACAGAGGAGCGAGAGCATGCTTGCATTCTTTGATGGATACCTAAACCCAAAGAGTAGCTTGGAGCAATTTGTCAAGCAATATGATAATGCTCTTGCATCAAAGGCCCAAAAGGAGCTTGAGCTAGATGTTGCTAGCTTCAAGACAACAATCATGTGTGTGACGACATCCTCGATTGAGAAGCAATTTCAATCAAAGTACACACATGACAAATACCGCGAGGTACAAACTGAGTTTAGAGCTAAGGTAAACTGTAACACCTTTATTAAAGACAAGCAAGGCACTAAACTAACTTACACCATTGCTGAAGAAGTCGAGGTCAATGGTAAGGTAAGAGAGGTGTCTTATGATGTGCTGTTCAACAGAGACTCGAATGATGTCAGATGTTAGTGCTGACTTTTTTAGTCAAGGGGGACTATCTGCCGACATTGTTTGTGTGTGCTTGGTGCTGAAAGAGTTATGGAAATTCTGACAAAGTACATTCTCAGTCGATGGAGCAAAAACATTAAGCAGAGGCATGACACGATAAAGTGTAGCCACACGATAAAGTGTAGCCATGACATTAGTAGGATGGGAGCTGTAAAGGATAGGTATGATGAACTATGCACCCATTTTTACAATGTCATAGAACGTGCTGTATCCACAGAGGAAGGAATGAGCTTACTTCATCGGGCACTAGCTATGGTAGAGTTTGGATTATAATCTTATCTGTCAAGCACATCTTTGAATTTCAACAAGAGTCGCGACGATGGTTGCTCAACTACTTTGAATGACATACGTAACCCCCCTCACGTATCATGCAAAGGTCGGCCGAGTACAAAGAGGAAAGAATCAACCACTGACAGATGTGTAAGGAGTTATAGGAAGTGTGTGAAGAAACAAATCACTGAAAGGTCCATCAAGGTTTGTAAATCATTGATGATGTTTAATTTTTAGAACTATTACTAATGATTGTGTAGGAACATATAGGTACATATTCTGTTGAGGCAATGTCACAGCAATCAGATTCGATTGGTCCCCCACCTCAATTTTATATCCCATATTCCCTGAGGGGATTTGTGTCATTGTTGAACTCATTTAATGATAGAAATTAGAACAAACTGACAATTTTGTCTGTATAGGGGTAATGTGTTTGTTTTTTTTTCCTCGGAGGATTCATCATTGCACAAACTTTATGCGACAGAGAGCACAAACATTAGGGGCACTTTAACACAAACTTTGTGTATACTGATGTACAATCACGATGTATTAATACAAAAGAATAAAACAAGGATTACTTTGTAGAATATTTATATGTTATGTGGTTCAAAGAAACATTAATTTTCATAGATTCAAAAGAAGACTATTCAAATTGAAATGTACAAACTTTATACAATAGAGAGCACAAACATTATGGGCACTATAACACAAACTTTACGTGAATCAAAATAGAACAATGATTACTTTGTAGAATATTTATAAGTTATGTGGCTCAAACAAACATTAAACATAGAATCAAAAGACGGCTATTCAAATTGAAATGCACAAACTTTATATGATAGAATGCACAAACTTTATCAGAAGGTATGTACAAACTTTGTGCAATAGAAGACTTTACCTTCTATAACGTTAAGATCAATATGTGATTCTTGTTCTTGTATTTAATGCAAATATTTACAAAAAATAATAGGTTACTAAAAATCAATTGTTAATTACATTGTGCTTTAACCCCCCACCCCCTAATGCTTCCTACGCTTTTCCCTTTTCCCTCCTCCCTAAGGAGCTCTGCCGTACTAACATCCATGTAAGGGCTTGACTGGAGCCTCCCCTTTCGTCGCTGTCGGGGGGGCATATTCGGCTAGGGCGGTCACCTCTTCGACATCCGAGCCCGAAAACTGGTCAACTATTAGCACCCTTGTAGGCTCATTCGGTATCCGAACGAAATTTTTTGCAAACAATTTTGTGTTGATAGCATTGACGCCAACAACATATTCTTCCGAATCTTTGCGAGCTCTTTTTGTATAGAACATGAAAAATTAAAAAAATTAATCACTGGGTCTTTTGCTTAAGTGTTTTGAATAATAGATTGTTATGGTACTTACATTGCCCCACATCGGCATTATGTTCCCGTTCAGATACACAATAGATGGGTCCCACATCTCCATCCATTTCATTACGAACAACCTGCAATCATAACTGCAGATACAAATCAGAATCAAAATCAAGTATAAGAATATTTTTAGAACGCAAGATCAACTACGAGTTATGTTTGCCACATACACGTTAGGCTGGCCTGACACATCAACATACTCGATGGGTAAATAGGTTATGGACATCTCAAACTTCTCAACCAATCTATGCATTAGTTCCTCGATGACCATGGACTAATAAAAATAAATAAATAAACAAATAAACATAAACATATGTATGCAAGAGGGCTCACAGACAAGAGTGCACAAACATTATATATCATAATGCACAAACATTGTCCAGATAAACATATATGATGTAATGTTGTTGCACAGATAAGAGTGCACAAACATTAGAGCAAAAGGATGCACAAACATTATACATCAAAGTGCACAAACTTTATTAAGAGGGTGAACACACTTATTTATTCTAAACACTACATAAAGTAGTTGGGGGAGAGCACATTACCACATATCGGTCGATGTAGTCCCTGTCCCCTGGACTTGTTGTATGCTTCGCATCAAGGATGGAAAGCTTTCACCTTGTCACGTCAGGGGCATACAGTCTTCATCATGCACTAGTGGCAAGAAAATTTGCATAATTAAACAAACTATATCATCACATTATTCCCAAATATAAGGCATACAATCAATTAAAACAATATATAAATAAAATGCATACTCATTTCCGGCTTTTAAGCGAGCACTGCTCGAAGAACAAAGCCTCATCTTCGTATCTGGAAACTAGTGGGGAGGTACTTATTGTCCTTCATGATCATTTGGAGGTTGGAAGCGAGGAGCGCTAGCTACAATATCGAGGGGGAGTAGTTAATATTTTTTAATACACTTTGTTAGTTAAACCATTATTGTACAGGGGTTTACCATCATGTACGGGGTTATGCAGTAGCAATGCCTCTTGAAGCGTTCACAGTTGGAACCGTTGAACAGGAAGCATAAATAGTTCATGAAATAAAACACAATGAAGCACAAACATTATATGAAGTGATACACAAACCTTATATGACATTGTGCACAAACGTTATACATTAATCATGACAACTCAAGCTTTTTTTTATTGCAATGCATAAACATTGTCCCTTATATTGCATAGACTTTACACTATATCATGCTAAAACATCAGGATGCAAACACAAATTAAATACCCATGAATGTCACTCAGGAAAAAAACATGACAGAGATAAAGAGTGTCATACCCCTTGTCGATATGAGTCCTAGTCCTCATGCTACGGACTTCATACCGCGTCAGCCAAACATCCGGCCGGTTGATAAGTGTCATATTTTGGTATTTTCATAGGTTAAAATGACATTTATTTGCATTGTTTAATATGAATTTACTAACAAATTTTCCCACTTTTGTAAGATTTGATTATAGTTCAAGAGAATGGATACAAATATTGCAAAATGATGAATTTCTTGTTAAAGTCCTATAGGAATAAGAGGTATGGAGCAAAGAGCTTAGAAGCAAGAAAAGATGAAGATCCAATTGAAGATTCAGGCCGCTTGGAGCCCTCATAAAGCCACTCAGCGCCCTCTGTCTCAAGTGCACTTGCTTAAGGGTGAAGTTACTCATGAGTGAAGAAACCTTAAAACTGCCTAGGGCGCTCAGCGACCCCTGTAAACTGCTGACCAACCTGATGCTTGGTTTCTCTATAAAAGGGCATCAGCACCCGAATTCAAAAAGATACTCACCTTCATCACTTGACATATACAGAGAGAACGCTGAAACTTCGAAGGAGAAGACAGAGAGGAGCCAAGACTTCTCGAGGAGCACCATGACACTTACCATGGCAGCGTGAGAACGTGTCATGGTGAGCGTCCATCACAGTGCCATTTGATTTCTTCTTGTAAGATGGATAAATAATCCTCTTATTGTTGGGATTTGATGAGTATTATGATTTGATTGTATCCATGTAACTCTTGTATGTATGAATCTATTAATTTCTATGATTTGTATGATTTAATCTTATGCTTAATGCTTGTTTTAGCCTGATCAACTATAACTTGATTTAAGATTTGATTTTGTGAACAATGACATCATTGAGTTGGACCTGGATCAATTCATCTAATATTCCTAATTGCTAGACATAGAGTTAGGTTTGTTAGTTGTTTTAACACCTGAAGCTATATCGATTTGCTTTATTAGTCGTGTGAGACATCGACAATTAATAACGGGAACCGAATGATCTTCACATGCTTGAAAGAGGCGAGTAAGATAAGAACTGGTTGCAAAAAATCAAAGATTTGATAATTCATATGCATTGAGTAAATGGATATATGAAAACTATAATATGATTCAATTCCCAGCAAGCTTCCTTATCTGCTTCTCATTTGTTGTCATTTTATCTTTTGTTTAATTTATTTGTTCTAAATTTAAAATTTCAAATTAATCATTATGGTGTTTAATTAATGGGACTCAAGAATGGCTATTTATCACAACTCTCAGAGGACGACAACCCATCCACTGTACTGCAATTGAATCCCTTGGAGAATTGAAAGCAAAATAGTAGATAGGATAAATAGAGAGACCAAAAAGCTTTCAACATCGGTTCATCAAGTTCGCCAGCTCGGAGTTTGGATTGTTTCTCCCATCCAGCATCCAACGGTAGATCAGATCCATCAGCTTCTCGTCGACAATGTCCACTTGATTGTGGTCGACTTGTTGTGAAGGCTGTGGAGGAGGATCAGGATGGGAAATGGGCGGCGATTGGCACGGTGTGTCAATGCCCAGGTCGAAGCTTGGCCTCGTCATGAAGATCGCCTCCTATACACCCCCAGTAGGATTGGCAGGGGGTGTGATGATTTCCAAAAGAGGGATAATGGGGGGGGGAGTTTAGGTTGGATTTGCTTGCAGCTGCATACTGCGGGTCGAATGACGGCACAACGGGTCGTGCATGTAGCTGTGTTAGCCCGAGGGAGAACAACAGTGGGAGACTTACGCCAGCATCATCCCCGTATATGTCTGACATGACCCCCTAGACAACATTGTCTAGTGATTGCTCACTAGCAATGTTGTCTTACAATCGTACCATGGACTACAAATGGAAGATAGACTATGTCAAGAAAATGTGTAGACTTTATACAGTACAATAAACAAATTTATAGCAGAACAATGTATCATTGTTGCACAAACTTTATTGACATTTTGCATTTACTTGCCTGTCCATAGCAATGGTTGGAGTGGACAACACGACAGTAGCGACGTCGCCCTCTGCAGTCGGGGCATCATGTTGCAGTTGGGCTGCTTCATCCGCATCTGGCTCGTCGTGCTGGGTTAGTAGACACATGCCACAACAAACATCATTGGTTGTTGTGGTATCTTCTGCATCAAATTCAGTAGTGAGATCGGGCGCAGCCGCAACGATTGGCTTCTTGTTAAGCATCCATCGCGTGTAGACATTCCTCACCTGCCTTCCTCCCCCGGATCCTTCTTTGTTGGCCAGGTCCAGCTTGTCCCTTGGCTGGGCCTTGATATTTTTTCCCCTTCGGTGAACAATACTCACCATTCCCTGACATAAAAGGAAACAATTGAACCGTTAGTAAATTGTTAGATGAAGCACAACAAAAAATAGTCCTGTATAAATGTGCTCACCACTGAGCTCTTCCTCTCCATCTTCACCATTTCCTTCAATCGACCATACGTCCAAAACCTGATCCATGGTGGGAGTGGATCGTTGAGTAGGTCGAAAGGCTCGAACTTGTACTTGTGGAAGTACAGGATCTTGTATAGGCAAGAGAAAATGTTAGTGACACACATTACAACATAAAAATTAAGTGCACAAACTTTACAATAACAGGTACACAAACTTTATATGACATCTTGCATAAACTTTACACAAATTTTATGACAATAGATAAAAAGTAGTGCACACATATTACCTCCAACACATACAAGCACCCGTTGATTGTCTTCAATTTGTTTTGCCGATACTCCAATTGTAACACTGGGGATTGTCTACATCCACAATCGCCACCAAGTATGCCGAACTTGACACCGGACAAGTGTTTGGGCACAGAAAGCATTTTAATGCCGCCATTAAAAATGCTCTCCGAAAAGTCGGCCCAACGGGGCTCTCCCTCACCATTGATATGAGTTGGAGAAGGGTCTACTTTTAGAATAGGGCCAGCATCGCAACATGTTTCGGCCTAACCTTGGTGAATCGTTCCCCTGCACAAAAATTGTGGTAACATGATCATAATCAACATTGCGTGTTTGTGTTATAAGATTAAAAAAAAGAAATAAAATATATACGGATAATTTACCATGGTATGGAAGCCCTAGTGCAGCGCCGATTAGCTCTATCTTAACATCCACTTTCCCAAGTGAAGAGTTAAGAAAGTGACCGTTTAGGTCGTAAGTGTCGGCCAATGCTAGCAATAAAGGGTGGTCTACTTGACCACCCTCTATGTCCAGCAATGGGCCGAAACCCATCGACACAACATCTTCTCGCTGTTCGCGAGTCAATGTTGCGCATACCTTTGGTAACTGCTTTGTTGAGCAACGTGTCTCGATCTTGCGCTGCATAAATTTAGAAATGATATATGATGTCAATACAGTTTCACACCATTAAAAGGATTAGATGGACAAAGTCTTGTTGTGTATTACCTTTCTCTTCTCGGTGTCTTCGTCGTGTGGGTTATGTGTCAACGCCAAAGCCTTTTTCCCAGCGTCATTGGCAATGGCTTCGGCTTTGAGTGATCTTCTTAGAAGAGCCATATCTATGTCAAGGAACAATTAACATCACCAATTTAATTCAAAAGCCTTTAACAAAACAAGCAAGAGTTCACAAACATTATATGACAGAGTGCACAAACATTAACATGACATTAGTTCTGTCCAAATGCGTGATGCAATCAATACATAGACAGAGTGCACAAACATTATATGGTAGAATGCACAAACATTAACATGATATCAGTTTTGTCCAAATGCATGATCTAGGCAACACATAGACAGAGTGCACAAACATAACACGATATCAGTTCTGTCCAAATGCGTGACACAGGTAACACAGACAAACATGGGATGCAAGCAACTCACACATACGATACACAAACTTTAACATACATAGTGCACAAATTTTATACATACACTACACAAATGACTCATTGACTTACTCGAAAAAATGAAGATCGTTGTTTAAACCAAATGCATTCGAGCGAAACTTGAATGGAAACGCAAATGATGAACAAAGCCTAACCAGTGAACTGAGTTCGATGCACTCACCAGTATTCGTTTTCTTGCGTGTTCTTCAGTTTCATTTTTGGAACTGTTTGTGCAAAGAGCACAATGAACTCGTACAACAGAGACGAAAGTGAAGAACAAAGGATGAGATCGAACAAAGAACGAAGAATGAGATCATAGAGAACGAAGAAAGTGAGGAGCAAACGAACAAAAGTGTTTTGCAATCCTTATTTTTGACGCAAGCAAGTGGAAGCGGGAAGTTTGCTACATGAGTTCAGGCGCGAGTGGGTGAGAGTGGGAGAGAGAATGGAGCGTGCAGTTATTTTGAGGGGCTCATTATATGGTAATATGAGGGTATGTATAGTGTATGAGTTTAGGGTGTGCGCGTAGCAAAACTCTTTATTTAATTCGGGTTGGTGTAAGTTACATTCGGTTAAACTCGATTAAAATCGAGGGGGATGATTAAACTTGAATTTCACAATTTTGAACTAGATGCTCTGATACTCGACCTGTTCAACTCAGAGACGCACACTCTAAACCAAAACAAACCAACCAAATCGTTTATTTTTAAATAGATTACTAATAAATTTTAAAATCAAAATAATAGAAAATCTGTTATTTCAAATTTCAAAATTATCCTATTAATGAAGGAAACATTATTTAATTTTCAAATCGTCTTATTTAAAATTTTAAACATGTTATTTTACCTTTTACTTCCTTTTTAAAATTTAAAAGCATCTTATCTTATTTCCTTTTTTCCTATTTAATTTTTTTAAAATGTGAAAACAAAATCTGTTGTCCTCTAAAACAAAAATAAAGTAAAATAAAATAAAAAATCAATTACTACAAAAGTCAACTTTTTTTTACCACAAGGGTTCACTTCGGGTTACCTAGATACTCTATCCTACACTTTAAGGTTATCGAACCTACGGGTCATCACATAGTAACCTTGTGGGGCCTTAGTGTCATATCGTTGAAGTAAATGGTTGGCCATGTTGCAAAGCAATATGTCATTAGAGACCCCTATAGGGTTTTATTCACTAAGAGTTTCACAAGAGTTAGTTTAAGGGATTGAAAACGAATGGTTATATTTTTGGTTGCCTACAGAAAAAAAGGGATCTCAAGCATATAATTTGTGATTTCCCTTAAGTCCTCCAAATCGAGAATTAGGACTGTCTTATTGGTCGACTAAAAGACTTAAGAACAGACCTACGACTAGAAGGTTTTAATTATAATGCGTTGTGGCTTAAAGCGTGAAAGTATCGCAAGTAAGATTCTAATGATGCCTTTTCATTTCTAGTTAATGCTATGCCTATGTTTATGTTGGGAGTATTACATATGTTTATATTGTGATTGAATATCCTATGACATGTGATGATTATGATTATGATTATGATTATGATTATGATTATGCCTATGTTATTGCCCATTATTATGACTGTGTTCATGTTTATTGTAACATCTCGCTTTTCCTTAGTAAAGATTTCGCAAGATAAATATATAAAAGCCCGTGACAAAATTTAGAACGTTTAAAATACAAATTCTTAGGCTAAAATGTCCATAGAGGCAATAGTTCGCAGTGTTGCGAAATTTCGTAGACATCGAATCAATTGCCCTTCGTCAACGGAATTTAACGATGTATCAAAGATATCTGTAAAGAACACTCTTGAGGAATTAAATTAACAGATACCTTTGATTGACTTAAATTCCATGTTAGGAAAAATTAATAGATCCCGGTGGTGTGTCCGGAATATTTTTCGGACAGCCGTACATAAAGCACCGGAACAGCGAACGACAGAACACGATCAAACTGGACCGAAAAATGGGCCCCATGGCCAAAGGCATCAGCCCATCCGCGGCTTACATACACACTCTCACAAATCCACCTAAGCAAAGTCAATTGTCAAACAAGCATATCCACCCTAGGTCACTATTCATGACATAAGAAGTATCTAACATTTATTTATTTTTGGAAAATGAAAATTACCCAAATTTTGGCCAAATTTCCCATGGCACCTGAGGCTATAAATAGCCCTCATGGTATCCTTGAGGTCTTTATGTGTCATTCCTCAAGCTCACTTAAATTCGTTCCGTTCGTACGCTCTGCTGTTACGTTGCCGAAGCCAGAAACGAGCAAGGATAAGCTACACACTTGTGGGGAACACTTTCTCACCCTCCTCACCATCCATCAACACTCTAAGGAAGTGGGTAACCCAAGCTTACTCACCTCCTTGGTGATCTTTGATTTTTTGTATGATGATATGTGTATATGGCTTTATGTAACCTTAATATGTGTTGGATTTGTTGCTTGTATGTGAGGGGATGCTTGAGGTTGGTACTAGGTGAGTGGTGATTGATGGAATCATGTGGTGAAACCCTAGGAAGATTGCATGAAAATGGTTTCGAAAGAAGTGGGGAAAGGGGGCCAAAACCACTAAGTTAGGGTCCTGAAAACGCCCAGGGCACTGAGTGGCCAAGGTGGTCCGCTAAGCAACCTCAACTGTTTAGGAACCCTAACATGCATGGCTAGTGAGAAATCACATGGTGAGGGAATTTCGTGTACTGGGCGAGGAGCGGACCTGAAGGGCGCTGAGCGGCCTGGACCTTGATGTCCCAATGCAAACTTGGATAAGGATGACTAAGTACCCTAGAAGGGCTTTGAGGGTGCTGAGCGGCCTAAGCAAGGCGCTGAGCGGTCTGGAGGCTCCTAGGTCACCCACTAACCTTGCCAAACTGGCTAGGAGTCCTGAGATAAGTTCCACAGGGCCCACACCATTCAATTAATACTACTTCACTCGCGTATATGAGAGATAAGACCAAGCATGTATACTTACACATAATAGTCATGCATCATGAGGAAATGGTTGTCGCTAGGGTCTAGGATGACTATAGATAACTAGTAACTTCTCACATAATGATGGAAGGATCATAAATGAATCCTAGGGAATAAGTGAGTTCTTAAGAAGGCCCAACCACCGAGGGTTGGTGTACCTTAAAGAAAGTACATAGTTATATAATAGGAAATCCCCCTCTCTTGGCACGTCACACCTGACAAGCCCCTTGCCAGTCTAGCAAGAAAGGTTGGTTTATGATTATGAAACGCAGGCATAGACCTGAACACATGCTTCGTCCTGATTTCAAGAAAGTAAAGAAAGAAAGTAAAGAAAAGAATGAGCTTTTACGTCATGATGTCAAAAAGGAAAGTATGTCCCCAAGTGTGGACATTGAGAAATTTCAAGTAACGAGCCCACTCCTGGTGTCACCGGAAGGGTGGACCCTCACTATTCCACTAGGTGAATGGTCAATTCCCTACCTCGGTCGATGAAGGATGCCATTGTGCATCCGTGGTTAGCTACCACTCAGGAAAGAGCGTAGCTTGGTCGACAGGAAAAAGGAAACAAAAATAGGTTGTAGCTCCAAGGGAATGATGGGCACAAAGTAATGAAAAAGACGCAACCCTAATGCGCGTAAGAGAACCCCCGACTCCCTCATGCATAAGATATGTGATGTATATGTATGTATGTAAGTATGTATAACCTGCAAGTACCGTTAAGAGGACTCTCGAGATGGCTTAGGTAGAGTACTTTTAGCGAATAAAGTAACAAGCACAAATCCCTAGGTAACGTAAAGATTAGAGATACCCAGTCACCTAATAAAGTAGATAAAGCTGCTCTGGATTAGAACAAGATAAAATAAGAAGTAAGAGGACGTAAAATGCATGACACTTAGAGACCTCCAGAGCAGCCTGGCTCCTAAATGGGTTAATCAAGACCAGTCCACGCTTAGTGGGTTTCCATTGAAGACGAACCGTTCTCAGCCCCACTCGTTTACAATGCCAGGTGATTTCAAGGAGTACCCCACTAACGAAGGGGGCAATGCTACTGAGCAGGATTAGGCACCAGGGCCCCGTCACTAGGGTTGTCACGAAGACTTGTACATATTCCCCATTGAAAGGCCCACGCCCCCTACAGTCAGTACCCACACCCTCCTCTAGTCAGCCTATGAGTCACGACTCTTCACCTGCCACACTGATCCTCATAGACATTGAAGAGGAAGAACTCCAGCGCGTATGACAAAGATGTGGAGATCGATCCTAACTCGTGGCCACCTTGACCCCGACAACACTTTTACCATCGTGGAGCAAGGAAACGAGTCAACCCGCTCTTCCGCTGCCAGCTCGCCCCACGAATCCGTTACGCCGAGGCAGGACCATCAATGGTACATCAAAATTTGCCTGTCACCCCTGAAATCTCCCGAGAGGTGAGTGGGAGAACGATTTCCCTATTCTCGAATCCCCCGCAGCTGCCACAGAGGACACAGAGGATGAGGACCTTATCGATACGGACTCGGAGGAGGAAGAGGAGGAAGAAGACCTAGAGGAAGACCCATAGGATGACTGAGAGGAACTGTGACGGGGCACCAGCTTCTTTTGACCAGTCTCCCGTGACTTTTTGTTAGAGTATTGTCTCGTTAACTGTATGATAATGTATGTATCGAACCTATATGTAGGATTTATGTGTATTGGGTACAACAAATGTATATACAGTAACCACTACGTATGATATTGTAGGTTAAGTGCTGATATGAACCCTGGACCCCTTGTGATGTATGATCTGTATAATCGTGTGCTGCTGTTTTAACTAGACTTAGATATAATATATGCGTATCGGGAGTGCTACATGAATTATCTCACACAAGGCTCTTAATTTTAAGATAAACAAAACTAATTATGAAAATTTCAAACAGGTCCATATTTTGAGTAAAGAACTATTTTTTAAAAGGTAATCAAGGACTATAAGTATTCCCACCAAGCATATGACAACCTAGTAAGCAGGGTCTACGACTTAAGCGTAAATCCTACTAGCTAGGGTGTTACATTTATAATGATACCTAAGTTATGCATAGTAATGAAAGTTCGAACAATGTTAAGGCTATGAGTTACATAAAGAGAGATATCACGACTCCATATATAAGGTTGTTATACAATTTTTCAAATGCAAGTGGAAGACTGTTTAAGTTTTCAATTGAGACAATATGCACAAGACATTTTCAAAATGACAAAGATAGATTAGATCCTCAACTGAAGACATATGTGTACTACATTTTAAAATATACCACACTTATAATGGCTAAAGACTTCCCTTGGGCCAACGCAGTTAGTTGGTATGTTAATGCCGAGGTTGTACGTACGCTGCCCGGAGAGGTCATACCCTCTAGGTGTGCTGAAGGGGTAATAATCCAAAAGGCTTTTGCAGCAATATATGTATGGAGATTAAACTTTAGGCTTCTTTTGAGGAGCGAAACCTTCAGGTCAGTGTAGTTAGTTGGTCACCTCGACGACCTTCTGTTAGTCTAGATGTTGTACACCCAGGGTCCCAAGTGTATCGGAATGAGAATTAATGATTCCCTTAGGGTAGTGCAGTTAGCTAGTCATTTCAAACGATGTAAATCGTTGGTTAATGCTAATGCATGTGTCGTCTGGACTATATTTTGTGGTTTGCTACCGCGGATGGAGCTCAACTCCAAATAAAAATGAAGTTATATGCCCTAGGGTGGTAACCAATCCCCCAGATATACTGAAGGAAAATAATATGAATGATAAATAATTAAGGAAATGTCATAACTTAATGCATCTATACATTTTTCAAGTTTCATCATCATGTTTGTTTGTTGCTATGCCTCATAATATTGATAAGTGTAAGGTTAAAGGAAATATCAAGATTAACTTGTAACTGCTCGAGACTAGGTTAAGATAATAAATGAACCATTTATGTATGCTCAATTAGAGATGACCCGAATGGCGAAACCTTATGTGATGTCACCTAGACAGTGCATAGAGATCCATTGAGGAAACTTGTTTTCTCATCCCCATCCACATTTGGTTCTAGGCTCCAACGAAGAGTACAAGGCACATGGCAACCTTGGACCCAGCCATATCTTTGGCTAGCTTGGATCATTCAAAAGCAATCATTCCGAACGATCGTTCCGCAAGTCTAGGGATTTCTGAGGAGCGTTGTTTTGACGTCTTCTGCTCCACGTTTTGTTTAGCTTAACGCAGTTGTTCTTTCTTTGCTTTGCAACATGTCCTTATGTTATTTGCTATGCTATTACATTTCCTTTTGGATGTTGAGTTATATTATTGTATTTGGTTGAACCTGTGGCATCAGTGCATGTTTATGATGATTAATGTATGAGATCATTCAGTTATGTACTTATGTAAGTCGTGGTGTATGCTTGTATGTCATTTTGCACTCTTATGCATACACACAACTTATCCCTTGTCAACGTTTCGCGATGTATGACTCATGTTTTCAAATGGTTTACAAAAAGTTTTAAATTTTTGCATATTTTCAAAGGAAGTATTTTAAAGAACTAAGTGTAAGGTAAGATAATGCTATAAAGTGACAACTAAATGTGTATTAAATATGACTTAAGCGTATTTGCTAGTTAAGATGTTACAAGTCTAAATCATCGACTGAGATACCACTTAATCATCTTGACCTACACACTTAAATCCCAACCGAGTCCTACTCCAACCAATATCATTTTATGTTTTAGTTATGCTTTGTTACTGTCAAAGCATGATATATATAGGTCTACCATTTGACAATTTTGGTTTTTTCTTTTTTAAAGAGATTATTCGTATTATTAAATTTTTATATTATAAATCAAATTAATAGACAATATCTCTAGCATTTTTGGGTTTGTTTGCCACATGTGTCTTTCACAGGGACAATCCTGTTCAAAACACAGTTGAGCATTAAATATAAACCCTTTCTTTCAATTGGAATTCAAGCCATTGCATTTATAGCTGACAAAGAATATAACGACTAAAATTAGAGGATGCAATGCACGAAACAAGCCTAATTTTCAACTTACAGAGCAGAACAGGATAGTGAATATATTATTATTATTATTATTTAAACTTTAATTTTCGACTTACTGATTGATTGATTTGTTTTCTGGAAGATGGGTGAAATCTCTCTGGTTTTCTTTATATTAAAAAAAATTATTAAAAAAATTATAAAAAAAATCGTGCGAGATAAGGTCAGCATATCTTGCATGAACCGTATAATTAATTGTTATCAACGGCTAACCACCCTTGATGTTAATTGGTTGACCATTAACACTGCAAGAAAATTGCCATATACTATTACTATTTACGCACACTTTAATTTAGTGACAGTCATAAAAATTGTAAGTATAAAACCATGCATATGCACACATTTACATAGGTTGGAAAAATGTTCATTTACCTAAAATTGATTTTTAATTAAAAAAACGGTTGATAGGTAATAAAAAATATCATTAACTAAAAAGTCATTTTTAAACAAAAATATAAGGCTATAATAAATTATAAAAAATGACCATTTATCAAAAAATTATTTTTAACTAAAAGACATGGTTATAGGCTCTTTTTGGTAAGGATTATTTTTTTTGGTAAAACATGATTATAGGCTTTGAAAAATGTTCATTAACCAAAAATTTACTTTTAACTAAAAAGACAGTTACAGGCTATAGAAAATGGTCATTAACATAAAAAAAAAACACTTTTTAAAGCAAAAATATAAGGTTATAGACTATGCTATGAAAAATAGTCAATAACCAAAATCCATTTTTTTAATTAAAGATACAAGAGTATAAAATATGAAATATGCCTATTAATCTAAAAATTAATTTTTAATTGAAAAAACAAGATTATAAACTATAAAGAATGTTCATTAAAAAAAATATCCTTTTTAACTAAAATGATAATGTTATTGGCTTTGAAAATGTACAATAACCAAAAATTTAAATTTTAACTAAAAAGGCAAGTCTACAGCTATTCAAAATGTCCATTAAGTAAAATATTATTTTTAACTAAAAGATAAGGTTATAGGTTATGAAAAATGTTCATTAACAAAAAACAATCCCTTTTAATTAAAAAGACAAGGCTATAAGTTATGAAAAATGCATATTTACTAAAAAAAAATTTTAACTAAAAAGACAAGGCTATGAAAAATGCATCATTTTTAACTGAAAAGATAGGACTATAGGCTATGAAAAATATCCATTTACCAAAAAGATATGTTTAACTAAAAATACAAAGTTATATATGCTATGAAAAATGCACATTAACAATAAAAAAAAATTTAAACAAAAATATAAAGCTATAGATTATGAAAAATAACCATTAACCAAAAATTCCTTTTAACTAAGAGGACATGACTATAGGCTTTAAATAAACGCCCACTAACAAAAAATCATTTTTAAGTATAGGCTTTAAAAAACGCCCACTAACCAAGTAAACTTTTTTAAGCAAATGCTCATCATGCAAAAAATATCTTTTATCCAACAAAAATAAGGTTATATATATAAATCTATAAAAAAATGTCTACTAACCAAAAAAATCCTTTTTAACTAAAAATACAAGCCAAAAATGGCCATTAACTAAAATTTCTTTTTAACAAAAAGAAGATAAGGTTATATAGGCAGTAGAAAATTCTATTAACCAAAAATTCATTTTTAATTAAAAAGACAAGACTATATTATTATGCAAATTGGCTATTAACCTAAAATTCTTTTTTTTTAAGAAAGACAAGACTATATATATGCTATGCAAATTGGCTATTAACCTAAAATTCATTTTTACTTAAAAAGACATGGTACAGGGATAAAAAAAATGCTCATTAACCAAATATTAATGAAAAGAAATTAAAACTACATTGAGGTGTTTATTAATTAGACAGATTTTGAAACCGCAAAATTTAAATAGTTAGTTTAAAATGGATGAAGTATTGTCCATAGTGCAAACCAAAAAAGTTTTTGCGTTCATAAAATAAAGTGTTAAAATATAAAACCATTCAATTAAATAAGTTTACTTATAACTTTTAAGATACCTACTTCTTGATAGCACAGATAATTCAAATTGATAATAATAAAAAAAAAAATGTAAAAGAGGTCTTCATTTGTATGCTGGCTTTTCCTTTTTTTTACTAGTTTTGCCGCTTGGAACAGGGTGTCGTAATTGGGTTTTGGGAATGTTATCCCTGTACAAATTGTGAGTTGTACGCTCCTCACCCAACAACTCTTTTGATTTATTGTGTGAATAATTTTTTATCGAAGTTGTGAATGATTGAATCCTTCATCTTTTAATTATAATAATTTTGATATCATCTCAATTTATCATTTTTTCAAAAACTTAAGTGAAGGGAAGAAAACAATTTTTATAATTTTATATTATATTTCTTTACTGTTTCGTTGCATTGTGTTAAGTAGTGTACTCTCTTAGAATATTCCTAAGGAGTTTGAAGCCTTTTTTACTCATACTAATATATATATATATATATATATAGAGAGAGAGAGAGAGAGAGAGAGAGAGAG
>QANU01110351.1:210420-229035 GCA_003254905.1 Nissolia schottii
ATAATAAATGGCGGTCAATTAATGAGTACAACTTTAATCTTAGTTACTACTATTTGTATATTTATTATTAATGTAATTAAGATCACTAGGCAGCAGGTCCAAAATTAAGGAGCTACAGCAGCTCTCGACCTTTTTGTGTTTGTATGTCAGGACTGCATGCGGAAAAAGGAAAAAATGAAATTAGAAAAAAGAAAAAAGATACGAGAAATTATTGCCTCCTGAAGCATTTAATGATTGCTTCGTAAAGAGCACTTGTTAATAGTCTCTACTATTAATAAAATTCTACTAACGGTTTACATAACTATCAAAGTATCATGTTAGTAATCTCATGTGATGCATGAATACTCCATTTCCCCAAGTATGCATACCATATGTGTATCATATACATATTTGCATCAAATACTGTTGCCTTGGACTTTTCCCGGACTAATTTTTTCAACTAAAAGAAAAAGTTGTTAATTATATCTATTTTCTTATTTAGTATATGGAGTAAATTGTTATATTTAAGAGATATCATGTGTTCAATTTTTTAGAATTGAAAGATTTTAGTTGAAATTATTATAAATATTTAATATTATATATAATATTATATATATATATAAATTTTCATTTAATATATATTTCCATATTAGTATTTTATATTTGTATAAAATTGTTATATTTACATTTCGTAAAATATTCAATACTCGTATTTGTATTTGTGCAACATAAATAGTACTGCAAAATAAACCCACATAATTCTTAATCTGATCCATAACATGCTATTTGTCTCCGAATCATGACCCATACACCACTCAAATCCGGGTCAACAAATGTATAGAACCTAGCTATTGCATGTGATGGTTTCGGTAGATTTGATTCAAGCAAATTCAGTTACGTAGTGTAAAACAGGACACTCGATTACAGAGGTCGCAATTGTATTAGAATCTGTAGCACTGAAATCGTGGTTAAGAGGAGATAATCTGAAACAAATTATATGCATGGCATACTTTCCATTGTTTTTATGGATCGAGTAGTTTGTTCGTGATTCTGTTTTGTTGTTGTATGTGACACCCTGTTTTGTTGTTGTTGTTAGGTTGAGCATTGATTAACTTGTTCAAATAATAAAAAGAGGAATGTAGTGAAGAAATTGTCACCAATGATTCATTGGCTGAAACGTTGATTTGTTACTTGAGCTCTGTTATTTAGCCCGAAGGAATTTCGTGAGAGACTGCAGAACTAATTCTTTTAGTGGATGAAGTGAAAATACACAGAGATTATTCCATTTTCCCTCAAAAACATACCTTAAACTATATTGCAAACAACAAGAACTAAGATTATAAAAAGCTCATTCCTCAGCAGAAGAAGAAGAGAGACAAAACATGTATTAAAGGGAGAAGAATTAAAATGAAATAACAAATTTCGAAGTCCATAATCCTTTTAGAGTTATGGTCACAAAACATTGCAAGAGTGACATTTTCAGTTTCACGTAGTGGGAGGACCCGTCTTATATTTTATCACATGAAATTGAAATGTCACTCTACTAACATCTAATTAGAACGCTCAATTCTACTTAGCGCTTCATGAATGCCTAATAATTTTTTCTAAGTCGGTGGAATTTTATGTCCAACGCCAGGGCTATGACCGGGACTTGTTGGGCGGAATGCATCACCTTGACCAGGCTTATCATCATTGATGGTGTACCAACCAATGGAAGGAGGTTGTGGACTCCTCAATAGCACTTTAGGGATATTATTTGGTGGTGGATGTTGAATGTACTTACTTGGAACTGCCATTGAACCAAAGTTTTGTAGCAGCACAATAAACATGACAGCAAGAAAGGTTAACATGATGGTTTTCTTAGCCATGAAGCTCAAGAAAGCTAAGAAAAAAAAAGTCAATGGGGTTTCACTAAAACAAGAGGAGAATGTTCTTGAATCAAACACTAGTTATCACTATAGTTTGCTTCAAGTGCCACTTCCTTGAATATGCTTGTAATCAGCCAGATTAGATTGCTCTATTTATCATGATCGTTATAATAGAATAATAGAATAGAGTAAGAAAACTTTTACTCTCATTGCATTTTTCATATTCCTCAAGTCTTTCAAGAGCGATCTTAAAATAAAGGGCTTGATGCACATGGAGATGTTCCCCTGTATATTAATGGAATTGCTGAAAAGAGAAAGGAGTGAGCCTTGGAATATTTCCATAAGAAAAGTCCAGCATATGGCCGTACATTAGAATGCTCAAAGATTTTTTAAGGTAAGCGGCATTGATCATGTGATTAGACGACACTAAGGAACAATTTGGCTATTAATAACTACTTTCTTCAATATGATTCAAACTATGTCAACAAAATGCTTCTTCCACTAAGTTAAATCAATGGGTTAGTTGATACATTCAGAGACACTGACATCACTATCTGATCTTAAACTCGACTAACTGATTAGATATGAGTGACTTCCTAAAGGCCCCAGATAACAGCACGTCTTGTGTAATTAGTCGTCGCTCCATTTACACAGTCGTGATCCTATGTAAGGACACTTGCTCCAGTGACTCAAGAAAAATTTATGGCTCTGATACTAACTTTAATGACCCCAAAAATCGTCACTAGTACGCAACGGACTAGTTCCCTTACGAAAACCTCCTAAGATGCTAATCATGAAGAATGCACAACTTTTATAAATAAAGAGGAAACATATTAAATAAAACTAAACATCATAATATAATATAAATAAAAAGATTCTTTACAAGATACGAAATATATATAGTTCAAAATACATTACGCTCTGCTTGTAGTCCACTAGAACACTCTATAAACTGACATGAATATAAATTATCCTAAAGACTGAAATAACTGAAGAACACTTCACGACAACGTGAAGCTCGCCAAGAGTCCAAACTTCTGAGATCTTTGAACGAGTGGCATGTCTTCGTCAACGGTATCTGAAAAAAGCTGATGAGGGGTGAGTCATGAATGACAAACCCCACAGCAACATGGGATAGTTCGTAACCATGACATGCAAATGCAATACATAATATATATAACAATCATAAAAACATTCATATAATAATAATAATAATAATCTCAAAAACAGTTAAGAACATAAGCAAGTAGGGAGTTCTCTAGATAAACATTTTGAGCATTACGGTTTGACTGTTCCTGAAATGTTCGAGCTTTACGGTCTAGCCTTAATCTACATGATACATGACACCAGGTATCATGGGCTGCCATGTCTGGGCTTTACGGTCTTGTCCTAAATCTACATGAATTATATTCTACTTTATGATTGTACAACGTATACCAGGGTTAACGTAGGTTGTTGCTGACTTACATTTTTATCCTAGATATACTCTCATGAAAACAGTTTTAAATACATAACATGACCATCATAACATGATCCTTATACTGATAGCATAACATGACTTAATATTTTTAAGTGTTTTATCTTAAAAATAAAGGTAAAATAAGATCCCATGCTTGGGGAGGTTTTCAGGTAAGAGAGGTGTGTCACAATGGACAACTTAAATACCAAGTCTTATACTTAGCCAGAACCTTTCCTTAATATAAATCTTCTCCACCAAAATCCTTCCTTAACCATGATCTTTTGTTAAAGGTTTAACTAAACAATATCAATATCTATATCACTTAATACTAATTATACACACACAACATGACTTTATTTAATGCAATAAAATAGGTGGTCCGATGTAGTTCTAAAATAGTTTCATGAATTTCGAAAATAGCTTTCTTAAATATCTATTTCATAAATAAAGAGTTTCTAAATAAATAATCATAAGAAAATAACTTAATTAAATAAAAGAATTCTTAACAATAACTAACTTTGTAAATACATAAAATAAAATAATAAATTCTACCTGTTAGGATTTTATAAAACATGAATAAATAAAATAATGCTAAAATAAATAAATAAATAACTTTAAAATAAATACGTGGTCTAAAATAGACCGTGAAGAAAGTCACTCACCTGAAATGGCTGATCGCTATGGAGCACTAAGCTGGGAGCTCTTGACACACCCTACGTGGAGGCACCGCTTCCCCACGAACAGAAAACGAGAGGGAGAAAAGAAATAAAGATAACTGGAGCAAAAAGTCTCACCAAAGTGTGACTTCTCAAGCTTTGGAATGAACTAGCAAGTCTAAACATTCACGGGAAGCCTCTCTATATAGGGGGAAGAGGAGACCTCATTCTATAGCGTTAAACGATGTAGGGCTAATTCCCGGCCTCGTCTTGCGCGAGATGAACCACTGTGAACATCATCTCGCTCGAGATGAACTCCAGAAACAATCTTCGCCTTTCCTATCTAACGTCTTGCATGATACATGCATTCTTTTTTTTTTTTTGGGTCGTGACAGTTTGTGAAAAGATACAACTACTCGTTAAGTGTTCCCAATCATGTGTGTCTTAAGAGTACTAATTAAAGAACTGAGAATGGAAATTTCTTTTATTGAAAGTTGCAACTTTTAAATTTTCAAGGCATTAAAAGTATCAGATCTTGAAAATGTTTTCATTCTTAATATCATAACTAATACTCCTAGCCGGGGACAAAGGAGAGAAAGATATTAGAGACAAAAACATATTTAAAGAATGGAATGAAAACAAAAAGACTTAGAATTGTCTTTGTCTTGAGATAATTATTAAGTAAATTTTTGTACCTTCATAAAAGAGAGAAATGAGAAACTATCTCAGGATAAGTTTTACATTAATTTACGTACCTCCAAAAAGAAAAAGCATAAAAGACATGTCTTTGTTATCTCGCTATATATCTCCATTTTTCTGGTCTAGGATATGAACTAAATGCTATCTTAGAACATTACGTTATGGAATTAATATTACCCTTAAGTAATATCAAAAGTGTCGAAGATAAATACCCTTAAGTTTTACATAAAGAGTCAACATTAAAATATAAAATTATGTAACTATTTTAAAATAATCGTATCACATTTAGTGTTAGAGTCACATATCGCTTAAAGATATGACGTAGATAATCTTTATGAATGCAAAACAACCATCTTATTTTGAGTAACATTACTAGAATAATAACATTTTGCAATAGAAAAAATATAGTAGGGTTAAGTAAGTTTTTTTTCCTCTAATAAATCACGAATTTTAATTTTGTACCCTATACATTTTTATTTTGTTTGAGTCATCGATAATTTTTTTTATTTGATTTTAATTGTTGATATTAAGTTGGACCATTAAAAATGACCTAACAGACCGAAATTAGGTGACCCCATTGTAATTTGGTCAAATATAGTCAAACAAAGTTTTAATTATAGTCAAACAGATCAAACATAGTCGAATTGGGTTTAAATCGTGGTCATACCAATCTATGGTTCAAACTGGTTTGACAAGGATCAAAGCTTGGTTTGACCATGTATGACCAAATTACAATGGAGTCCGCCTAACTTCTGTTCACCATATCATCTTTTAACTGTCCAACTTAACATCAAGGGTTAAAACAAAAAAAAATTATCGAGGACTCAAACAAAAATATTTTTTTTAATAGGGTGCAAAATTAAAATTCATGAATTATTAGACGACAAAATCTTATTTAATCCAATATACTATTTGCGGCAGAATTCCACTCGTCAGAAAAGTGCTTGAAGGAAATTAGTTGCGGAGAACTTGAGTTTTATCACAAATTTCCAACAGACTTTCTAGTGGAAGTTTTTGCCACAAAAGCAACATTTGCTGCCGCAAATGGGTTTTTCCACAAAATTTACCCACAAATTTGTGACGGAAACCCCTTTTCTCGCAAATTTAAGATTGAATTAGATCCACTTAATTCTTAATAGTATTGAAATAAAAGTGGACAAGTGAATAATATGCGGCAAGCAAAAGATTACAATAGCATCATTACATGGAGCTGAATGCAGGCAATAGATTGGTTAAGCAAACTAAGTCGAAAAGACGGCTTCCTTCCCAATGATGTGCGTTTGCCTAGGATTATCACATAATAGCATACACAAACAAAGTTAAAGTTGTTAAAATCGAAATCTTACCTAAAATTGAAAAAATAAAATAAAAACATAAAATATGAAATCATAACCTAATTTAAATTGTAAGATCATTAGATCCAACTAAAAATAATGACATCGACTAACCTTAACACAAATACTTGGAATTATGTATAGGTTTGAACAACTTGTAATATATAAACATGATTGTGAGAATCTATCTTTAGTTTGGAGTAATTTGTATCTGCGTTCCTATTGGATATAAATAATTAGCACTTGGTATATTAATTGATCAAGCCAACAGTTTTGGCACAACTTAGTTGTTCTACTTACTTAATATAATGATTATACATGTAGCTATACTAATTTTGTTGTCATTGTTTAATTAGTCCAACTAAACTCGTCCTAATTTTTATTTGCGGCCACTTGTCTTTAGATAAACATATTGTGACAACTTGCCTTTAGATAAATATAAATATATCGATTGTGGTACGTGCAACTTGCTTGTTAAGTGTGTGAGCGTGAAAAAAGTTCAAGACAAGAAGCAGTTTCCATCCACTTATAATGGTGCCTACTTCTATAAAATATCGTGGACCTAGCCATTCTCTCTCTCTCTCTCTCTCTCTCTCTCTATATATATATATATATTTATATATATTTATGCAAAATTTAAAACCAATATCCCTCAACAATACTATGTAGTCAACTTTATTTGCATATGAATTGTTTACTAAGGTGTATATATATTGAAACTAGGTTTCAAGTCGGAAGGTGGTGATTACCTCCCTTCAAAATGAGCATATGATGACGAAATAGAAATGTGTTGGGCTACAAAGTATTGAGAGGAGCCCAAAATTAAAAGAGATTTAAACAAATGGACGGATTAGACTTCACATCTTAATCTAAAATCTTAAGGCAACGAGTTCATGGATCTTCTCAAATATATACTATTCACTTAATTTATATTTTATCGATGTAAGACTTTAACATTTACACTCAAAACAGAATAGAGTGTTCTACCAAACATCATGGGAGGTCTCCACATTGACATCTAAATTATGACTTAACTCCGAAAGGTCATATAATGTTTGTGCGCATCGTCATATAATGTTTGTGCGTTAAAATCTGATATCATATTCTGCAAAAATATTTAACTATGCATTAAGTAATATGCATACATGTAAAATTTATGCATTAGAATGTATAAAAGTGTGTGTGCACATGTATGTGAACTAATTTTTATAAAGTTTGTCCACTAAAAATGTATAAAGATTGTGAACTTATTTAATTTGAGTAAAATCACAGTGTTGTGCACAAGTGCGTAATGTTTGTGCATAAGGTCATATAATGTTTGTGCACTAAAATCTGATATCATATTTTGCAACATTACTTTGTGCACTCTAGTCAGATATCATATTTTGCGACATACACTCTTACCTCCATTATTAAAGATAGATCTCATCCATTGTAAAAGAAAACTAACCTTTCATCATCTTCATTTTATTTTAATCAATTTTCACATGATAAGAGGATAAAGATGAGGAGGATGAGATAATGACGAGGATGGCAATGACATAATAAGGATGAGAGGATGAAGATGATGAGTGAAAACGATAACAAGAATGAGTTCGGGATTGGGGCGCGTTATGTATAATTTTAGAAACTATACGCTATATGTATAATGATCATTAATTACGTACAAATGAATGGTGTATATACGAGTGTATGCAGTGTATACGGAGCATTTCTAATTGATTTTTATCTTCAAAAATCGTAAGTTTGCGGCAGAAAATGAAATCAGGAGATTTTTATTTGTTTGAAGCAATTTTGAAATAAGTACATATTTCTACGTACAACCAAAGTTGAGTGTGTGAAGAACGTGGCAACTAGTTGTTTTTCAATATTTATTTTTCTGACCGTACGAACAACTTGTAATATCCATTAACAGCTACTAGTCATTAATCAAGTTGTAATTAATATAATTAATTGTGAAAATATTACTCATAGATCTTTGAAGGAAACAAGTTGTTTTGTGAAATAACATCTTTTGTGTTTTTGTCAAATTTTTTTTCTTCTACTTTATAGTGTTTCTTATATAAAGTTTTATATGAAAGATAAATACATTTAAATTCATTGTAAAATAAGACGTATTAGATGCATCCTTTAAATTTTGTGATAATCTCTAATGTGAATGGTGAGTGTTTAAAAATGATGTGTTAAATTTATGTTCACACAAAATCTTTTCATACATGAATAATTAAGATTAAGATTAGGCATGTAATATCTAAATAACTTGTCACATTGAGTATTGATGCATAATTGTATGATCTAAAACAAAGAAATGAGGATCTGCAATCATCCAAAACAGTTCATTATCTTATAAGGTACAAATCCGTCAACGGATTCCTTAATGCAGCTGGAAACTAGTGGGTGAGTTTTGGCCTCCACCGCAGCACAGACATACGCAGATGGGCAGACGTGAGAAAACACCACCGCTGCCATAATTCATGTCTATATATTATTATTATCTTCAAACATGAACAAATCTAATAAACTAACTATGGCAGGCAGCTAATTTATTTCTTTGGGTCTTGGGAAAATGGAAGCAGCCCAACAGAGTTTGGGCCATACCAAGCCAGGCCCGCCAAGTCCAAAGGAGGTCTTCCTCTGGCAATCCCGTTGAGTCAACCATTCAATTCGAGATGGAGGCAGCGTCCAAAAACCCTAACAAACAAGCGCAAGCAGCAACGCAGCCGATCCCCAAACCCCAACGCCCGACCCAATTCAAATCGCACCTGGAAACGCCGGGCGTCTCCCCAACCGCGCGGACACTCTGCGACCTCCTCACGCGGGCCCCACCCAGCGACATTGAGGCCGCCCTCGCAGCCTCCGGGATCCGCCCTTCCCCGGACGCCGTCCACGAGGTGCTCGCGCTCTCCTACAGCGTCCCCTTCGCCGCCGTCAAGTTCTTCCGGTGGGCCGGGCGGCTCGCCAGGCACCCGCCCCGCTCCTGGAACCGGATGGTGGACCTGCTGGGCAAGAACCAGCTGTTCGAGCCCATGTGGGACGCCGTCCGCTCCATGAAGCAGGAAGGCCTCCTCTCCCTCCCGACCTTCGTCTCCGCCTTCGAGAGCTACTGCTCCGCCGGGAGGTTCAACGAGGCATTCATGACCTTCGACGTCATGGACCGGTACGGTGTCCAGAAGGACGTCGTCGCCGTCAACTCCCTCCTCAGCGCCATCTGCCGGGAGGAGAATCAAACGACCGTGGCGCTGGAGTTCTTCGAGAAGATCAAGGGGAAGATCGCCCCCGACGGCGACACCTTCGCGATCCTGCTGGAAGGGTGGGAGAAGGAAGGCAACGCGGCGAAGGCGAAGAGCACGTTCGGCGAGATGGTGGTCCGCGTGGGGTGGGATAAGAAGAACATGGCGGCGTACGACGCTTTCTTGATGACGCTTGTTGGTGCCTTGCAGGTTGAGGAGGCCGTGAAGTTCCTGAAGGTGATGAAGGACCATGAGTGCTTCCCAGGTTTGAAATTCTTTACCAATGCTCTTGATATACTGATCAAGAAGAACGACGCCGTTAATGCGGTTTCCATGTGGGATGTGATGGTTGGGAGTGGTTTAGTTCTGCCTAGCTTAGTAATGTGCAATGCTGTCATTGGTTTGGTGTGCAATAACGATCGGATCCCCGACGCCTACCGCCTGCTCGACCAGATGGTCTTCCAGGGCCTTTTCCCCGACTCCTTGACATACAACATGCTCTTCGAGTGCCTGGTCAGGAACAACAAGGTTCGCGAGACCGACATGTTCTTCCACGAGATGCTCAGGAACGAGTGCCCTCCCACGGGGACTAACTGCGCCTCAGCCATCGCCATGCTCTTTGACTCCGACGACCCTGAGGCCGCCCACGCCATTTGGAGCTATGTGCTTGAGTACCGCGCCAACCCCCTCCCTGATTGCGCCAACGCGTTGCTACTCGGGCTCTGTAAGCTTGGTCGGCTCTCCGAGGTGAGGAGGTCTGCTGAGGACATGCTGGATAGAAGGATCAATATATACGAATCTACCATGTTGAAGCTCAAGGAAGTGTTCTATAGAGACGGCAGAAGTTCAAGGGACAGATATGACAGCCTTTCGCGGAGGTGGAAAGCTCATATCATCTAAGATGATAATATCTGTTTTTGTTTTTGTTTTTTTTTTTTTTTTTTTTGAAAATTTTCAGTGTACAGACATCGCCGATACAGAGATTGGCAGGTTAGCTTTGCTTGCTCTTGACTCCGTCTCAGCTTTAGCCTCTTAGTTTTACCATTTTTTATATTTTTCTGCTCCATTGGTAGAGTATCCTATCCTGTTGAAAATCTTTTGCCCCAGTAAGTAGTTGTTTTTTCCTGTCTACACCCTTTTCTTCTCGCCATATTAAATGTTTATATCAATTCCGTTATTCTTGTTTCTTCTGCCATCTGTTTTATGTTTCTTGGAGTTGATATTTTCGAAGCTGGCCACACTTTGAGCTGAACTTCATAGCAGTTCTTTTTGAGGGTGTTTTTATGGCTGTTTTGCTGCTTATAAGAAAGCTGCAAGTTGAGTTTTTCCATTTTGAAGACATAGTTATCAGTTTTGCGGTACTCTTTGCTACTGGTGTGTGTGGCACGCTATCTATATATGGCCTTGAATGCAGATGGCTCATGATAGTGATCTAACCATGTTCTATACTTCCATCATTTATGGCATCTCCTCGGTGATGCAAATGGGGACATGGTTTCGAGGACCATGAGTAAGATCTGACTTGGAGAGTTAAATGATGAAAGCTCCTTTAGTGGTCTACATGCCACTAATGAGGGTTCTCTTTGTTTTTTGTGAGTTTTACGAACCTTGATTGAAGGGTCAATACTTATGAATGGAGAGATGCGTCTTGTTTAGTCATTCTTCCCATGCTTTTGAAGAGATTAAGAATTGATTGACAGGAGCAATATCTTTCTCCCGCGAGACGCAGGAATTAGCAACAGTCCTTTGTCTCTGTTTATGTTTTGATTTTTGTTTAACTTTCTTTTGTCTCTTCTAGCTTCAAATACATTCCACACTCACAGTCATCTCTTTGAGGTTTCATTGCAAAGGTCAAGCACCTGCAGTTGTCATCACAAACAATTGATCAGCCACTTGAGATACCTAACTGCTGTTGTAAGTGGCAAAGTCTCAATTCTTGTATGTTTTCCAAGTTTTCAACATTGAAATTATTATTATTTTTGAAAATTTTACAAAGTAGACAAATTTGTGATACTATTTTTTAAGTATTGCAGCAAATTAAGTTTAGCTGTGTTGTAGATTGTGTCATTGAGTTTTCTGTATTAACTTGCACATAGGAGTGCGGATTGTTGGCACTACGTTGTGATTACAAAGAAAGCTCAAGAAGGGGCAATGCTTGTTCTTTCCATACTCGGCTTATTTTTTATTTAAATCACCGGTATACGGAGTCTACCTGACTACAACAATTTTGACTCAAGCTGGATTGACTTTTAGCGGTAGCTTTTCTTTTCCACAAAGCTTGAACCTGAGACTTTGTTCAAGGGAAGCAAGTCCTGGATTACTTGAACCATCCAAGTGTTGGTTCTCAGTTTATTTTTATTGTATTTCACCTTAGCTATTAAGTTTCTGATAATAATCCATGTCTCTGTGTTCAATCTCCTGCCCCTGCCTTTCCTCTCTCCGTTTTGCTTATCAATGTTTCTTTTCCAGTAATGTGGTTCTTAAGTTTGTATCTGTAATAACAGCCTGACTGTATTGGATTTATAACATAAAACCTGAAATCCTGTTGAGGGTTTGCATTGGCACATGTTTGCAAATGAGGGTTAATAACCCTCCTACATCATGAAAAGCTGCTGATGAATTTTGTATTCATACTTTTCACCCCCAGTTTCTAACCAATTAGGTCTATAATAAGTGGCTGGTGTTTGAAAATTTCTTAGTGTTATACACTAGTGAAATATATTGATTGATGACACCTTTTTTACCATGATAAAAACTCTAGTTATTGAAGCTGATTCTTGCGTGTGGCACCTTATTATTAAGGCTTCTTTGAGAGGCTATTTACCGAGCTCGTTTTCTTGCACAGTTACAAAAAAATAGTTAAAAAAAAAGTAATGAAATTAATCCATTCTGTACCAAAAGTAATCTTACCACTCCTGCATTTCGAGCGAGCTTATGGAGAAACTGTTACATATCCTTGCCGTATGATTTGCACTAGCAATTTTCAAGTATCTCCCGAAGCTTTGGGTTTCACTCTCCCAAAACAGGAGAGAGTTCTTTTAGAGGAAGTTTGTTTCAAAAGCAAGAAAGTGCAAATACATCATAAACTTTACTTTCACACTCTAATAATGAGTATATATTTTTCACTTTGTAGACGTCTTATTTCCTATAATAAAATAGTCTTTCTTTACACTTTATTATTTTCTTTAATGTAAAATTGGTTCAAGTTTTCCACAGTTAAAATTTGTGCTTTACCCTTGCAAGTGTGGACCTACTTAGACAGCAGAACAGAATTTTTGCCATGCGCAGTGTTAAAGGTAGGAGTTGGTATCTAGCAATGCAAGTTTGGTATTTCACTTTATTATATGTAATTTAAATTTAAATAATAACCAAAGATTCGCAGTTGATGAGTAGCGTTTGCAATATAAAAGAACTAGATGTGCACAAAATCTTCAAATGCTTTAAAAGTAGGAAAGGAAGATACCAAAACCTTCAGATCAAATAGAGTAAAAAAGAACCCAAATTTTTAGCTGCCTCAATAGCTAAAAGCTTCTCAAAGCCAAAACTCTCATCACTCCTTCCACAACATAGAAATAAAATTGACAAGTAAAGCAACAAAAATGTTTTAGTCCCTCAACTCAATGCTTCATGCAGAACCTTTGCCAGCAGAACCATCACCACTACCACACCTATGGCTCCAATCTTCAAAAGAAAACTGGTAACTGGCCGACACGGTCGCACCAACCCATTAGTCTGGCTAGCAGCGGTCTTGTGCACGATAATTGCCTTAGCGGTGGTTGTTGCTGGCATTGTAGTGTTCATTGCTTACCTAGTGATCCACCCCAGGATACCGACGATCAGCATAACCAATGCTCATCTAGACCTTCTTCGAAACGACTACACTGGACGACTCCAAACCCAGCTAACAATTGTTGTCAGAGCACAGAATGGTAATGCGAAAGCTCATGCAACTTTCTCCGGCATAAGCTTCAACCTTAGTTTCCAAGGCCAAGGCATAGCAGTGCTTGTTGCTGACCCATTTGAGGTTCCAAAGAACAGCTCAAAGGATCTCAACTATGTTGTTCAGTCATCATCCATTCCATTAACCCCTGACCAAATGGAGCAAGTGGATGATTCCTGGAAAAAGAATGAGATTGGTTTTCAATTGAAGGGGAATGCAAGGACACAGTGGAGGGTAGGGCCCTTAGGATCGTTGAAATTCGCTTGCCATCTTGATTGCGGACTCAAGTTCCACCCCTTGAATGGGAGTTACATTCGCTCAAGGTGCACCTCCAAATCAAAATGATTCTTTCTTCCATCTTGGACAATGTCTTAATTACACAACCCTCCTCTTTTTTCACCATGCCAATGTAGATTTTTTCAGGCAATAAAACTGAGTATCTCTCTTTAGATTCTCTGCCTTTTGCATAAATGTATATGTATCACGAAGATGATGTTCTTTTTTGTGAAAGCTCATGACTTCGATGGAAAATAGTATGCACCATCTATTATGGAACAAGTTCATAAAATTTACTACGTCTACTGCAACCCCTTGTCCTTCCCTTTTTGATTGATTAATGCTATAGCGATAACCATCTCGGTCAATCTCGTTGTAAGTGTTACACAAGTCCCATTATGATTGATCTCATACATGGTGAGTGTGATTGTTTTAAAGTTGTTTTAAATAATTGTCATCCTATCATTTCTTTTTTTGATTTTATATGTTAGAACTTTGTGGTGACTTCTAAGCGTTTATTTAGTCCTGTCTTTGCAAACTTTATTTTTTAATGATTTTGATTGTCAGAAAAAAGGGATTATTGAAGTGATTAATGTTGTTCTGGAGGTCGAAATTCTTTTCTTTGGACCAAACCATAGTTTTTTGATAAAGTTAATTTTGATTGGGTTACAAAATCCAAAACCAAAAATGTACCTATTTTATCAACAATGAGTTTACAGTCTTAAAATCACGTTTACAACTTGTATCCAAACAAGCTATAAACAATGACGAAGAGGAGAAAAATTGGAAGCAATCAAGTTCAGAGGGAGAGAAAAAAAGGAGGAACTTTCTACTCTTCTTGCTTAAGATTCGCGGAAACTGCAGAATAAGCACAATTTTATTTATTTATTTAATTTATTCTACATTTAAACTTTTGGATTGCAATTGTTCATTTACTCCACAGCTAAGCAATCCCAGAAAAGGAGGGGAAAATAAAATATTATGAAATTCAAACTAACATTAACAAAGGCAGAGATTGAACAAGAAGGAGAGACAAGAAAAAGCCAATAATTCCTACACAACATGAGAAAGGTGGCAATGATTTAACACCTTTACTTCTTTTTGGCACCTTTCTAATGAAGCCTTTCTCTCAAGCCTGGTAAGTTTTACGTGTTTGGTGATAGTATACCTTTGTTGCCAAGTATTATGTGCCTTATGGTAACACCATTTTATTGTATATATATTCTCTTTATGACACAAATACAATATAATATATCCGCACAACTTTACAAGTGTTATATTGGTCCAAGTGTTTTAACACTTGTTCTTTGTAAGTAATATCTCATATTTAAATTTTGTGGATAGAAAAAGTTAACACTAAAAAAAATTTTATTTTCATCGTGAATTAACTTGGCTTAAGGAGAGTCAAATAAATTTTAGATCTAGATAAGTTTAGTTTATTATTTTTTTTATTAAAACTTAATTGTCAAATGTCATAAGAGATACATAAACTCTAAAGTGTTTCAAGCGATTTGATACTTACTTGTTAATATAATATCTCAAAGTTTAGTCTTTCTAATCTGTATTACGGCAAGTTTTATTTTCAACCTAAACTCTATTATTGTACAATATAAAAATAATTAGTTTCACTCTAGTTAAAGGAGTTAAGGAAATGTACAGGATTAAATAAATTTCATGAAAATGAGATTAAAGATAGCTTCAATTTGTAGTAAAATGAAAAAAAAAAGGGCAAACAAAACAAACCATAAAATGAGAATATTTAATTGGAAAAGTAACAATAAAACTGAAATGAGAATATTAGCTCTAGACAAAGATGAATATTAGCTATAGTGATTGATTAGGTTCTTAAGATGAGAATCCGTTACGATGTTTGGAAACTGAGCATTGCATAGCCAGCTCTATGAACTAGAGATAGAATGAAATCAACTCTGTTCCTCAAAACTAGAGACAAATGGATAACTTGTCTCCGGTAAAGTACATAATAATATAATTTCTAAAGGAAAGTGTACAATTATAATAAGCCTTATGTTTTCAAATTTGACTTATCCATATTCTTACAGGAAATTTATTACCATAATTTAAAATTCAAACTGCCGAAAAATACATTAATAACCGAGTGAAAATGACATATGAAAACATTTACTAGCATAAATTTTAAATTCAAAATCTGAAAATAAAAAAAACAAAAGTAAATGTCCATGTAGGTCTTTAACCAAATTATTAGGGGCCTGAAAATTCACCTGAAGTCCATAAATATATAAAATAAGCTAATTTAATCTATCATCATTTAAAATATTGAAACATTTTAGTTTATAACCCTACAAATTTATGGGAAATATTAATGACGATTTCAGAATTTTGCCCCATATTTTAGTAATTTTTCTTTTCAACCCATATATTGAGATTTTGTCCCCCAAAATCATATAAATGTTAAAACCCCAATTTACGGACCAAAATATGTCATTTTAAACTACATGTTTTGATTGGATTTTAAGTTGTGAAAAATTACTTTCTTCCCACATATTTTATTATGACTTTGATTTGCTATATATATATATATATAAAATATTTAAAACCCACTAAGAGAATGAAAATGTACCTTGGGCCCAACAAGTGTATGAGGTTCCTTTACCTTGGACGGATGGCACTGCTTGAGACAAAATAGGTTTCCATGGGCCCCCCACCCTTTTCTCGCGCTCGCACTGTGACCACCCTCGAAATCATGGCCGTCCAAACTGATGTGGGACCCACTTAATCCAACGTTCCAGATCGATCAACAACGCCCTCGGTAACCATCATTTCTTCACTTCAATTCTTGTTTTCCCTTCTCCTTTCTCCTTGTTTTGCTGCTGCTTCTTCTTTCTCCTATTAAATGCAAACTCACATGACCATTTACTGCATTCTTCAATTCCAATCTCTCTCTCTCTCTCTCTCTCTCTCTCTCCCCGTTAAATAAACCCCTAAAACTGGACAGTTTTCGAAACTCCATTGAAGAAGCTTTTGAACAAACAAACAGCACCAACTATTTTCACTCTTCTGTGATGGAAAAGAGTGCGGAGATGAGATCCACTGTTCCAATCTAAGTTCAGGTATTTTCCCTCAGACTGTCTTTTTTTCTTTTTTTTTTTGATCAACCGAAAAAGAAAAAAGAAGCCCGAGCTGAGCTGAGCTTAAACGCTGCGTTTCGATTCCGCTAGCTTGAAATTTTGAAGCGTATGAGTTGAGTTGAGCTGAGCTAGGAAGAAAATGCTCTAGCTGAGCTTAAACGCTTCGTTTCGATTCCGCACTATTTTTTATTTATTAAAATTGTTCATGAAGTTTCGATTCAGACAGGGTGTATAAGTGAATAATTAAGTGTTGTGCTCAAAATGCTGATTCTGAAGTTGAAAATTTTACATTACATTGTGAAGTTTCTCGCTATACGTTTCTTTTTTTTTTGGAGTGGATTGAATAGTGTGTTTAGGTTTTCATTTTTGAAGTCCAAAATTATAATTTGAAGACAAAAAATTGAAATGGCTGTGCAGTTCTGTTTCTGGTTGTAGAGTTAGTGATGATGATTAAGTTTGGATTTCATTAAGATCACAATTCACTTTAACTCATCATCTGTTTTTCAGGGAAATTACTAGTTGTAGGAACATCAATTAGGATTGTGTTTTAATTACTTGTCAAGTTTTAACGTCTAAGAATGCAATCTTGCGTTTTATTAACACATAATAATTTTTCGTGTTTTTGATTGGATGGAACAGAGTGTTTGGATTTCCCTTTAAAACTACAAAATTATATTTGTGCAAAATTTGCATTTAATCAAATCATGATTTTTCGATTCTAAACAAAAAACTCTTGCAAATATTTTGAGAAAAAAAAAAAAGAAGAGAAAAAGCTTTATGCAGAAGAAACTATCTGGAAAAAAAAATATTAGGGAACAAAAAAGGTGAGATCTTTGTGACACATGCTGCTTTAGACCCCCCTTTCTTCGCTTCTCATACTTTTTTGACCATAGCTTCAGAAAGTTTCCATAAGTATAATACCTTTTGCTCGAACAGTGCTCTTTATTCTTTTTGCTTTTCTCTGTAATTTTTTTATTTTTGTTTTCTGCCTCTGATTATCGAATAATTAATCAATCCCTGCTCAACTTAACACGTGACATATATGCTTTTTTTGTAATGTATAACAAAATAATATCATGTAGTTATGTGTAGTATAACATCCTCACATGTACGATCGGACAGAATACTTTAATTCTGCAGCCTTAGATTGAGAATATTAGTTTGGTTTTGGAGATGAGAATTTCATTTTGTATGTATGAATCTTTTGATCCTAATTTGTGAATATTGTCTCTGGAATGTTAAATTATTTGGATAGTGACTTGGTATGTGAAACTTAATGCTCCGGGATGATGGGACATGGTAGCCCATTGGGTTAAAAGGAAAAAGGGAAAGCTTTAATTCACCACATTAACTCAGGGTCACATGTACTTTGATTTTGATCCTTGAATTTTAAAAATGTGCAACTGATGGGAAATTCCCAACCCAACAGCAACTAGATCTCCAACTTTATAATGTGTGCAGGTTAGTCTTTTCATTGATTTTTACGTCAAATGCTATCTAACTGTCACGTTTTGTAAGTTTTAAGATCAAAATACACCAAAAGTCTAAAACATAACTTGAAGGGTGTTAATTAAACTTTTCGTTATCAAGAACTTTGTACAAATCGTAGTCATGCAACTTAATTGCGACAATTTTTGTTAATGTTTTACTGAAAATTAGACAAAAGGACCAGATTGCACATTTTAGAATGTTTAGAGGTTGTATTGCATATTTCTAAATTTCGAGGATCAAATTTCACATTACTTTGAGTTGAAGGAGATTAATTAGATTTTTCCAAAAAAAGTTATGTAGGTATAGCTGTTAACATTTTTGGGATATGATTGGTGAAAGCCACAGTGGGAGAGTTATTGAAGCAATAGTGACATTTTGCTGAACCCTGAATTTAAACTCATAAAGAGGAAGCACAACAGTAGAGGAAAGGATGTTGGTGATGAGAAGACGACTAGCTTGCTGCACCAGGACAACCAAAATTAGCATTGATCTTGATGAGCATGAAGGCAGTTAAGTCCCCAGACCCTTTTTTTTTATTTCTAAAAAACAAATTTATTCTTCTATCTTGCATCTAAT
>QANU01110351.1:229623-260718 GCA_003254905.1 Nissolia schottii
GGGTTTAAGTGAATCCCTTACTTTTTCTCGAAAGTTAGGATTTCAATTTAGAGATCCAAAATAAGGGATAAAAAGAAAAATTATTTATCCTCTTAACAAGGTATTTTTTTTGTTTTTTTTTTAAATATTCTCTTGATAACTAAATAAAGTGTGAATTGATGATTTTTTAAGAGGTTATTATGCTAAAACATTAATTGTATTTACTTTTTTTACTTTGTTTTGTAATTACAAAATGTCTAAAAGAATTTTTAGAAAGATATCATTACTGATGATTGAAACCAACACATTGGTGCCTCAGTCAAAATGTTCATTAAATTCCGTCGTAACTACTACCTGTGCCACTGCCACCTCCCTCCCTCCCTCCCGTTGCAACAAGCAAACTTAAAGCGAATCCGCCTTTATCATTAACCACTTTGGTTCTAAACACTTGAAAATTGAAGCAGCAATGCTACACTATTTGGTTAGTTGCTAGATTATTAATGCACTAAGAATATTGTATCAAAATTATAGAATAATAAAGTGAATATATAGAAGTTAAGAGTGGGAAAAATAAAAGGAGGAATCCATCCACATACAAATGGTTTCGGGTAGTTGGGGGTCAGGCAAATTCTTCATGAAGCAATTTCCAAATTGGGACCTGTGTTGAAATTCTCTTCTCCGTAGTCGGCCTATATTGTCTCTACAGTGGGCCCGGGCCTATCTTGTCATTTATTTTCTAATTTTTGTTCCATATGAATTCCAAGAGGTTGATGTTGATCCGTTCTGTCACCATATCTACCGAAGCTTCTATTTGCCATTCGATTCTCCTTTGTCCCATGATTTTGGGTGCCGATCGTTCCTACTCAACTTTTCCTCCCCCAAAACTTTCAAAATAAATTATTATTTTTATTTACGAGGCCCAAAAACTAGGCATCACTGTCAAATTGAACGATTTAATGTAACCAAAAATATAAATAAATAAAATTGAACGATTTAAGTCCTTCTCTATTGTGTGAACCTAAATGGGTTACTTGGTGCGTTATCAGGCATGTCTAAACAAAACCCCAGTTTTTTTTTTAAAAATAAAATAAAATATAGGTAGTGTTTGGAATGGAAAAGAATAGACATTGATTTGATTTGTAGATCAAATGTCATGTTGGAATGTTTTTAAAATAAAAAATGATTTAATTTGTAAAGTTCTGTGGGAATTCAATTGATTTAATCATAATTTTAAATTAAATTTAAATGAAATTAATTCTTATTTTTAATCATTTTAAACACTATTTTAGATTCACTTATTTTTTTATTTATCTTAATTTGACCTCAAATATTATTCTTAATTTTTTTTTAATTTTCCAAAATAACTATTTTAATATGAAAATTCTTATTTAGATTGGAAGATAATTTATGTTTAGAAATAATGATATTTATGATCAAATTAAAAGGAAAAACATATAGTTAAGTGGGAAAAAATTTATTTTAATTGGTTAAAAGAAAGAGAGACACCATAGCTCCGTTTTTTTAGTTGCGTGGTAGTCTTCAACTAAAAAAGAATATACCGTAAACAAATTTTAACACCGGAGAGGATGACATATACTCGATTCTAATCAAAATTTGCAGTAAGTCCCATTGATTCACCGAGTCCACCAGCAGAGATGTTTGACTTGGTAATGGGGAATAGTCAGAAAATTTGATTAAGGCCTTGGAACATCCGTGAAAGAGAAATGGTGGAATCTTAGTCAATAATTCTTCATGCTGATTGACAGTGGGAGAATAACTTTGATTACTTCTAAAGATCTTGATTATTTAAGAATCACTTTTAATAACTTTGTTTCAGGGTTACTACTTTTCTGAAGTATATTTTGAAATATTTGACATTTACTGCTAGATTTAATTTTGTTCTTGAGGATTGGGTTATACCTCTAAGTTCTAGTGTTGAAGTGAAAAATCATCATATTTATGAATTTATTAAATGGAATGTTTCAGGGATTATGACATATAATGGCCTTGAGAGCTGCGTGCTTGATAATCAGTCTTCTGAAGATGAAAGCAGAACTAGTAGAGGAGATGGAGGCATAACTGATTCATTCAACGACGATGACTTCAGCTGTTCATCTAGTAAAGATGCTTTTGGATCGTTCTCCTCGAAATGTTTGACAATGAAAAGGGATAAACATGGATTGGAAGAATGGGAACTGATGCAAAGTCCCCAACATTTTTATGTTAAAGAGAAGCCTGCTTATGCTATGCAATATTCAGATGTGGAAGCCATGAAAGAAAAGTTCGCAAAGTTGTTGATAGGTGACGATGTTACAGGAGGAACTAAGGGCCTCAATACAGCTTTAGCATTGTCTAATGCCATCACAAACCTAGCAGGTTTCCTTCGAGTGCATTTTATTTTCTTTTGGTTCTATTGATAAGTGTAGCACATATAAAAAAGAGTGGTCTAATCTAATGCGAGGTTTCCAGCTGGTGGAGCTGTATGCGGCCTTACCCCTGCAAGCGAAGACACTGTTTCTAGATATTTGAATCCGTGATCTCTAGATCATAAGGCACCATTCGTATTGTTGTGCCGAGGCTCACCCTCTATAAGAGTAGTACATATAGTTTTAAAAAAAATTAACTATGGACGAATGAAATGGGTTGCCTTGTTAAAGATTTTATGTTAAAAATGGCAAATAAAAAAATTTCCTTTATATCGTATCAAACCCCATAATTTCACTTCCAAGAGAAGATGTGGCATTGCTTATTTCTGTTCTTCATCTAGCTATATTTTTTAAGACTATCTAAGAATTTGAGGAAAATTTGCAGTGACGGTTTTTGGTGAGTTGTGGAAATTGGAACCACTACCTGAAGAAAGGAAGAGCAAATGGCAAAGAGAAATGGATTGGTTGCTGTCTCCAACAAAGTATATGGTTGAGTTAGTTCCTGCAAAGCAAAATGGAGCGAATGGTGGAATCTTTGAGGTATCTTTTATTTGACTGGAAAGGAAAGGGTCAAATAATTTATATAAATCACATTGCAGTAAGGTGAGATAGTTATCATCTTTGAACAGATAATGACCCCGAAAGCTCGTGCTGACATCCACATGAATCTTCCAGCACTTCAGAAGTTGGACTCTATGCTTATTGTAGGTCACATCTTCATTCTCCTCAAAGATCTTGAAACATTCTGTGAAGTAACCTAGTAGATTGTATCGTCATTTTAATGTTCTGGTTGACAGGAGACGCTGGACTCGATGGTGAATACCGAGTTCTGGTATGCAGAGGAAGGAAACTGGGGCGAAGCGAGGAACACAGTTGGAGGAACAAGCAAAAGATGGTGGCTTCCCTCACCCAAAGTGCCCAGTACCGGGATTTCTGACGCTGAAAGAAAGAGGCTGATTCATCAGGGAAGGGTGATACATCAAATATTCAAGGCTGCCAAATCTATCAATGAAAACATGTTGCTTGAAATGCCTGTGCCAACAATTATTAAGGATGCACTTCTGAAGGTGATCAACTTTGAGGATCGAATAACTTCAATCCTTAATTGAAATCTATGCTCTTTTAGTCTCAAGCAAACTACTCTCTATTGACCATTAGTGATGGTTAAAGATAACAGCAAAATGGGATGAATCTGTGACAACAGTACAGTGGGGTTAAAGTTGTAAAGTATGTTCATGAATAGAGAGGAATTCTTACGTGAGGAATATTATTGGTCTTCAATCTGATTACACAAGAAAACTGCACTTTTTTATTACCCTGATCATGAGGAATTATTATTTTTTGGATAAATAAATATAGCAATCATAATGCTAGGTAGAATTTTTTTGTATTGCTTTGCAATCTTCACTGCATCATTAACAAAATCTGTTTCTATGTTTTAGTCTGGAAAGTCAAGCCTGGGAGAGAAATTGCACAAAGTTTTGACTGCTGAATCGAGTTCTGGAGAAGAAATGCTCAAGTCTCTGAATTTGAAATCTGAACATAGGGCTCTAGAGACTATTAATAGATTAGAAGCTGCTATATTTTCCTGGAAAGAGAGAATTATGCCGGAAGATAGTGGCAAGTCGCCACTTCGAACCTCATGGCCTTTCATGAGGGACCCCATTTCAGGTATGTATAAGGCGGAACTATTGTTGGACCGTGCAGAAGCACTTTTAAAGCTGCTTAAAACCAGATACACAAACCTTCCTCAAACATTTCTTGACGCTGCTAAAGTTCAGTATGGCAAGGTGAGTAGTTTTCTACTTATGCTTTTGTTTTATCTGCTTTGTCCACAAGCATGTTAGTGTTTTTTTCTCCCTACAAAAATGAAAAATCTATTTTATGTGGAATTATTGTCTCAACTTATAAAGAAAGGATACTTATAGAAGGAAAGGAAAACTATACGTCGTTGAGGTCCAAAAGTTTCTCCTTATTCAAGATGTGAAATTGTTGGCAAACATTTAGTGGTAATGTTGGTTTCTTCCTGTCTGTTTCTGTAGGATATTGGGCATTCCATCTTGGAAGCATATTCCAGAGTCCTAGGGAGTTTAGCCTTCAGCATACTGTCTAGAATAGCAGATATATTGAAGGAGGATGCTTTAAGCAATCCCAATTCACCTGTGGCATCAATTAGCTCTCCTGGGATAAATCTTTCTGAAGCATGGGTGGTTGGTTCACGTATTAGACACTCATTAATTGATAAGATGAACAAGGCAGGTGGACAGGATCGTGATTCTAGTTGTGATAGCAATTCTGATTTAGAAGTTTCATCTAATGAGGCCAAAGCCAACTCTGTAACCACTACGCCAAGTCACAGTCGAGTGTGGTGCATTGGTAGAAAGGCTTGTAAAAGTTTGTCTCCTTAAAATTCCCCCCAGTGGCTTTTGGTAGCTCACTTTTGTAAATGTAACTAATGTTATTGCCATACATGCTTATTATGAATAGAAGCAAATTGATAGGTTTGCCTTGTAAACTTTGGGTGTTTATAGCTTGTGCACAACAATTTTGGCCATGGTCTGTGGCTGTATGAGTTTCTTTATGGCTAAGTTAACAATCAGATATTCAAATCACACCCAGGTCTCAACTATCACGAGTTTGATCAGATTCAAGCTTTAATATTTTCACTATCACAAGTTTAAGCAACCTGAAATTCAGGAAGGATCCTGTTATCTTGTCTTTGTAATTTTAGTTTAATACTTTAACATGTACCACAATAATTGAAAATAAGTAGAAGTTTGTATCTGTAGGCATAAGCATGAACAAGATATGGAAGGGAAACACCAGCAAAATTAATTAGAAAAAACTCAGAAGAATGGAAGAAAATAATATGAAGCAGTAGTATTTTGGGCACCTCTAGGCTCTAGATCCTATATTTTGTGATTATAGACATGCAATCTATTCAGTTTCGATTAATCCCTCCAACAACCAAGGAATTCCTTATTAGGTTTAGCTCCTTGATTGCATCCACTATGCTCGTTCTTTCTTTCGATGATTCCACCGAGCAAGCAAGTCCAATCCTAAACAGTGAAAGTAAACTCTTTTCTGCATTAGGATTAAGTGTCAGGTTCCCCTGGTTACCTTCTTCTGGTGTTGTTCCATCTAATTCCGTAGAGAGAATAACTGGGTCTACAATCTGCAGAACTTCATCTGGCAATGCCATTTTCACGTAGCTACTGAGATTGTGACCATCTTTAAAAGCTTCCTCAGTAGGTCTTCTTCCTGTTAGCATTTCCAAAACAAGAATCCCGAAGCTGTACATGTCGCCCTGCGTTGAAACCTCAGAACCCATTCCATACTCTGCGGTCAATGTTTCAAATTGGTCAATGTTTATGAAGTTACCACTACAAAGCTAACTCAAAAAACAAAAAGACCAAAAACAAAAGATTTTCTATATTGCAAGAATTGAAAGAGCAAGTTAAATACCTGGAGGAGCGTAGCCAAAAGTCCCTATTATTCCAGATGTGATGTTTTGCTTACAAGAGGTGGCATTCATAGTTGAGAGAAGTCTTGCCAAGCTGAAATCACCCACGTGAGCAACCATGTCATCATCAAGAAGGATGTTGCTAGGCTTTATATCACAATGAGCCACAGGTTGCTCACATTCGTAGTGAAGATAGTGCATTGCATAAGCTACATCAATCAGAATATTTATTCTTTGGTTAAGGCTCAAGGTTTGTGCCGCTCCTGCACTTTGAATATCTTGATGCAACCATTTATCTAAGCTTCCATATTTCATGTATTTGAACAATAGAGCCTTGAATTCTTGGCCTTTGTAATCTGTGCTAGAGCAACATGTTAGAACATTGACCAAGTTTCGATGCCTAATATTCTTTAGTGCATTACATTCAGCAATGAAACTCTTGTGACCTCCCTTCTTACAAAGGTTGAGGACCTTTATAGCAACAACTTTGTCTGTCGAGCCGAGACTTCCTTTATAGACAGAGCCAAAATTTCCAGATCCTATCAAGTTGCTACCTGAGAAGCCATTAGTAGCTTGGTGAAGCCTTTGATACGACACCATATCAAGCTGACCAATATTTTCTGAATCAGAACTTGGTTTTTTCTTTCTTTTCCTGATCTTATAAATAGCAAACATAGATGATATTAGAAGCAGCAAAGCAACCACAGAACCTATCACTGCCATCAGCTTGAAATTATGTTGTTTATTATGTTTAAAACCTCGGACTTGGCATGGTGGTAGCTGCAGCTCAGAGATTCCCCCACAAAGCTTAATATTGCCAATTAATGCTATTGCAGTTGCATTTTTGAAGACACCTTTTGTTGGTACTTCGCCATCCAACATGTTAAAAGAAACATTCAGGTATTCTAGAACAGATATATCCTGTAGAGCCGTGGGAATCGATCCAGACAAGTTGTTTCTTGACAGGTCTAGATATTCGAGACCTCTCACCAAATCCAAAGAAGGTATGATTCCACTGAAGGAGTTCCCTTCTAAACTAAGGTACTCCAAGCTTCTGCAACCTCCAATAGTTCCAGGAATGTCACCAGATAGACGATTTTCTGAGACATCCAAATGACGAATAAATTTCAAGCTGCCTACTTGTTCTGGTAGGCTTCCAGTCAACGAGTTATCACATAAGTTCAGTAGGATGGTTAAAGATGAAAGACCAATAACCTGTGGGGGAATCACTCCACTGAGGTTGTTGTTTGAAAGGTCTAGGTATTGTAAATGTTGGCAATTTCCTAGACGCGGAGGAATATTTCCTTCTAACATATTGCTGGACAAGCTTAGATCAAGCAACTGGCTGAGGTTACCCATGAAGGATGGAATCTCTCCTGACAGAACATTACGACTCAAATCCAATATTTTCATTGTTTGAAACTTGACAAAAGTTGCTGGAATGATCCCAATAAAATTGTTCTTTTCCATGCTCAAGACATATAATTGGACGAGGTCTCCTAATGTGGCAAGAATTTTTCCAGATAGTTGATTACCACCAAGATATAGTTCTGTGAGTTGGGTGGAAAAGTTGGCAATGTTTTCAGGCAGTGGACCTCCAAAGTTATTGCTATTTATATCTAACATTGCTAACTTACTACAGTTTTGCAAAGAATATAGAAACTCAGAGTCCTTAGCTGAATAAGTACCCAGATGGTTAGTACCAAAATTCAGCCATGAAATTCCGTGCAGCTTTGCTAGACTTGGAACTTGCCCAACAAGACTGTTATTAGTGATATCAAATATTTCAAGCAGAGTTGCATTGGCGATTGAAGTGGGGATCGAACCTGAAATCCGGTTGTCACCGATCCAGAAGCATCGGAGATTAGGGAGGGAGAAGAACATGTTGAACGGAAGAGAGCCAATTAACTGATTGTTTACGACTGAGATGTAAGTAAGAGATGACATGTTGTAAAGTGAAGAAGGAAGCATACCAGACAGTTTGTTGGAAACTACATCTAATACTTGCAGATGTTTCAAGCTGCCAATATCTTCTGGTATATTTCCTTGGAAGTAGTTATCAGAAATGTAAAGAACAACAAGGGAAGAAAGGTTCCATATGGAATTTGGTATTCTCCCTGATAAGTCATTTTTGGCCAACCATAACCACCGAAGCTCTCTAAGAGATCCAATCTCCACTGGAATTTTCCCACTAAGGTTATTCCCTTGTAAATATAACCGCCTGAGTTTTGAGCAACTCGTCAAGTTGGCAGGAATTTCTCCGGCCAGCATGTTGTTGGAGAGAAAGAGCAGCCGCAGCCGGAACAAACGGCCCAGTTCCCGCGGGATTTCGCTGTGGAATTTGTTTTTCTGGAGATTCAGAGTTCGGAGAAAAGAGAGGTTGCCAATGTGGGGTGATATAAATCCTTGCAAGTGGTACCCTTCTAGATTCAACTTTATAACTCTTTGATGTCTTTGGCCGCATGTGATCCCATGCCAGCTGCAGAAGTTGGTAGAGCTATTCCAAGAGGACAAGATTTCGTAAGGGTCAGGGTCATTGGACATTGATTCCTTGAACTTGAGCAGTGCTTGGCGATCATTCTCCTTTTCTAATGCTGAAGAAAAACAGATTAAGTTTATGGTGAAGGCAAGAAGCAGGTGAAGATATATGGACCAAAATGCAGGTAAGAGTGGAGTAACAAGCTTCATTTCGTTGAGGAACACAAGGTTTTGGTTACTGACTTGAAACTCAGAAGAGCATGTATATATAATGTTAGTGGGTGGTTCGGTGATTTAAATAAGAGTAAATGTCCAATCTCCTGAATAATTAAAAATATCAAATTAGTCTTCGTCGTTTTTAAACTTAGATCAAGTTAGTCCATCTGTACTTTTTTACCACACTTCATAAATGCACTTTCCCTTCTTTCCTATACTTCAAAAATGCGTTTAACCGGACTTATGAGTGTGACTAAGTACGAGTTTATTATGAATGCTTATAAATTTATTTTCTTTCATGGGTTCTTTTGTTGTCTTTTTTAATGGTCAACAATTACTAGCTGCCTTTTGGTTGCATGCATGCAATGGAGGTTGGTTCATTTGGCTGGTTTTTTGTGTTACCAGTTTTTTTGTTTTGAATGATCTATCAATACTTGTTAAGTGCTCAATAGGTCTAAAAGCATGATCTGACATTAGATTCTCAATAAACTTATTGAATATATATTGTTAAAAAAAGATAGGAGCAACAAGCTGCATATATTTGAGAACCAAAAGGCTGATATATCATTTTTCTTGTTCTAGAACTAGAATGTTTTCTTTTTGGTTATTGGGCGGGAACTCAGAAATACCATTGATTAAAATACAATACTTATGGCGGGGTGGCTCTTTCGTATATATTTTATTTGATGACATGGCTTCTTATGTTTTCTGTCTTTTCTTTATTTTTGGTCAATAATTTGCGGGATATGTTATTACACGATTGGTGCTGAAAGGAAGGTTGCTAATATGCAATTTCTGTTAGACATTTTTTCTGATCTAACATAAGTTAATGCTATGTTTTATAATGGCTCATATTAATTAAATGTCAAAATATTAAGGGTTAATTATGTTTTTGGTCCCTGTAAAATTTGAAAGTTTGGTTTTAGTCCCTATATAAAAGTTTCAGTCTCTGCAAAATTTAAAAATTTGATTTTAGTCCCTGGGGTTAGATGGGAGTTGACTGTGTTAACGCGGCGTGTCATGTGGTATGCCACGTGACATAACCCAAATTTTCAAATTTTACAGGGACTAAAACCAAATTTTCAAATTTTGCAAGGACTGAAACTTTTATATAGGGACTAAAACCAAACTTTCAAATTTTACAAGGACCAAAAACATAATTAACCCAAATATTAAATACTATTCTTTCAGCCCAATTTTATGGTGATGATTATTGTTATTGAGCTTATTTTAAGCACTTCTCCTAATGGGTATTGTTGATATGGACTTTGTCTTTGTGTATGAACCTTACTATAATAAGAGGCTTGATCCATAAATGTTTATAACGCATAGAGAGGCCCTCCTCCTCGTCCCAATATTTAAGGGTTGCCCCTTTGAGACCCTCAGACTTCCCTTTTGGTCTAAGGGGAATAGGAGTTTGCTCTCTATGAGACCTATGGTCTCTTTCACTTTCGCTTCTTGTCTCTTTCAAATTTGAAGCATGAGTTCCTCGTCAATCCAGGTATTCCAATCTCATAATATGTTGTTATAATTTATTCTTTCACATACTTTAACCATAGCTAAATTGTTCATGAGATTTTGGGACTATTGTTAATCTTGTTGTTCGGTATCAAAATTCTTTCAAATTCGTCAATCAATGCACATTTGACTGACACAATTATTATTAATACAAAATAAATTGAGGATGCAACCAGTTATGAAACATAGTCACAAAATGGCTCATACCCTACCTTCTTTTCTCCCTCTTATGTTTTTACTCAGTCAAGGCAAAGAGAACCAGTGGTTCAGTCTATCTCTATCATGTGTCTGCTATTTCATTCAGCAATTGAAATAAAAAATCATTGACAACAATGAAAAAGCCAGCAGAAAAGGACTGAACTTCTTATATATATTCACATCAATGTGTATGGAATACTATACTAGCCACTTGAGTTCTCTGTTGGCTGCGAATCAGATATGCAGATGTCACCCCGACATAACGGGCATACCCTGTGCATAATATAAAAAATGTTAGATGCATTGGAAGCCTCTCTAGAACAGGTATATAATATAATACAAGGCATGTATAGCAGACAAGAATTTCATCAATCATTAAGTTTCTAGACAACATGTTTATATGAATTGGTAAGAATTGAAGAGAGAGAGAGGAGTAAAACCATAGACCAAGTCTATAAGAAAGGCATTTAAATCTCTATATATGTGTGATATCCATTACCTAATATGGTCTTTTTGGTATTTGTTTTTATTTCTTATTTCGATTTCCTGTTTTAAGTTTGTTTCTTGTTTTTTCATCTATGGTTTTTTTAGGCCTATTTTTATCTCTAACTAATAAGCTGCCCGCCATCTGATTTACTTTCCTTACTGGAGCTTCTTCAGGTCTATTGTAGTGAATAGGCATGATTAAATGGAACAATCGGAAAGGTTGTATAAAATTTAAAGTTTTTAACCATATAGTTAGCAAGAAGAAAACCTAATTCCCTACTTTCTGATTTTCTCATACCTGTGAATCTCCTTTAGCCACTTATCTATACATGTTCTATGAAATTCATGATGGCAAGGCAGTACTCTCATGCTGTCTCCATCCTCGTACTCCACAAGGCATATATAGCATCTGTGAAATAACGGGATTAGCAAGGGATTTTTCCCAAAATAAAATAAATAAAATACCCCATTCCCAAAATGAACCGTTTGTGAAGTCCAAAATGAACCTTTTTCATTACAAAGGGAGTTGATTTAAATTAACTCCTATGTACCCAAATTTTTTTTTAATTAGTGTGTCCAAAATCAGATCTATAAATAAATGTGCATACTCATTTGTAGTGTGCACTAAGGTTAAGGTTGTTTATGTGAATTAGAAAAAAAAAAATGAGTGAGGAGTTAGTAGAGATTTAACAAGAGTGCTTCGGTTATGAAGCCGCTGCTTGTGACCTGTGCAGCATTAGCCAATGTCATTCTGATGTATTGAAGCTTGACCTTGGATTGTATAGTCCTGGAAGTTCTAACATATATAGATCATATAATATATGCCTATTTAACTGCACGTAAATAAATAGAACAATGGATGTTCACTTCTCTAATTGCTCTGCCTTTTTCGATCGTTAACTTATTTTATACTATTCCTACAATGCTATCAAAGAAACAATACCAGCTTTGCAACAAAATCTTCAAGGATCAAGCGATGTCTTAAATATTTTGAAGAGTAAATTGGTATCACAAATATTTTTTCGATTGATCGAGATGATATCACAAATCTTTTGAGGAGTAAATTGATGTCCAAATCTTTTAAGAAGCAATTAAATTTGGAGATTCACCGTGTGATCCTCTTGATACTAGTGGAAAAACAACAACACATGTCTCTAGTCGGACATCGCAAACCTTATAGAATCGGAGTAGACTGTTATGCATTTGAAAATCATAGATAGGCTTCAATTGAATACATAGGCAACAATTGCAAAATATCAAGCATTTAGATTTTAGACACATGAAAAATTCTTTTTGATAAAAAATCACATATACCTTTGTTTTCTATGTAAATATTAGATTAATGTATGAGAATGTCTGTGTTGGATACTGTTGTTGACTGGTGGCAACATGACTAATGTTAGGTGAGAAGGTGAATTAGGGAAAAGGTGGGTACAAGTTGTCAAGGAACGGATTTAGCAAGAAATAGAAATTGGAAAAGAGGGGAAGGAGCTGTGGGATTTTAGGGAAAAAGAAAATGGAATTGCTGTAAACGTTAAAGAAGATGGTGCACTCTGTCCAAGCCGAATGAGCTACATGATAATGCAACTTGTATTTTTTTTTATTGGGTCTTCAAATTGTTTGGTGGGTTTCACGTTGGGCTTTCATTTTTTAACTCTAATTCAGGCCCACATTCTTGTCAATTGCTTATTAAAGAAGGTTGTGAAGATGACACGTAATCAAATTAGATGATGTGAAAGCATTCTAAATATGTGCATTAGAATTTATATATTAAATAGATATGTTGCATATTATAAATTTTATCTATCATGTGATTCATGTCACACATAAGACATGTAAGACTAGTGTTAATGAACAATAATGAAAGCAAAAAATGGAAAAAGAACGTCTATTAAGGCATCTGATAAACTGAACACCAAGTGGTAGTAACCTTGAATACTTACTGTGCAGCTTCTTCTTGATGCTTATGCAACTTCGTGTATAATTTGATCGGCAAGGATTCAACAACTTCATTAGGTGCAGGTACAGATCCAATAGAAGACACAGACGGGCGGGAGGATAAAACCACAGATTGCTGATGAATTTCATCCAGAACCTAATTAAGATATGTATAAAAATTCAAATTGTATAAATAATATTATTGATGTTCATTCATTAGAATAACTAACTGCATATTAAAATTACCTCAAATAAGGCTTCTGCTAGCATAACAATTCTTGATATGCTAGCTCTAGCACCAGTATCATCATTAGAATTGGTGTTACGATTACTGGTTAGGCATGTACAACGACCATTTCTATGTTGGCCAGACAAGATGCATGACCTGTCATGTCCAGAAAGATTGTCAAACTGGCCACCCAACCGCTGAAGAGCACGAACCTGAAAAATTTTAGATGCAGACTGTTAATTTTTTATTAAGGTTCAGGACATGGTGTAAAGTCTTGAGCAAGATCAATTATCAACATTCAAAAAGGCTAAACACTTTGCTTGATTTTATATTGCTATATTATCAAATCATAACTAGTTATTACTCAACATTCGGAAAGTTCACAAACCTGGGACCGTATTCTTCTTCTCCGTTCAAGGAAATTGGACCTATGTTCCAGTAGATCCTGGTACCTACCTTCTCTTGATCTTGAAGTCTGAACCTCATTGTCATGGTTCCTAAACACAGAGTTAGATGTACTGGATGGAGGATATCCAGATGTAGAAGGAAAATTAACAGCATTGTGATCAGACGGTGACACTCTTGAACCCCCCTCCGTTGCATGCGTTCCAATATCCCGACTAGCATCTCTCACTTCTCTTCCATGTTGCAGAGGGCGAACGGTGAGGTCAGATAATGTTGATCGGCGAAGAACTCTATGGCGAAGCCTTCCAACACTTAAAGTTCGACTAAAACGAACATTCCGTTCAACTGGTTCTCGAGTTCCATTTTCTCGATCAATATGTCTAGTATCAACGTTTTCTGTCTCAGGTAGCATTCTAGGAGAAAATAAGTTCAAATCCATCCCTTCTCTTGCACAAACTCCATCTGTGGGATTGCTCTGCAAGTTGCCACTAAAACCTGATGCCAGGGCATTTGACCTTAAACTATTAGAAGCATCTTCATGACAATGTGTAGCCATTTGATTTACGAAAGATACAGGAAGTAAATCATTACATTGTTGAGTTTCATTTCTGTTAACCATACTGCCAGAAGGTCCTGGTTGCTGTTGATTAAGCTCATCTTCATCGTCGAAAATCGAGAGACTTGCAGAAGAAACAGGACAAGGCCTCGATGACCCCAAGCTGGCTGTTCTGCTAAGTCTAAAGCTTATATTACCAGGAATGAGGCTAAACCGAGAAAAAAATCGACTTGAAGGATTCAAGGAATGAGTTGAAGAAGCATCGACGGAGCTGCTTCCAGTTCTGGATGCAGTGATGGGAATGCTTGTTTGGCGCCATTCATCAAGGTCGATGTTAGAAGGCATACAAGACATTTCACCAGATTTGAGCTTTCTAAAAGACTCTGCTTTCGCCTCATCCGAGTCTGTTTCGCTATCGTTTGCGGATGTAACATCAATGTCATTTACTTTGTTCTGATCACAAACCTAAAGCATGAGTTACAAAAACTAAGTTAGGCAGCTTGCACCGAGAAACTTTGACCAATCAACAAAAACCGTTATTAAAACATTATGATCACACCCGAAATCAATATACAATAAGAAGAAAAATTGAAAGCAAAAACTATTTCAATGTAATACTTCTGTAAGTGGTAAAAGTCAAAGGAACTCAATTTAAGTATTCCGATAACCTCAGCTAGTCCATTATATCAGAAGTGTGAGATCAATGGTCTAGTTTTAAACCAAATATACATACACACACACACAATAGCACTAATAATTGGAAATTCAACCATGGAAAACCAATACCAATATACCTCTCTACCCAATGCATAAAATGGAAACATGTCACACATATTAGTTCTTCTTTCTTAAAATCTATTTCAATCCAGTGGAAAGAACCAGAAAACAAGAAACTTATGAAACCTTAGCATTGTAATCCTAGTAGCAAACTCCATTTTACCATCCAAGTGATCCTAATCACCTCAAAACATATCATAGGAGCTAAAGGCATGTGAAAGGGGATCAGAAAAAAGGTTAAAAAACACAAATGAAAAAAGTTACATTGCAAAAATTAAGGACGGACATAATGGGTGAGTTACCTCATCTTCATGATCACTGTCGTGTGACCCAGAAGTTGTGCCTAGACAATAAGAACCAAAGGCTCTATGGCCCTTAGAAAAACGATCCTTCCTGAAACTCCCTAAAGAAGAAGAAGAAGATGAACTGCAAGAGGAAGCAGCTTTGCTACCACTGGATCCCATCTCCCAACAACAACAACAATGCCACCCACAAATAAAGGAACACACTTTCAATGAACCAATACACCAGAAAACAAAACCCAGAAATCAAAATCCGTGTTTTCATTAAGATCCCCAGATGGGCCAGATCTACACAGAGAACAAAAAAAAAATTAAAAACTAAACTTGCATTGCTATATGGCACTGTTTCGCATTGCTGTGTGCATTTGAAGTGAAATGGGTCAAAGTTAGAGAAGCTTGTGGAGGAAAATGAGAGGGTAAAGGTGGCATATTTGTTTTAGGTGGTGGTGGTGGTGGAAGTAGCTGAATGAATGAGACAAAGTAACTCACTTGTTGCAATGCAGAGGGAAGAGAGAGAGAGAGAGAGAGAGAGAGAAGAAGAACCTTTTCTTGTAAGAATGTGTGTGAAAAGCGGTGAGAAGACAAACAATACTGCCATTTTTTTCTGTCACAAAAAACATATTGGGATTCAAATTAGATTTGGACGTACGCTAATTATAATGGTGTGTGTAAATCACATTAAATTTTTTGGGATGGGTCAACCGGCCCAAGTCATAGGTGATTTGAATGTCCAACCTGGTATGGTCTTTATTCTAGGTCCATTTATGGGGCCCAACTATTTGGCACACGTGTTTGAAGCTTTAATAATGTATTTTTTATTTTTGGTATTGACAAAAAAAATTGGCTATTCTCCAGGCATTTTCACAACAAAAATAAGTGGCATTAAATTTATTCAAGATACACACTTGTTTATGTGTCTCTTATTATGAGTGTAATTAAAATTAGGACAATAGATTTGTGTTCATTTAAAAAAATTTAAGAGAATGATCTGTTCTCATGTTTCTTTTAAGGTTTAAGTTTTTTCTTTTCCTTTTAATATTAGTCATTTCTAAGAAAGTAGTATTCACCTCATGCACTCTAAGTTTAGCTCTTGAATTTGTTTCTTGTGAGATTTTTACACATAGCAAGTTAGTCTTTTTATCATTTCTTTTACCAAATTACATTCTAACTATTTACATGGCCCGTTAAGTATGTAGGGACAACAGATTGATGTCACATGCTCTGAGTCAGATCGACAGAGTGATTGATTTGCCTTGGATGCTTTGAGTATGAATCTATGATACTATACAGTTCATATGTCAAGGGAAACATCAAAGCAATGTGTCAATATCATATTTAATAATACATGTAAGCACTTGAACATTAATAGCGGTTTACATGATAGATAACCACAGGATTACTAATTGCTATCGGTTAAGAATAATTATCTCCCACGCAAATAAAATTTGAGACAAAGTTATAAGTAGATAATGTTTTTAAAGTAAAAAAAGAAAAAAAAAACAATTAAAGAATATTTTAAGTACCAAGTTATACTTGTTTAATAATCAATATTTTTTCCTTTAGTTGTCTCCCTATCTTTGTGCTTGCTGTTTTTTTTAAGAGAAATGAAACATTAATTGCATGGGAAAGAAAGAAAAAGGCTAACTTGCGATATCAGACAAGAATACCAAAACACCTATAATTTCTTAAATGTTAAGTCACTCTTCTATCTGTAACGCTGTTAATTTTTTATTTTTTTTTGGGACCGATGTAACGCTGTTAATTATTATCAATTTATCATTAGTGAGTGTAGTAAAGGGAGATTAATTTTGATATGCTATTAACATAAAATATTTTACCCTATCAATTAATTATATTTTGTCCATGTATACGACTTTTGAAGTTGTTATGATACGAATCAAACACTTCTAATAATATGATTGTATATGAGAAGATGGTTAAGTAAAATAAATTTAGACCTCAATGACAGTCTATAAAACTAGATCCATATATCAAACTCTTTTAACTTCTCAGTAAGGTAGCAATACATATCAAGCAGTAATAAGATAGAATTTCACTATCTTACAAAGAGTCACAAACACTTATAACATTAACCAGCAATTGAAGGCTGGGTGCACACGTGCTTAGATTAGTAGCAACCTTTCCCTTATTTTTATAACTTTATGAATTATATATATATATATATATATTATGAATTATATATATATATCATAACTCCCCCCCCCCCACATTCAATAACCACTAGTTAACCCAATAGTAAGCATGATTAATTTACATCAAACACGTTCATGCATATCCTTATATTCCAGGGTGGTCTTTGTCAAAAAATATTCCAGGGTGGTTTTGTGCATCGAAGACACGGTTACCACAAGTAGGGTTGCAAGGGTAAGCACAATCTATGTGTTGGAATGGTTCTCTATCATAAAACCAGTCTCCAACTGCCTTTGCAATTGTCTGCAACAGCAAAATGTCATGCACACTTGGTTAGATTTTCCAACTGTTTTACAATAAAGGGATGCAAACAATAATAATACTACTGGAGAAATTCTTATATGCTTCTATTTCGATACTATTCATCACATAACTTATACATTAGCTTTGCATATCATAGTTGTCTCTCACTTTTCTTACATTTAATAACACAATAGCTAATAATGTGGCAAACGATGATGAAAGGTACTGAACAAAACTTTTCTCTTGATACTAATGTTTAATACTAACAAGTTAAAAATGTGTGATATATCATTATTTGGTTTGGATTTGTTCGGTTTAGAAAACTAAAATCCAAACAAGGGAGAAAGGCTGTCTTACAGTGTTGGCCAGGTGAGGAGAGTCACTATCAAACCATGTCTCCTGCATTTCTGTTTGGCAGTGGACATAGCAAGAGTCTATGAACATTCCGTTGGATGGAGAGTCCCCTAGCACACTCAATGCCTTCAAGAACTCCATCCGGAAGCCTGAAAAATCGATTCGCGTGTATTATAAATGCTCTTTACTCAAATGAACAGAAGATTATGATTTTCGAGGTAGGGGAAATTTTAGACAGCATTTCACCTTGCACGGAATTTAATTGATCAGGCGAGCAATTCTTTATACTGATCTTGCAGCCTTTCCAAGAGCCACGGGGATCGGCCACACCCGGCGCCAAAATGTTATTAATCTGAACAGAAAAGCAAAGCAGCATGTTACCAACTTGTTAAAAGAGAAATAAGGGCTGAAAACGTCAAATGCAAAACTTGATCATCATGGAGAATTCGAGATGTCCATTTACCATTTACATAAGTTTTGTTTGGAATGCAAAAAGTTTCATAACAAACAAGGCTCAACTCATGATCGTATCCCAGTTTGAAACTACATACATAAACTGACCTGCCATGAGTCATAGGCTGCATTAACGACGAAGATGGGTGTGCTGATTTCTGATGCCACATACTGTGGGAAAAAGCACTGCATGATTGTTCAAGAACTATTAGTAAATGCAAAGGTTACAAGATGGAAATCACAAGTTGTTATAAATTTACCAGCCCTGGACTGCGCCTTGACGTGCAGGATGAAGGCAAATTCTTGGCTGATCCCTGAAATAAAAAGAGGAAAACAAATCAGTTGATCTTTCAACGAAAAATTGGGGGAAATAATCCAAGCGAGAAGAGGGGGGGGGTATGAGTACATGTGTTTCCACAACTTGATTGTAATATCCTTCAATGTACTTTGATCCAGAGACATCTCCTCTGTAGTACCAACATATTGAATCATTCAAATGGTCTAAGGAACTCTAAAAAGAAAGAAAAGAAAAAACTCTGGAAAAATGCAAATCGATGGAGCGTACGCATTGATGAAAAAACCGGCATCAGGAACGCATTTCACTTTAGCTCCTTTGGGTAACAGATCTCTAAAGCGATCGCAGTGCAATATAGTAGCCAATCCTCCAGCAGAACATCCAGAGAGAATAGCCTGAAGTCGCGAGTCTCGGTGAGTAAACGAAAAAAGAGAGGAAAAAATATAAATCGCTCAGGTAGAAGAGAAAAAAAAAGATTGGCAAAAATCATCGATGTGTCGGTACATTTTCGGCATTGTGCATTCCTTTTGCTAGTAAGTCCTCAATGACAGCAACAAAAACCCTTGCTCCTCTGAAGTACAAATTGGTTTTCTGGTTTGTATCATAATCATAATAATAAATTTCATCAGAAAGAGCTTCAGAAAAAACACAATTAGCCAATGATTTTCCTTTGAATTTTGGAAAAACTGACCGGATCGACTTGTTCCACATCACCGGTAAATGATGAACCATCGCAGTACCTAATCTTGATTCTGTTCCAGTTGTAGAAATCTGGAATTTATAAAGCATTTGTTAGAAAGAAAGGTAAACAATGTATATAGACTAGTGCGCTCTATCTATACCTGGATTAACCTTCTTGTCATTGCTTAAAATTCCAAAAAAGCCAACTGGGTCAGTCATTTGGCTGGATGAACCTAGGCGAGTGTCCTTGCGGTAAAGGCAAGAAGTGACGTCGTTGCACCATCCTCCTCCCTAGAAGATCATTAACAAGAAAGGAATTGACCAAATTTGACACTTACAAATTAGGGTGAAAACAAAAGGATGCAGGACATATCCTTAATCATCTACCTCAAGGTGAACAATATAGTTGTTAATCCCTTCTCCGGATCCCTTATCCAAGTGGTAGGCCGGCGGACTCCCATCCAAGCAAACTGCGAAAGATGTTAAACATGAATTTCCCAACTAAACATTACTTCAAAAATAGGCAGTAGTAATGCCGGGGATCAAGAGCATAATTAATTATGGACAGTCGTCATCAAACACCAAAAAATTCCTCACCGGCTCCTTTTGATACCGCATTCTCCAAATAAGTGATTGGAACAAAAAGAGATCCTCCTTCTGCCTTCACCAGTATCAGTAAGCATACCACAAGGTTTAACCATTGCCTTATTCTTGTTCTCTCCATTCAGTTAAATTCACCAAAAAGAAGACAATAAACCTATGCAAAGAAAACAACAACAACAACAACAACAACAACAAAAACAGTGAGCCTTATGTTAAAAATTATCAATATGGCATATAATGCCACATTATTTTGGCCAAAATGGAAAACAATAACAACACATACTCCATTAAACCCTTTTCACATGGAAATCGAGGAAAGTTTTATTATCATTTCGTCAACCACACTCTTCTACCTACACTTTACCAAAACAACAATTTTAGAAATCCCTTTATAACTCTTGCAGAGAAAAGGAACAAAAGCTGTCTACTTCGAAATCTTTTTTATTGACAGAGATGCAGATAAAAGAAAGAAAGGAATAAGAGGACTGTGGAAAGAAAGTTATTCACAATAATATAAGATTGCAAGAATCAACACATACCATAACTACAAGATGTTTGGATTTCTGTTCGGAACTCCAAAGCCTTAGTTCTGGCAAAAGGTACAAATAGAAAATCTTTGGCAAAAGCCATGGTGTTTTGGAAAGTTTCCAAACGAGAAACCAAGCATGCTATTCATCTATTTGGTGCCAGAAAGGCGAAAGCTCAATTCAATTCATTCAAAGGAAAAGAAACAAAAAAAAATTAATAATAATCTCAGAAAACACCATCATATTCTACTCTTAGCCCAGACAAAAAAAAAAAAAAGAAACCTTTGATATTATTAATGCAAGTTAATGGAGGCACCCAAATGAAAAATCCACAAACTTCAAAACACAATCCATATATCAACCTGCATGCATCCCCCAAACATAGCCTTAAGAAAACAAAATCATTGTTTTTTCCCATTCCGACACTTCCCCCTTCAGCAAATGTTCATCAAACAGCCAAATTCAATAACTTTTCAACACAAAGTTACAAACACAATATCAAATATTGCAACATAGACGAAAACAAAAGCATTATTATCATGTACAAAGCATCATATGGCTATGAAGCTTAGCTAAGTAGATGAACCTGAAACGGAAGATGGGTGAAATGTGAGTGAAACCAAGTTGAGGGTGGTGGCTTTATATAATGCTCCAACAGATGAATGAGAGTTATTACTACACGTATTCAAGCAAAATGGTTAAGGCATAATATTCAAATGAGAAAAAAGAAACTCCTTTTGTGTCAAAGTTTATTAGTTGAGAAATGAAAAAAAATGGGATGGAGGGAGAGTTTGGATTTTGTACTTTTTATAGGAATTGTGTTTGTGATTGGTGAGGGTAATGTGAGAAGGAAGACCCCCCCCACCCAAAAACAAAAAACAGCCAAACATTCATTGTCGTTTGTCATAATTCTTCATAGAGAAACCACTATACTACATATAGTGTCTCGTTAATTAATGCTATTATTTCAATGACATTAGTGTGCTTTCCTATACGTTTTCAACGCCTTAATTACTTCTCTCTTTTCAAATTTTACTATGGGTTAACCAGATTGCTAGACTTTAATTGTTACATCAACTTAAAAATAATGACAGGTAATAAATTAATTTTTGGACTTTGTAAATGTGCATGAACTACTTAAATTGATCAGGATTACTCAAGATAATATTATAAATATTCAGAAATTATTTAGAACAATGAGTTCAATGTTTACAAAGTTTAAGAATTGAATAAAGTATTAATCACTCTTCTCGAAAAATCAGGTTGTAAGGACAAAATTACACACACATAATAAAAACTTTACATAAATACATTTAGTCATAAAAAAAATAAATTAATCTAAAATAACATATCAATTTACATGTTGTTCTTCGCTTATTTTCATAATTTAGAAAAGGTTAAATAATCTTATCATTTCAACACATTGAATGTCTTCTTCTTTTACTTATGTTATCAAATAATCATTTAATAATTCATTTATCAGGTAATTATGAAGCCGGTTCTTTATGATTTTTATAGCATTTTTTTTCTTTAAATTGATACAATTTCTTCTAGAGATTTTTAATGGACTTGACATATGTCTTTCGTGCTCAGTTAGTATTTTATTGTGCACGATGACGTTTTGTTTATTTGTAATCAGCGTTTTTTTGTTATTCTTGGCTATTTTACCTTGACTAATGAAAGTAAACCATAAAAAAAAAAATACACTATTCATTGATTGAAAACATAATTTGGTTATTGCTGATATATTTATACACTAAATTAAGGAAATTAATAAAAAATAAATCAATTTTTTTCAAAAATTTAATATATTTAATTTAATAGATTAAAAACTTTATTCTAAAATGATATTTTTATAATACTAATTGAAAATCCATGTATTATTCAATGAAAAATTTAATTGCTTTTTCAATGTCGTAAACCACGTTATAATAAGAGTTTAATTATTAGCCAATAATAGTATAAAGTCTTTTTTTTACATTGTTATTAAATTAAATATTGTCATATAAACAAAAGCATTCTCTCATTTACTAATTACAAAAGTCATACATGTAAAATAATTTAACTAAATGATAGTATAAATTTTTTTTATCCATTATGTGTCTCACATTATTGTCATAATCTTACGTGCAAAATAGGGCTAGAGAGGGTTGTAAATTCACCTAAAAGAAGGTTAAATAAGCTGTGAAATTTATTAAACGTGAAAAAATAAAAAACTTAACATACATAATACCTTGATAATACATAATATTTAACTTTGTCATCATTAATATAAGTCAGTATTTATTAAGAGAGATCAGTATTGATTGAGCAAATTTTTTCTTTCACGTGTATTATAGAGTTTACATGCAGCTCATGTGAAATAAGTATAAATTTTATAATGTGTGCGAGAGAAGAAAAAAATTTAATGTTTACACCAAAATTAGTATATAAATAACATTTTTAAATAAAAAAAAGTCAGAATTTGACTTCGCCTAGGTCACTCAAATTTATTTATTTATTTATTTATTTTTTGCTTTTGGCACGTAAAAGATGGGAGTGAGCAAAGACTGCACAATTCTTGGTTCTCGCGCATTCTTATTTTTGTATGTAAGCAAAGTGGGCGCCGAATAAAAATGAGAGAGTGCAACTTGCTTTGCTGCTTCAATTTGTTTGGCACTTTTATGCTATGATAATTTTGTTATTATCTACAATCAAGTATATATGGCCAAATCTGTATCCGTATAGAAAACAAAAATGTCTGCAAAATATTTTTGATAAAATTGATTATGTAAAATAAAAACGAGTGCAAGTTGCTTTGGCGGCCATGCTATGCTAATTCTACTCTTTGCTGCTTCAATTTATCCTTTTTTTCTTTTGGTAATGATTTGTTTGGTACTTTTATGCTATGTAAATTTTGTTATTATCTGTACAATCAAATATGACCAAATCTGTATCTGCCTTCCGTATAAGAAAGTGAGAGAAAAGTAATACATTCCTATTCGTATTACGGACTATATATGGGTCACTTGGGTGTTAATTAGGTTAGGAAAAGCTCCACTCAAGTTCCTATTAATAATTTCTTAAACATTGAGGTATGATAACATTATAATTTAAGAATCACATACACTTTCAAGATACAACGATACATCAATCTTAAAATTTTATAGAAACAAACAAGATGTGTGTATATACATGATTCAATATTTTTATAATAATCTCTTAATACTTTTTAAATCTCTTTTATAATTAATGGAGCATTTTAGAGAGTTTTATGTCAATATTTACTAATTTTCTAAAGATCCATATTATTATAAATTATTTAGTATTTAAATTTTTTTTGCTTAGACACGAACCAAAAACTAATCATTAAGATTTTATTTGGACTCACGACTAACTATTAACATTTTATTTGGACTCAGATACCTGTAATATGTGTGTCGAACGAGGGTCTCGGTGTTTGTGGTTCGTGAAAGTAATCCTTACCACTGTGTTGGAGCCTAGAGTTTGAGGAGGGGAGGACTGTGCCGCCGCTCTAATGTCCCCAACTACTCATATCAACCCCCCGCCACATACTCAGATACCCCTAAACTACTTCGGTAAAAGTCCAAATAATTTCATGAAACTTGCAAGGTCAGATCACATCCTTAATTTTCCTGCTGGTAAGAAAATCAATCAGAGTTTTAATTTTAGATGCTGATTTGATGGAATTGCATTGCCTACCTCTTTGAAATAACATTTTCATGACAATGTTGTATGATCCTCCTTACAGATTTGATGCAACAAGTAGTTTAAATTTCATTGGCGTAAAGGAAAGAAAAAAAATAGTCATATTTAACTTCCTAGGAGACATTTGGCATGCAATCATTTTCATGTAGATCAAAATATCATAATCATGCACGCTTAAACTAAACCAATTCTGAAATACTTAAATAAAAAATAGCACATTTGATCTCAAATCTTTAAACTATTAATCTTAATTAATTTATGGTACAAAATTTTAATTCTTCATCAAATTTCAAACTATACTTCACTGGGAAATAATTTCACGTCACATGCTAATTTGAGGCAGTTTGTAAGCTCCCAAATTGTTGAAAATGAAATATATATATATATAGTGGGAGAAATAAATCTCTTAGCCATGAAGTTGTAGAGGACCACTTTCTTTTTCATCAACTTGTATCGTCTCGAGAAAATTGCTAGCGATAGGGTGTGAACTGTGCTATATCAACAAAGATGATTATGGAAACACAGAAAACTTGTCAACATGTTATGTGTTTTGCTGAAATAATTTTTTCATATGTTTTTATTATATATAATAAAAAAATTAAATGAAAAAATAAATATAATTAATGTCTTAAAAATATAATAATTATTCAATATTATCTTTATCTAATGTTTAAAAGAATTAACCAGAGTTATTTAAAGACCACGAGACCTAATGTACAGTTAGCACTTAGTTGGGTTCATTAAAGTCCTTTCAAGAAGTTTAGAGTCTGAAGAGATTAGTCATGACTCTTAGCATTGAATACCTTAGACTCAAAAAAATGAAAAAAGAGTAGAGTTATTTAAAATGATTCATATGGTAGTAATTAAGCAGAATTTTTAGAGTTTACTCAAATCGTTTATATCAAGAATTAAAGACCGTAGGAAAGTTATAAGCTACCAAGATGTTACCTTGAATGGATGCTTGATTTAATTATGTAGGGGGAGGAACTGAATTAATATGTTCACAATAAAGGAACTAGCTAGTTACTAAACTAGCTAGCAGCCGTTGGCTGTTGGCTAATCAGAAATTGAAGTTACAACTTACCCTTAATCTAGGTAGTTCTCTTAGTAATGTTTTAGGTTTGAGTTTTGAGGATAAAAAGAAAAGTTAGCGGAGAATTTCATCCACTAAGTGAGTTGATTTAGTTTAATTCAGATTAGTCAAATTTTGGAATACTAATTAAAAATAAAAACAAAAATTAAAGTCACAATGGGTAACTAGTTGTTGCATTGCACCCCATCATCATTAGAGCCTTGTCACTTTGGATGATATTCATACAGCCAATTGGATACCACTACGGAATACGTTTAGTAGGTTCCAATTTGATTAGAAAAACCGATAATTAATGAAAAGGGATTATCATCACAATAATCTTAGTGTTTTTGTAATGCCTTATTTTGAATGTATAATAATTTATAATTACAAGTGTTTCAACAGTTTTTCATAAATAATTGAAGAAAAATTAAACTATCGGCAAAACCCTATTTTAGTCCTAAAATGATAAATATGTCATTATATTAGACCTCTCCTAGGAGCATTTTCGTCTCTTAAAGATTCAAAACAATTAGACGGTTGATTTTTTTTCACTAATTTAGTCTTTAAAAAAAGATAAATATGGTGATATTTTAAATTTTTGTGAAACTTATGTAGTGCCAATAATAAAAGAGGTATATCTTTCAATTACAAAATTAGAGTTGTATCTTAATTAGTAAAGCATACCTACCTTAGTGCACTTGGTTTTACTTCCATAAAAGAAAAGTGATACAAAGACTATGGGCTCTCAAATAATTAGTGACCCCACAATACTATTGCTTCCGAGGATGTGGTGGTACCAATGGCCTCAACTTCTCACCACTTAAGATATTGCATGATTATTGACTTTTAAGTGGTTATCATGAATTCATCATTTGAAACCTTAGACCTCAACTATTTTCTTTTATTGAACCCAGAAAATGAGGGGAGTTGGACCCGAACACGGACTCAGAGCTGATTTAATATAAGAAGCTACCAACATAAACTCAACTGCGAACTCAATTGCGGACTCAACATAAACCCACGCATAAATATCCTTTAGGAATTTCATGTGTTTCTCCCCCCGCTTTTTGGTTACAATTAGCTTCTAATTTTCAAAATATATAATGATTAGGTTTAAATATGTATCGTTTAATAGTGGTCTCTGTTAAATTTTAATGTAATTTGTGTTATTGTTTTTCTCTCTTTTTTTTTATAAATTGAGCACTTATGGTTTGTGCATAATATGACAAACTTGTATATGCTCGCCATGTGTCATTGTCCTCCACTTGTTTCTCTGTTTAGCCCAACATTATGAAAGATGGATTAGTCATTAAGCTGGTGGAGAACTAGTTCATAATTCCACTACTTGAATCATAATTGAAAAATACCACTTTTGATTTAAAGCATGAACTTGTTCCCCTTTTGGTATAATTATAAGAAATCTCAGCACCACAAAAATTAGCTATTTAGTTATAACTCTCACCCATCGCTTGATTTCAACTGAGAGACACAATGGAAGGCTCGGATATCAACTAATAAAAGCTTTGGAGAATCACACTACAAAGAATTGAAGGGCCCAAAGCCTTAAAAAACGCATCAGAATCTCGGGACTCAAATCTCATCCCTTGCAATTGAGACTAAAAATCCAGTGCATAAATGCATCTGACTTCAGAATTTAATATTTTTCATTTAGGTGGACACATAAAAAATGTGAATCCTATAAACATTATTGAAAATAAGTTTGTGTCTGCGTAAGAATTCCTCTTTCCGTAGAGAGGACAATGAGTAATAGCAAGAATAGAATAGACACTCAACAATTAATTAATGAGGTTTCCTTTCCTCACTCCAATAGCCTCATTATAAATTACAAATCATATATATATATATATATATATATTTCCATCCCACACCAATAACCAGACAGTGTAGTTTATAGGGAATGGTATACATATATTGATGAACGAATCTAATCATCAGAACGGCCTTTGGACTCAAAGATGCGGTTATGGCAAGTAGGGTTGCAAGGGTAAGTGCAATCTATCTGCTGGAAAGGCCTTCTTTCATAAAACCAGTCTCCCACAGCCTTTGCTATTGTCTGCATAGAGAAATATCATATTATGCACACAAGTTACCTTCTCAACTGATACAGAGGAAAAAGACATTAATAAACCTAAGATCAAGGAGATGTTAATGACAAATGCTTTTTTTGAACATATATTTTACTTGGACATCTGGGTATCAATCAATGTATAAGTAAATGGTAATGTGGATGGATGACAAGTCATTTCACCAATACTTCACCATAAAGATAAGCTTTGTTTGGTTTCTATTTTTGTTTTATGTTTTCATATCTTGTTTTCAGTCTGTTTACTATTTTTTAGAATTTTGTGAACGAAATGAAACCAAGAAATAGGATTTTCTTACTTTTACTATTTCTTTCACAAAATCTTAAAACTCCGAAAACAAATTAAAAACAGAAAATGAAAAGACTAACAAAACATACAAGTACTGAAATCACTAGTTATTAACACACATTCCCATATTTTCGCACAGATAGATTCAACGCTCACATTACTGAAATCTGCACATATGTATACACGATTCCTATATGTCGAAATGAGATTCTGAAGAGCTATGTTAAGATATCAATACTGGAAAATAATGCAGTCACTTACAGTTTTGGCCAGCAAAGGAGAGTCACTTCTCATCCATGTCTCTTGAGTTCCAGTTTGGCAGTGGGCATAGCACGCGTCTATGAACTTTCCCCTCGATGGAGAGTTGCCTACTGCGCTGAATGCGCTTAAGAAGTTTGTCCTGAAGTCTGAAACATCAATTCATGCATAAAAGCATGTTATGACTCAAGCCAACGAAGAAAGTCGGACCCAAAACACTCGTATATTGGGTGAAAGAGATTCACTTATGTATCGACACTCATCTACTAGTATTTGGTGAAATACTCTCGCTATCGCACATTTATCCAACATATATTTAGGTCATACTATGACACAACTTTGAATGGAGGCACCAAATTGCATGACTCAAGACCGGTAAAAAAGGCCCAACCCAAAAGACTAATATAATCAGGTAGAAGAGTTTCAATCAAGGCTTGAGTAACTTAATTGCTCGAAGCGAGACTCGTAACAAAGTGAAGTCACAAAATTGTTTGAGAAATCTTGCAGTCTAGCACAATTCCTTTGAGTTCAGGTATCAGCAAATTTACAAGTTACTATTAAGATCAGAAGAATGTTTCACCTTGCATTACACTCAATTGATTAGGTGAGCAGTTTTTGATATCAAGCTTGCAGTTACGCCATTGGCCATGGGGGTCAGCAACACCAGGTGCCAAAATATTCTTAATCTGAACAAAATCAATGTAACTAAGATCAGATTAAAATGCATAGAAAGATGTCACCACCTATTAAAGTGGAATATAGGCTGCCAAAACATCAAAGTTATAAACATAGCTTATGAGAATTTTAGTATGACAAATACATATTCCAAGGGAACACCATTCATAAAATCAGCTGATGTTTCTTGAAAGAAAAGAATAATCTGACCTGCCATGAGTCATATGCAGCATTTACAAAGAAGATTGGTGTGCTGATTTGTGATACCACATTTTGTGGGAAGAAGCACTACAAAAGATCATTTAGAATCAGAAGTATTAGTAACACCAAAAGAAGAGTAGAAAATACTTACAATTCACACAAACTTACCAGCCCAGGACTGAGTCTTGAAGTGCAGGATGCAGGCAAATTCTTGGCTGCGTTCTAAAACAACAAGGAAAAACAAATCAAACTCTAATAAATGAAAGCTTCAGAAAGTAACGTTTTCAAATTAAAAATTTGGAAACATCAATAGCAGTCTTTTGTGTGAAAAAACATAGGATCGGTTTGGTTTATATTTTCATTTCCTACCTCGCTTTTTAAAACTGTTTTATGATTTTTATGATTTCGTGAAGAAAATGGTTAAAACAGAACTAGATTGAAAACAAGAAGCATTTTCTATCGTTTTTTGAGATTTTTTTGAGGAAGTAGTAAAAACAACCACACTAAATAAAAACAGGAACTTATTTTCTTATTCTTACAATTTCCTTCAGTAAATCCTAAAAGAATAGGAAACAAACTGAAAACAAGAAATGAAAACTGAAACCAAACAAACCCATAATAGCTAGTGATTTGGTAAAGGGGAAGAGAATAAGAGAGAAATGGGACAAGTACATGTGTCGCCACAACTTGGCTGTAGAACTCTTGAATGTGTTGTGCTCCAGAGACATCTTTTCTGTTGTACAACAACATCATTTTGAATCATTAAATGATGTAAGGAACGCCAACAAAAAATTCAAGAAAAAAAGGTAATTACTACAAAAGCAAACCAAAGTAGCATACACATTGATAAAATAACCAGCATCTGAAAGGCATTTCACTTTAGTTCCTGCAGGTAACAGAGATTTGAATCGATCGCATTGTAATATAGCAGTCAATCCTCCAGCAGAACATCCAGAAAGAATAGCCTGCATTCACAAATTTCAATCAGCGAACGGAAAAATAAAATAAAATTATTCGGTAGGAAGAAAAAAAACATTGGAAAAATCATCAATGTCATACATTTTGAGCATTTTTCATTCCTTTTGCTAGTAAGTCCTCAATGACGGCAACGAAAATCCTTCCTCCTCTGAAGTGCAAATTGGTTTTCTGGTTTAAATAACATAACATATTAAAAATCTCATCAGAAAGGAACCTAAAAGAATAAGCTTTTACAGGTGATTGATATTTCGCGAAACTTACCGGATCAACTGCTTCCACGTCACCCGTAAACGACGATCCGTCGCAGTATCTAACCTTGATTCTGTTCCAATTGTAGAAATCTGAAATACACAACACTTGTCATAATGCTAAACAAGAGGACAAACAATATATATATATTAGTAGAGAACAATACCAGGATTGAACTTTTGCAGGCTACTGAAAAATCCAGAAAAGGAAAGGGTTGTATCCATTTTCTTCGATGAACCTAAGCGAGTGTCCCTACGGTCAAGGCAAGTAGTGACATTGTTGCACCAACCTCCTCCCTAGAAGGAAAAAAGCCTTGAAAGATCATTAACACGAAAGAAAACATAACTTTCAATAATATTTGTCCAAAAAATATACAACTCAAAAGAAAAGAGTAACCAAAAGGTCCTTGGTGAAAATATCATCAGACAAGTCCGTCTTTGAAAAGTGAAAACCCTAATATAGTCCCTTACATAGAGGCTAATTTGACCGACATTTTAAACTTTGAAGGACTATGTTGGGGGGTTTTTCATTTGAGAGCCGAGTTTGTCTACTAATGTTTCAGGGACTAATTTGAGGTTTTAGTCGAAAGAAAACAATGTTTAACGAGTTTCGAAAGAATCATTATTGGCACAAGTTTTGCAAACCTCAAAGTGAACTATCCAGTTGTTAATCCCTGCTCCAAACCCTTTGTCAAAGTGGTAAGCTGGTGGGCTTCCATCCAAACAAACTGCAACAGTAAGATGTTGAAAACATCAATTTCCTCGAACTGTTACAAAACATCACCAAAAGCAGTTATGCTGGAAATACAGCCAAAACAAAAAAAAAACCCCTCACCGGCTCCTTTTGCCACAGCATTTTGAAGATAAGTGATTCCCACAGTAATCCCTTCTGCCTTAAGCAGTAGCAGCAGTACACAAACTAGAAGACTTAGCCATGTGGCCATACTTGTGCTCTTGATACTGCAAGAATGCAAGAAACAGAAAAACTATATAAATCAATGCACATGAAACCAGGTAAGCAGAAATAATACTATATGATTGGTCCACAGTGTGAGAGTGTATCAAAATTAATCTCATGCCATAACCCCTTTCCGGTATAAATCTAGGGAAAAAAAAATTATATCATCTTGACATCTTGTCATTTGCCCACCAACTCAACCCATCTCTTCTAGCTCAAAAGATCAACTTTTGTTTCAGCTTATTTAGCAAAAAAAAAAAAAA
>QANU01110351.1:260835-362894 GCA_003254905.1 Nissolia schottii
AAAAAAAAAAAAAAAAAAAAAACAAAACCATTGATCTCATTACAATACTTGATAGATCAACAAGTGTTCACTACAGAGAGCTCATAACTAAACATAAGCATTCCCTCCATTCTATAGAAAACAGAAACTCAAGTGCATGTTCAAAAGTGGAAAAAAAAAAAAGAAAGAAAAAGAAATAAAAACAAGAACAAAGTGTACATAAAAGGCATGATAGAGTATGAAGATGAATGAGCTGAACCTGAAATGGAAGATGTGTGGGTAGAGTGCACCTTGGAACAATGTGAAGTACAGAGTCCTTGGTGGGCTTATAATGTGCCAGCTTCAGCAACCGACAACCGTTTGCAAGGAGAAAAAAATGGAAAAATAAATAATGAAAAAAATGAGATGATATTAAAAGTTGAAACTTGAAAGGAAACAGTATGCATTAATGTGACTTTTAATGTAATGAACCACCAAACTTGTCTTTTGATTAGAGAGATCACCCCACATGTCTTCTACAAGTAAGTGGATTTTTTTTAATTTTTGAGTACTTTTTTTTTTCTTCTCCCAATTAGAGGATATATGTGTTTTATTTTTCATCTTCCACTCATTTGAATTATTGATCGTCATTATTCATTGCTTTATTCCCACTCTTTTTCGTTTATACTTTAATGTTCCAAAAGGTTAAGAATAAAACTTTTGGATTTTTGAAGCTTTTTAATGTGATTCGTTTTAAATTTCTAAACCAAACACTACACGTACACGTACTAAGTAAAAATAAAATAATATATATATTTATAAACGTATAAAATAATACAAATTAATAAAATTATCTTTGTATAAAAAATAAATTTATATTTTTGATATAATTATTATTCTCTTCACATTTATCATACTAATAAATATTCTATTACAACTAAGGATATGAATGGAAAAAAATAATTATATTTAAATATTATAAATAGACAAATATTTTAAAATTTTAAAATTTTAAAAAAATAAACATTTAAAATGGAAGAGAGAGTATACAATACTAAATTTGTGGTTCCAATAAAATTCTTCCTCTTAATTTTAAGTACTTTGTTAGCAAAATCACCGTCACATTGATATTTTTGTAGTAAGTGACATACACAAAAGTTGTTTAGCTAGAGAAATTAAATTTGGGTATGTAAGCACTTTTACTATATCAGAGTATGAAAAGTTAATAAATGTGTTAAGATTATTTGTTAAGAATTTTAACGCAAAATATTTTATTTGAAGAGTAAGCTTTTGTTAAAAATTTTAATATATTAAATACATTAACACTTTTAAAAAAATATTGTTTAAAACTCGTTAACAAATATCTAAACAAAATCATGAAAAAAAATTTATGCATCAAAATTAAATTTATTAATTAAACCCTTCACCTCGGGCCAATTTGAATCTTTGACTTAATTTCATGGGTCGTCACCAGAGGAATGTGAAGATGGAGAAGATGTTGGTTCGTGGAAGGGTGATTATTTAAAACAAACAAAGTGAGGCCCAACAAATAGAAACCATGGTCTTGCGTGTTGACCCTCTTCACTCGCTGCACATTTGTCGGTGAATTTCTTTATGGATGGATGGATGGATAGATTCTCTTGATCACGGAGCATCTAAGTGTATTATTGTGCTCCGAGTGATACTCTTTAATGTTAGTTATAAACTTATTATAGAATTCATACTTTTACTTGAAATGTAATCATATATTGAATCCACCCAAATACTTTATGACCCTCCAATTAAAATCTTGCTTTTATAACAATTTTAAACAACCTTAAAACAACGACGATAATACTCAAAAGTGTAAAAGTTATGGTATATCCTATTATGATATTGCAAATATAATTATTTAAAAATTGTTGAAAGTGATTTTCATAACAAAATTACATATATAATATGTACTCCATAGATGGACAATTCGCACATTGATATGATGCATCATCATCACCGAATAATTTGCTTTCCATAGATAGACAGCTGCACATTGATATGATATATCACTAATATCATCAGCATCACCGACTCACGTCACTTCTCAATGTCTCCACTGTCTTGTTCTTCAAAGTTGTCATCCAATGAATCCCTCAATCCCTTTTCGGTTCTAGTGACGTGTGTGTCCTGGATAACCCCATATGGTAAGCAAAGTTTCAAGTAATAATAATTATAATTAAAATTTTTATAAAAAAAAAAAAAAGTGATTTACTTTACGTAGATTTTTTAAAAAAACTAAATCATAGTATACAATAAGTTAATAAAAAAATAATAAGAAATCAAAGCAATTACAATTACATTTTTCAAAAGTTTATCTAAATATTATAAATGATAAATGTAGCTGTATCCTGGTTTGCTAAATTTCTCAATATTTCCTTCCTGTAATTTAAGGGTAGTTGGGGATGGGGTTAGGAAAAACAACAAAGCATAAAGATTTGGAAACATTTCGTTCTTAAGCTTGAAAGCTTGCTCGATTCTACCCCCATTTCAATCAATGTATTATGCACAACCTGATTGGGGGCACATCAACAACACACGGGAATATCCCCCCCTTCTTAGAGAACAATATAAACACATCAAAGGCATAGTGAAAGCCCAAATTGTTACTCGACTTGGATCAACTGCGTCATGAGGCTCGAGGAGACGCAGTTGGAGCGAAGGCTGAACCACAAGTCCAAGTGGAGCGTCGTTTTGGGTTTGGCATTGTGGCCAAGGGTGAAGAAGAAGCGATCTAATGGAAGCTAATAAGCTCAGTGGAGCTGAGAGCCTTGCGAAATCAATTGAAGAATTTTTTACGCCGATTTCAAGTCCTCAACTTCACATAAAGTTGGCCTGAAACTCTGCAATACTTTCTACCCTGAAATCGGCAATGTTACCTCCAATTTCAGGAGGGGTTTTCTGCCCCCTGTCTCCCTGCGTGCATGCGTACTGAAATCGGAAATACCAGTACCGATTTCAGGACTTGGAGCTCTGCTTTTTCCCCCCTCAGAAATCGTGCTTTTACAAATTGAATTGAAGTGGGGTTGGGAGGGTTCTTCCAAGGGGCTATAAATGCTTCACCCACAGCTTCCCACCCACTTATGCTTCCACCTCATCTTCCTTTGTTCTTCCTGCATTGATTGAAATTTTTTTATCAGTTTTAGAAGAAAAATTATAAGTGTTCTAGTGTGGTAAAATTAATTATAATTTGGCAGATATGTCAAGAGGACAATTTGTAGATAAAACGGTGGATTCTAGGCTACATATTTCATAAGGAATATCATAATGAAGTTTGTTACTAAACATACTATAATCTGGTACTGATTGCATATCTTTTATATATGGGTGCAAGTGTATGTATGTATGTGTTCAAACATTTAGTCTATAAAATTACAAAATTCAAATATTTATTAAATAAACATATTATAGCATCATCTTTGTTATTGGCCACTTATTTTTTATTATTGTAATTTTTTTAATTTTTTGTTCAAATAAATCATTCAAAAATTATAAGATAGGGTTTTATTCAAACATTTTCTCTCTAAAATTAACACAATCTATTATGTTAAATTAAGTAATTATAAATTAAAACCCTAAACCCTAAATTATAATTTTATTGTAAAATATGTAAATTATAATTTATTTAACTGAAACATTTTTTGATTGTTAGTGTTGTTAAAAAATTAATAATTTATAATACATATAATTAATTAATTTAACATAATAGATTGTCTTAATTTTAAAGAGAAAATGTTGAATAAAATACTATAATTATCAAATAGAAAGTAAACAATAATAAATCATGCTATAATTAGTTTATTTAAAAAGAAATTTTAATTGAGAAGCAAAAATAATAAAGTATTCAAAAGCTCTTACTAAATCATCCAAAAAAAATTATTTTTGTATTTCTCCTAAAAAAAGTAGTTATTTAAAAAAAAGATATACTAAATAAAGGAATTATCAAATAAAAAATTGACATTCTAAAAATTAAAATAAGAAAATATTTAATAAATTTAAAATATAATTTCTTATTAGTGAATTATTTTTAAATTTTTCACTAATATAATATTCTATATAATAAATTAAAAAAATCATTGTAATAGTAAAATATGGTTTAAAGAGAATGTATTTGAAGGATAAGTTCGTGCAAATTTATATAATTTGATATTTTCAAATAAAAGTGGAGGAAAATTTAATGAATAAAATTAAAGTGCTAAAAGAATTTTGTTTTTTGAATTTTTTGATACTTCAAAAAAAAATTAACTCTAAATTTGTAGTTCTATTATAAAACTAAATTATAAAATAAATTTAATAATATCTTATTCATGTTTATTTAAAAATACATATTGTGAATATCTTTTAATATTTTTTTGTCTGTAAAATATCATGAATTTATTATGCATAATGTCTCAATTAAACAGTAATTTGAAAAGGTTAATTTTTTTATTTGTGGAAATAAGCTAAGTTCCCAAACATTATTTTTTTGGTTTATAGAGTCGCTTTGAAATTATTTTACAAAATACGTTATTCTAATACATGATAATTATTTTACTATTGTAGGCACTGCGAGATTTACGTAGCAGACACAGGAACATTGAGCCACCGAACCCATTGATAAGAGCATTTCTAGAAAGCGCTAGTTTGTGGGAGGTGACTTCAATGCCAAGTATGGTAATAGGACTTGAGACAATATTATTGGGATCGACGCTTCAGAATCTGTGTCACGAACTACTTGGGTTAATTCCTAATCCTCGTGACATGCACGGATTGTTCATATCGACTGTCTAGTTATGTGAGAACTTTGGCCCTGACATCCGTGACGATTTTGACTAGTTAGGCATGCATCAAGTAATACAGTAGCCTGCCCGCGGATATATCTTGCGCTTGTGTGCTAATGTTTTGTTTTGCGACAAGCACGGTAATTGGGTGCACTCCAAGCACTTGGTGTTTGTTCGTAATTTGGATCTCATCGGCTCGTACAGCTAGGGTTCAGTTGTACAGTTGTACTTGGCCAGGCCTTATGTCGTGCTTCGTGTGCCACATGTGCAGGGATGTGTGGTTGTATGATGCTCCCATGCCACACTCCCTAGACCACTATCCGTTTCCCCTTGCGTTGAGGAAATAAATATATGTGTATTTGTTATTTGCTAATTTTAATAATATAATGACTTGAAATGAATGGATTTTAATGATATAAAAACTTGTAGATGGTTGGCGTATGCATATGTTCGTCGTGGCCGGCGTACGATCATAGAAGTGAGAACTCGCATTGAAAATATGCACCCAGATGAGGTAGACATTAATTAAGATATTGTTTATGTTAATTGTTGTGCATTAAAGTAGTCAATATTATTTGTATCTAAATTATCCTTATTTGTATCTAAATTATCCTTATTCGCATCTAAATTGTACTTATTTGTATCTAAATTATCCTTTTTCATGCAGTTTATATGGCAACCTTATCGGCATCCGGCTATTAGAGCAGTCATTCTGGCGGAGTTTCAAAACATGAGAAATACGTGGCCATTTGCTATGAAATAGTAGAGTGCATGCAACTGACCACGTGATACGATAATTCGGATTGGTGCAGACGTTGCCGGTCGGACCCCTATCAAGTGTTTTGCGGAATGCTCACAATCGGGATTTGAGGGGGAATCAACAAGCGCTGACATCGGTTAACTGGATGGTACGAATTGATAGGTGGATTCAGATGTGGTTGAATCACATGCCACTAACCGGTCAACCACTTAATTCTCATAGACCGTCGATGGAGTACTAGTAGTGGTACTTGCATGATGGGCATCAATTTCTTTTGGACGAATACCATGTGGACGATCTGCCTGAGGTTTGGCAGGCGGTGATTCCCTCGCTGCCTCATGCCCAGGCGGCCCCATCGCATGAGTTCTTTGGGCATGCACCACCTCTGGTGCACATGCCACATGGCTTTTCCCACGTACCACCTTCGGTGCCCATGCCACCTGTCTTTGCCAACCCACCACCTCATCCCTCTCTGTAACCTGAAGAAGTTTATATCCCACAGTCAAGTTATGACCACAGTTTTAATACTCAGGTTTCAAATTGGCTAGGCGAACAATTTGGTGATATGACATATTCAGTATTTGACCAACACCTAATCTCTTGAAGTTGAAGTGACTCCATACAGTAGTACGTTCGAGGTTGGATCATCTTCTAGCGCTAGTGTACAATCTTCTCACGCTGGTGTACGACCTTCTCATGGTAGGAGGTCTTTTCATATAGGATCTTCTTCAAGATCTGTCGAGCCACATGCTCGACCCCTGAGGAGATCCACTAATGATTGTAGAGGCTATTCTGAGCACACAACGCTTAGATTGTTGTTTGATCTGAACGGACAACCAGAAGAGGATGTGAACATGGTAAACTATCCGACATACGAGGCAACACAAGTCTCAACGACCACACCTCCGTTGTCCACGGGAGGAGGTAGGCACTACTAAAAAAACTGGCTATTACCATCCATACATTACCGTCGGACAGGAGCCGACGGTATTACCATCAGAAAATAAAATAGTACCGACGGTAACCGGTTCGCTCATAAAGAACCGGGAAAGAGGCATTAGATTACCGTCAGAAAATCACGCCGCTGGTAATAGCAACGGTAATTGTTCATGAGAAAGGGCGAAAATGTTACCGCCGGTAAAAAAATTGAGAAAATAAAAAAGATTACTGTCAGACATAGCTAGTCGTAAATTACCGTCAGTGATGTTGTGTCGATGGTAATAGAAATATTTTGGCTCAAAAAATTGGCGCCACTGTTTTGGTTACCGTAGGCGAATTTTAATTGGCTAGTGGTAATAGTTTTAATAAAATGTTGTGTTTTTGTGCATCCTTATTACCATCGGTGATAACACTTACCGTCAGTTATGTCCGACGATAATGTCTCCGATGAAAAAATTAAACGAATTTTTTTTCTGTTGTTCCCATTTTGTTGTCCACACTTCCTTTTTTCCGTTTGTCCTCTTCTCCCCTTCCTTGTTCTCTCACCCTCACACCACCGATCCACCGCGGGCCGACCACGCCACCACCACCGCAGCTCAACCGCATGCCTCTCTTTCATTCGTCCTCCTGTCCTCTTCGTTGTTTTATAAACCTCACACTACCGCTCGCTCCACCACCGTGGCTCAACCGGCAGCCGGTCGGTCTCTTGTTGCATTGTGATTTATTTGGTTCTTTCATTTGTTTGCTAATTGACAACTTGTTGATGTGTATGAACTTGTAGTTAAATTGAGGGATTGAAGATTAAAGGAGGTAGGGGCCATGCCTTGCACAAGAAGAAGAGTACTGCATGTTAAGCATTTGGCTGAACAAAGGTATGCACTTCGTTGAACCCAACACAGGAAAACATGTTGTATGTTAAGCATTTGGCTGAATAGATTTTCATAAGAATAACATTGTTTATTAGTTTGTTTATGATATTTTATAGATGCATTAAAATTGTTAGCGTTAGTCATTGGTGCACATGTGAAAAATATGGTTTATTAGGTAAGTTGCAATAATCAAAAAAATAATTTTGCAAAAAGACCGGGTCACTCTTTATCGTGCGCGAGGGGGTCTGGGGGAATCCATCAATTTGTACTTCGAAGAGCCCAAATGGCTTGGACTCATGTGCGCCAGCCAAACTCCCTTCTCAACTCTTTTTACCAATACAACAACTACTAAAGGTCTATAAACACTTAAAAGATTTGTGATTTAACCAATGTGGGACTAGAACCTTTGAAATACATAACATATACATAACTTATGATTCAATCAACATATTGCCCAAGGAATTGTCAATTCACAAGACTCAAATTCGATACTGTGCTCACTAAACCTCGAAAATCTGTGGTGGCGCTCTGTCTTCTCCACTTATAATTACATACTTATCTCCCCTCTCTGGGAAACAACCTTCTAAACCCAATGGCGGGAAAAGTATAGGGTTCACCAATCGGAATCGATCTCGGAATGCTGGATAACATGGAACTTGGCGAGGGAGGTGAGCTTGAGGATATATAATAATTAAGATGATGGAATTGGATTGACTGGTTTAGTATTTGATTGAAATGCTAATTTTATGGTTAGGGATGGTAATGTATAGATTACATATTGGCATGATCCAAATGTTGTGTGCTTTTTTAACTCAAATAACTTTCTACATTGATGTTTTATTCCCAAATAGTGCACATATATACAATCAACTTGAAAGAGAAAATTTTGCAACCAAACCTGATCATCATCATGTCCTTCGACAACTAATGACATATATCAAACAACTTAATTCCCAAAGCTAAAGTGTGCCTCTTATGTATTTACATGCTTCCAGAACTCACATCTTCACCCCCCACGTTTGATTCGTGCTAAAATGAGCTTTTCACCTTTTGTAAAGAAGGGTTTCAGTACCTTGTGTAACATCCCGTTTTTCCCATAGTGGAATTTTGCTAAATAATTGTTTAGATATTTATATTTTTGGGATTTAGTCAGTGGAATCAGGAACCCTTAGGATTTAAAAAGTGTCGGTAGGGATATTTCTGTACGCTTTTTGAAAATTCTGCAGACACTAGAATAAGTCATTTCTACCATCTGAACACAACCGCGCGTCAAAAGTATCCGTAAAAGGTACGGCTATAGACGAGCATTCACAAGTACCTTTGATTAATTCAAATTATTCCTTAGAAAATTAGTAGATCACAAAGACGCGATCAGAATATTTTCGGATAACCGTACACGAAATACTGGGACAAGTAACGACCAAACACGATCAAAATTGATCAGCGTTTGGCCTTGGAGAAATTTTGGCCAAGAATTGGCCAAGAAAGAAAGAATGCAGGGCCAAGTGATGGCCAAGTGCAAGTCAAAGGGGTCAAAGGGCAATTAAGAGTTTGTTGACCCATGCAATGACTAAGCATGTGCATAGGTCATCCATGAGTTCATAATTAAAGAAAATAGAATTAAATTTTGAAGGCTTATTGAAGAAGCCAACCAGCCATGATGGCTATAAATAGCCATGGGACTTCTTCAAAGTGAAGAAGACATATGAATGCTTAGTGAAACTCTGCCGGTTTGCACACTCCGCCGTTACTCCGCCAGAATATAGGCACAGTAGTTCCTGCTTAACATAAAACCCTAACTCTCCACAATCCTCTCCTTAGCAAGTATTCTTTATTTCCTTAGGCAAGAATCTACATCTTTAATCCCTAAGAATTCTTCCGGTAGTAAAGAGCACAAGTTGTCAGACTCTCGGAGTTTCTGTAGACTTGTGACAGATTTAATCTCTAAGTGGGTAACCGACTTATCCACTATCTATGTGGTTTCATGACTAGATATATATATATGCGGGTAGGATTCCTTTTATGTGACTTCGATGTATATATATGTTGTTGATGATTGTCTGAATCTGTTGGTGCTGTCTGTGATTCTGTCAGAATTTAGGAACACCTAAGACGGAAATAGGCATATGACGTGATTTTAAAGGGAACTGTATGCTGAGATTTTTATCATGAAAAACTAATGTTATTTTTGGATTCTGCACGAAAAATTGAGTGGGGATGTCAAGTTTTATGATTTTTGGAGTCCCCAGTGAATTTCTCAGCAAACAGGTAGAAAACGGGATTTTTATGAAAAAGGGCAAAACGGGACTTTCATGTCTTGGGACTGAAAAACTGGGTTTGTTTTCAGAAAATATGGGTTTAGAACTATCAAAAACCTTAAGGGTAAGTCTTGAGTCTATCGGGTTTTTGGATAACAAAATTTCTGAAGAAAACAGTGTGTTTATAGAGGCGAAATGGTAAATTTGGGAAAAAGGGTAAAACAGGGATTTCGTGATTTGGGGTTCAAAATCTAAATTTTTAAGCATGAAAAATGATATTAGGACCATAAAAATCTTGGGGTAAGGTCTTGGACCTCTCTGGTTTCTGATTACTAGTTTCTGATAGGAAACAGATGAATGCTTCGTGATTTTGAGAATAACTGCTGAATATGTTTGTTTATGTTTAGAATATGTTTCAACATGAGATTTGAGCTATGCATGTTCTAGGTGAATATGTGTCCTACATGCCAAATGTGCTATGTGCTTCATGAATAGATTTTTAGGAAAATATGGATTTATGAACGGATGATACATATTCAAGGGCTATGAACTGTTGACTGAATACGAACTGTTAACTGGATAAATGGACTGTTAACTGGAAAAGGAATAGGGCATGACGTCACTAAGTCCTTACGAGGAAATAAAGAAGGTTGAGGCTAAAAGATTCTTTTCCTAGCTGTGCCACTAGCCGGTAGGAAAGGCAAGTTGAACCCTTGGATTATCTCGTCCATAGCATAAGGATGGTGTAGGATCCCCTCGCCATCCCTAGCATAAGGATGGAATCTCCTATCATGAGCTACTTAAGTTAAGCGTTGTCTAGTCCTCACGATACTGAGACAAAAAGGAAGCTTGTGGCGGTAGGCCATTGCTTCGGGGGGGTTGAGCTTGAGTATGTGCTCTAAGTGATATACAACTATACATAAGTGGATGTGCGACGAAGCTTATAATTAAAATGGTCACGGTTATAAGTGGACATGCACTGAAGATTATTATGTGAATTATGTGCTCATATGTGACCTAGGGAGTAAGGTAGAGAACAGACGACGTAGTTAATGAAGAATGGGTCTCCCCAGTCACATAGTAAATTAGATAAAGCTGCTTAGGCTTAGGATGGATCGTAATAATTATTAGGGACATAGTATAACTGTGACACCTAAAAATCCCTGAGCGGCCTGAAGCATGAATGAGAATAAGAAATCCCCTAATCCTTAAGGTTTCCCACTGAGAGCATTATGTTCTCATCCCACTCATCCATGACTTCAAGATTCGACGAGGGACAAGGAGAGGAGCTACTGGAGAAGGAACCATCTCAAGGAAGGATAGCTGAAGACTAGATAATTGACTCAAGAGTTATATATGTGTACTTGTATTTACATGTGATAGTTGCACCTTATACTTATACTATTACTTATGTACTTGTTTATGGAGGCATAATGGACCGTTGTTTGTTATCTTGGCGTGTATTACTTTTTATCTCTATTCTATTAGTTAAGCATGCTATGTTTCCACTCGCACTGTATGCTGTAAAGCGATAAGGCTCATAGTTTACCTTATGTAACGTACAAAGCAAGTTTTAATTTGGTCCGTATTTTGGGTAACAATATTTTTAAAAAGTGTAAATGGGACTAGGTATTATCCCCACCAAAGCAGATAACAACTTAGCCAGCAAGTTTGCAATTTAAGCGTAGGCTAGCTAGCTAGGGTGTTACACCTTGTGCACCAAATATCCAACTGATCAAAGCACCTCAATGGTTCACCTCCATGCATATTCCTTACCAAAGGGCTGATGTGTTTTTACTTGTATTTATAAAGATATCGCCTTACTTTTATTTTAATTTGTATTTTGAAGTTTTCATAAAAGAAATGGATCTCTCTTACGAAACCTTAAAATAGAAAGAAGAAAAAAGGTATCAAATTTGAGTCGTGTGAATGAACAATTCCTTGGGCAATATGTTGATTGAATCATAAGTTATGTATATGTTATGTATTTCAAAAGTTCTAGTCCCACATTGGTTAGATCACAAACCTTTTAAGTGTTTATATACCTTTAGTAGTTGTTGTAGTGGTAAAAAGAGTTGAGAAGGGAGTTGGGTTCGCGTGCATGAGTCCAAGCCATTTAGGCTCTTCGAAGTGCAAATCGATGGATTCTTCCCATGCGCGCACGATAAAGAGTCCTGGTCTTTTTGCAAAATAATTTTATAAATGGAGTATATGTCGTCCACCACATAACATATAAATGAATAAATATTTAATTAAATAGTTAAATATCTAGTATTAATTAAATATTAATACCGTACTAATAATTTATTTTTTAAAATGAATTATAAAAAAATTAAAATTTTATTTTTTAAAATATTTAATTATTACCATACTAATATACTTACCGTTGGTGTTGTCTGACGGTGGTAAACGAATTAAATATTATTATCTTACCGTCACCTCGAACTGACGGTAAACCGGTTCAAATGTGCTCAAATGTGAACCGGTTTACGTCAGTTTATACCGCCGATAATTACCGTCGGTTGTCATTTTCCGACGATAAAATGATTACCATTGACCACTTTACCGTGTGCCCGCATCCGACGGTAATGCCGACGGTAACATAAAAACCCGACGATAAAACCGACAGTAATGAGTTGTTTTCTTGTAGTGAGGGGAAACATAATCTCAAATGTGGTGAGACCTGTGCAGAGAGGGTGATGACCACTACTGGGCTGTGCAACCAACAAAGGTGGAAGTTCGGCAACCGGCGAAGGTGACATGCTTGGCTCTTTAGTTCCACTATATGGACTTCGAGATCGTGAGATGATAAGGGCCCTTGACAGATCTACGTTGTCTCGCGCTGAAACGAATACCACTGCAGATGCCAATAACTAGTGTTTCTTTTTGTTGTTGTAATTTTTTTTTCACCCATATAACTTATTTATGTAATATGATGTATTGAATAATTATTATGTTTTTTTATAATTTTTTTTTGCCTATGATATTTTCACTAAGAAATTGACCAATGCTTATTCACTAAACGTTAACCACAATTAGATGAATTCAACAAAGTTACATCGACCACTCAGCCCTGCACCAGTGTGAGGGCATTGAGTACTAGTGTGACCCGAACCCCGACATATAGTACACCATCTTCGTCTCTATCGTTGTCCATCAGTTGAATCCATTTTGTTGCGGTAACGAGTTGAGTTTAGCCTTCCTAGTCCATTGCGCTTTAAACCTGGGTTTGGCATTATCAACAAACCCTAAAATTGCGGCCACGTTGATTTGTGACCAATGACCACAAATTCTTCGTCATAAGCGTTACAGAGGTTGTCCATGCTATAGACGTTGTCAACATAAGCTCTCCAATCAAGGCCGACATTGTTACAACATGCAATGACGTGAACACATGGAAACTTATACCGCTAAAAAACACCACAGTCATAGTACTTTGTCCTTAGATCAACCTTGTAATTGCTCCCTGACGATAAATTCTTGCATTGAAACAATTTATTCACTCTTGAAAAGTTAAAAATCTACACCCATAAGTGTGAATGCATTCGAGATTAAATAAGCGTATATCAAACATTACAGTGAAATACTATAGTGCATAGTTACCTGCATTGATCCAACTTTTGGAATCATTTCTTCGAGTATTTTTGCGAGATAATCGAAGAATTGATGTCCCGTGTTTCTTTGAGCATGACAATGTAGCCCTCTTCAAATATGTCTCCTAAACCAACACCATTATCGAAAAATTGCAAGCCTCCAAGAACTTAGAGTTCATGGTCTCAGCCAAGTTGTTTGTCATATGGGAGCAACGACACCCACCATCGAATGCATAGATCCACTTTTCACTTGGAATTGCATCTATCCAAACTGCATAATCTTCATTGTGCTAGCATAGTCGCTCGTATCACCGGTTATACTGCTCAATCGTGCTTGAATATCCTGCCAATTGGTCAATAATGAAGTTGGAGTGATATAAACAAGTAAATCACAATTCGCAAGTAGAACTAAAAGCGTCCACAAGTGTCACTTAGCAATACCCTTGACTAGCTTTTCCATGTACTTCACCTTGAAATGCCTGCCAAAGTTTTGTGTGATGTGGCTAATGTAGTACAGGTGGTATGTCCAATCACCATCCATTAGTCGTATTGCTAACTTTATTGACTCGTGGAGATCAGACATCAGGCCAATTCCTCCTAGTATTTGAGGTAACACTTTACGAACTCCAGACAAGAAAAAGTGTCAGACATTTCTTGTTTCACCTTCAACAATTGCAAAAGCAATGAGCAATATATTCTAGTCACCGTCTTGTATAGATGCCATTAATAAAACACTCTTGTATGTATTCCCCATACAAGTGTGTTCCATCAACCTAGATCATTGGTTTGCAGTAGCTGAATTCCTTAATACAAGGCTCAAAACTCCAAAACGCACGTCAAAAAATTTCAACGCCTGTCTGCAATAATCCATCAGTATTGTAAGTATCAACAATGTCCATTTCAACTGCACATGAATCATCAAAATGCTTCACAAGCAACCAGTACGGCAACTCATTGTACGATTCTTCCCAATTGCCATACACTTGTACAATTGCTTTTTGTTTTACTAGCCACGCCTTCCAGTGTGAAGGCCAGTATCCGTGGCGATCCATAACACTCTCCTGAATGGATTTTACTAGAATATTTGGCGTTGTCCATATCTGCGCCAAAATCATGCCATCAATGTGATCAAAGGTCAACGTGGAGTGATCACGAGTAAGTGTTGATGCAACACAGGTCTGCTAACCATTGAACTTGGTAACTTCCTAGAAGTAGTTGTTCTTTTTCAATGTTGCCCTAATAAGCCATTGACACCCATTGCCAAAATGTTTGCATTTGCAATAGTATGTTATCAGCTCTGACTCCTTGACCTTATAATCTACTCTGATACACATGCAATGGTTTGCAACAACAACTTTGATTGCATCTTTATCATTAAGATTCTCCCTTTGTAGAGATCATCCGTTGCACCGTAATCATTTCCCATGTCTCCAAACTCCGCAGCACGCATATTGTCAACATCGAAGGTGCGTAGGAAAGGCAGTGGACTGTGTGATTGTTCATCGCCTTCATTATCTGTAATTTTTAATGTACACAATCACAAAAATTAATTATACAATAATTTCAATAACCCTAAAATTATCTACACAATTATAACCCTAAAATTGTTTACACAATTATAACCAAGCAATTTCTTTTTTTAAAATTATAACCCTAAAATTAATTACACAATTTTAAATCCCAAATTAATTACACAATTAACAAACAATTCAATGGCACTGAGACTTGCCTTATAAGTCTCATATAAACAAAACATTTGTTGCACTTGAAGGTTATTCAATATCATGACAGGATGATATTTAACAACTTCATTAATTAAAGACAAAGAAGCCTTATATCTAATTCTCTCAACTCTCTTACTAACATGAGAACAAATTGCACAATGCAAATCTGAGAACGACATAGACGGCCAAACAAAAACAAATTCTGCATCATTGTTACTAACAAACTCAACTCCTTTGACACCAGATTTTTTTACTAAACCATTGTAATAAATAAAAGTCACAATACCTCCCTTACTCATTTTTTTTCCCTTACAAATATAAACAAATTTTACACTGCAAAAAAATATAGAAGAAGAGAAGAGTAATAAGGAGAAAAGAATTGGCAGGAGAAGAAGATGAGTCTGGAGAAGAAGATGATGTTGGAGTATTTACAGGCTGAGAGTTGGCGAAAAATTTGTTTGTTTTTACTGTTTGTACTTGAAATCGGCATTGGGCCTGCCAATTTCAGGACCCGGTCATTTTTTTTTTAAAACAAAAAACCTGAAATCACCATCGGACCTGTCAATTTTGATACCCAAAACCATAAATTCGTAACTTTTATTTCTGGCCCATATTATAGTGTTTGACAATTTTGATAACCCTTAAAACGTCTTAACCCCTGGAAATGTGGAATCTTTGTTGATTTTGAGAGGGGGAAGCCATCAAGTGCCACAATTCTTGGAAAGTGGAAAAATGGGCCCTCTGTTGGGCTTAATAATAGTAGGCCCAAAACATATTGGCATAAAGCCCAGCCCTTTAATCCATCAAAGACATGAGGCAGAAGAAACAACGGGGGACACACCAGGAACTTGATATTAATAAACATTGGACAACATCTTATATATTACTAAGCAAGTAAGAAACCTATCTAAAACGATTAGGATTGATTATATTAATATTTCAAGATAATTATGGTTTAAACCAATTGATACATGGTGCTGCCCCCAGATTAATCGCATGTGGCACGGAAGACTAGTCGTCATTTCTTAATATCAGAGCTCGCTTCACAAAAACTCAAATATCTGACATGCAAAATACTGGTAATAAATAAACCATGTATGATATTATTACTATTATTATTATTATTAATTAACTGTAACATTTTATGATATGCACATACAACTATCACCTCCTATATAGTCATCTTCCTCAATTATCTTTTACCCGTTTTAAGGCCACTTCGATCAAGGATACAAATGAGCACTTGACGGTCCAATTTGGGATTGAGAGGATATTATATAGCATAGTAAAACAAAAGAAAAAACTACTAGAAAGATGACAGATGCAGGAAGGTGGGTTGCGCAAATCCAGGGAACCAACCAAATTAGTGTTATTTCAGAAACTATTTGCTGAAATTGGTCCTTTTTTTTATTAGACCACTCTCTTGTCTTAAATCAAGAAAAGAATTATAGTAAAAAAAGGAAATAGGGGATATTGTTTGTGAGCTGCAAAGAAAAGAGAAATAGTTTTAAAATAAACCCATTTTGGCATTTTAATTAACAAATACTAGTAGTTAGTAATAAAATTAAAAACCCGGCATACCCAAACTGACAGAGAAAAGAAGCACCATAGAGAAAGAAGGGGAAGGAATTAGGCTGTTGCCAAGACACTTCCATTTTCATCTTTTTATGATTTAATCAATAAATACAAAAAAAAGAAGAAAAAGAAAAGAAAAGCATTTCATTATAAATTATAAATACATGAGACCACGACGAGACACTGCGGACAGACGCAGCAGCAGCAATCACAGAAGATTCGATTTCCGATCCTCCCCCGCATCACCGCCGCGACGCTCCGTGGCGCTCCGCCACCTAATTCCAAAGCTGTTCGTGATGGCGATGACGGCGCAATCGCGGAAGTGGATGATCCTGGTGGCGACGATATGGATCCAGGCGTTCACGGGAACAAACTTCGATTTCTCGCAGTACTCGTCGGCGATGAAATCGGCGCTGAAGATATCGCAGGTGGAGCTTAACTACCTGGCGACGGCGAACGACATGGGGAAGGTGTTAGGGTGGTCCTCCGGGATCGCGCTGATGTACCTGCCCGTCTCCGCGGTCATGTTCGTTGCCGCTCTCATGGGCTTCGTCGGGTACGGCCTCCAGTGGCTCCTCATCAACCGTTTCCTCCATTTCCCTTATTTTCTGGTACGCTTCGCTCGAAACTCGTGAATGTCAGTGGTTTTCGGTTATCTTGTTAGTTACATTTGATTTTCGAGAACAATTCATTTCTCTCTCTCTTTTGCTGAACTCTGATCATCATAGCTCAAAAAGTCAAATTAACATGTGAATACTTCTAGTAATTTTCCGATAACAAAATTTGCTATCCTCCGCTGATTCCAGTTTCCAATATTTCATTATAAATTATTAACAGAAAATATAAATTAATCATAAAAAAATGTTTTGCGTATAACTCATCTTAAAAAAAAATTCGTTTTCGTTTACCTTTTATTATTTTTAATTGTTAAAAAGTTTATGCACGTCAAGTCAAAAGTTTGTGCATTAGACACATATTTTAAAATGTTTGTGTATGAGAGAAGAAGAGAAAATAAGACAATTTTTTTAATTATTTAATACGCCACAAATTCAGTTTAATTTGATTTTGTATTTAAAAAAGTTTGTAAACTTAGTATTATTATATAAACTATAGATTAACAATATTATTAATAACATTTGAATTATACACCTAACATTAGTCTTAATTATATATACACAAATTTCTAAAGAAAGAAAAGAAGAAAATGCATGCAGACTTAATTTTATGACGTGTAACTCGAGAGGCTAAGTAAACTCGTGAAAGCTCAGCGAACTCGAATCGTAAACTCATAAGAGTTTACATATGTAAAAAATATATATTATAAGCAATATAATTAGGAACTAAACATTATTAAATTTTGTATTTATAATTGACATTAAATAATATTAACTTTAAAATAAAATAAATAAAAAGAATCATAAAATATACCTTAATGCATGACACTTAGTTATGTCATACTTTATTTTGTACATGTATTATTTTATAATTTGATAAAACATAGTTCAATTATGATAAATATATAAAATCGGCTTAGTAAACTCTAGATATTGTCTAACACACACAAAGTCAACTAAGTATCTAAAAAAATTACCAAATTTATACATCTTAAGGTAAACTCGTAAACTCATAGGTAGATTTTAACTAGTAAAATTGGGAGTTTACTTAAACTCGTACGAGTTTATCAAAAAAGAGTTTACATGAGTGTTAACTCGTTTTGTATAATGACGAGTTTACGAGTTAATTCGAGAGTTTAATAATAAGTGTAGCAAGACTTTGACATGGGCAAGGTCTACTACTTAAAATAGAAATGGAGTTGCCCGGCTATTCATCCGAGCACTGTTAGATATTTATGCCTTTTTTTTTGGTCGAGTTGCGAAATCTCTCTTTAATTCACATTTATTCTTCTTTTTCTGTAAATAATTCACATTTTTTTCTTAGTATTTTTTCTGTTGGCTAAAGTTATATTTTATGTATTAATGACACGTAATTCTTACAAAAAGGTTTCGTAATATCAAATGCACTAGTTAAAAACTTACCAAATAAATGTACTAGTGAAAATAATAGAATGAGGTATCTTTGGCAAACATAGTTGGAATTCGGCTGTCGTAACATTTTCCCAATTTTGAAGGGATGCCATTACTTTGCTGGCAGAGGAAATCTTCCGAAGGTCATGATTTTCGTAATTTCCTGCTTGGGGTATTTTTGTATGCTGTGTTTTCATTCAATCTTCAACTAGCCATCATAAAATGCAATGCCCATATTTTGTGGTCCCAAAATGATGGTTCCAGAAGCAACTTAATTGACGAACCTTTTATTTTAATTATTTGATAAACCTTGATGTAGTTCTTTTAAGTTATTGAGCAGCCATGTTTTGAAAATTAAATTAAAGTTGGTTTCGCTTCTATTCCGTGGGTTAAATACTTTATGGCTTATGTTATTTAATTTATATATTTTTGATAATTTTTATAATTAAATTCATGACTTCTGTTATCATTTCATGATCTAATATTATGATATATTGATGAGTTATATGATCTAATATAATAAGTTAATATTTTTCAATATAATATTTATAGAGAGATGCATCGTAAGCTCAAATGATCCGCAAATTTTAAATCTCTTATAAATTGACTCTTTAAATGATTTGAGTAATGAAAAATTTATTACGATCATATAGAACATGAAATAATAACAAAATTTGATGAATTTAATTATAAAAATTATTAAAATGGAGAAATTAAATAGCATGATGTATTTATCCCATAGAGTAAGTGAGAAATCACCTTAAATTAAACTAGATCTGAACTCGCACCATGCACGGGAAAGCAAAGCTATCAAACAATATCAAATGGAGATATGTGAGGTATTATTTATTTCAATATACAAAATAAATTCAGAGATGCTACATTAATATTGCAAACTATAATAATTATGTAGTGAAAGGAAAATATTATTTATTATAAAAACAAAAGTGAATAACAATACATGGCCTCTTTGAATAAGTTGTGGAATCATACAGATATATGATGTTAAAATGATAATTTTTTCTTTTGGGTTGCCTATATCTTTGTATATACCCTGCATTTGGCTCTTTTTTTACACTTGTGTTACATTTTTTAGTTTTCCTACTTGTAGTGTTTCGTTGGACCGTTTCTTCTAATGCTTCTTATTCAGATTGACCTTTCATTAGATAAGAATGTGTCGTTTGTTACCATTTATATCATTCTTCTTCCTTTAGTACTGTTAAATTATGGTTATATAATATAATTCATGTTTTTAAAAATTCTTCAAAAAGTATTTTCTGCTTATTGTAAAATGTACATCTGTAAATACTAAAGCCAATGAATATGGAATATATGGAACATGACTCCTTTATTAGTTTTCCTTGCAAGCATGTGAGAGCAACTACTACATTAGAGAGGTGATGGATCCACATGACTGAATGCACTATTCTCTATTCTCTATTCTCTATTCTGAACATCTGATATCTGACTATGATTCTGTTGCACCTGGCAAGCTGATAATAAATTGTAGTGCCTTGCACCCTTTATTGATATATATAGCACCATTCTATGTTTTTTCTTCTAAATATTAATTAATACTTTGTCTTGATGCAATTGTGTAGACTTCAGTTTAGACACTTTCCATGATTCTATGCAAAGATACATACATACACGTAATCTCAAAAGTAGTGCTAGATTCAATGGTCAGTGTTCAGTTTTTACCTAAACAATGGAAGAATAACTCTTAACAAAATGTCCTGCAAGTGATGTACATAAAATTTGCTCATTACCAATCATCAAATTGACTATAGCGTTGTTTAATTTTTCATTTTCAGGTCTTTCTTCTGTGTCTTTTAGGAGGCTGCAGCATATGTTGGTTTAACACTGTGTGTTTTGTTCTCTGCATTAGGAATTTCCCTGTTAACCGAGCCCTTGCACTGTCACTCACTGTGAGTTTCAATGGTGTCAGTGCAGCACTCTACACCCTTGCTGCCAATTCAATAGACCCTTCATCCAGCACAATCTACCTCCTCCTCAATGCCCTTCTCCCTCTTGTCATTTGCATTTTTGCGTTCGTCCCGATTCTTCGCCAGCCGGAACTAGACCCTGCCCCTTCTGATGCAGCTAATCGCGATTCCCCGATATTCCTAATACTGAACTTCCTGGCCCTTCTCACTGGCCTCTACCTCCTCCTCTTTGGCTCGGCGGCCTCAGCTAGGCTCTACTTCTGTGGAGCCGTTTTCCTGCTCGTATTCCCATTATGTATCCCTGGCATTGTTTATGCCAGGGCTTGGTTTCGCCGCGCCATCCATAATTCCAGCTTTCGGATGGAAGACTCCAGCTTCATACTTGTTCACGATGACGATCTTGAGTTGCACAAAGAACTCAGCCGCCACAATAGTATTGCCAACAATGTTGGAGATGGTTACACCCTTTTGGGGGAGAACAACAACAACGGATCCATGTATCGAAGTCTGAAGGCAAAAGAAGATAGTGATGTGCGGTGTGAGAAGATGATTAGCCAGGATCAGCTGGCAATGCTGGGAGAAGAGCACCCGGCTGCTGTCATTGTCCGCAGGTTGGATTTTTGGCTCTACTATGTTACATACTTCTGCGGAGGTACAATTGGTCTTGTCTACAGCAACAACCTGGGACAGATTGCACAGTCTCTGGGTCTGAGTTCAAGTACTTCTACATTAGTCACGCTCTATGCATCCTTTTCCTTCTTCGGCCGCTTGCTTTCGGCTGTACCTGACTATATTCGTAGGTAATTATATATTCTCTTCAATCTATGCTAAGGTTTCAATTGGCTTTGTTTGTCTACTTAAGCTTTTTGAAAGTGATGGTTTTTTACATGGTACTAGAGCTTGTATGACCACCAAGTAATCTAGAGTTTAATCATTTCTGCTCGCTCTCAACGCTTCAAAGATCAAATTAAAAGAGCTCGTATATGAGGGTTGTATTAAGATATACAAGCCAATCAATTGGCTCTACCCAAAACATATAATATGTCTGAGCATCATTCTCGTCAATATCTAATGCATTATACCTGATATCCTTGGAGCTTTCTATTGATGAATTATATATACCCCCCCGAGTAATGTTTCACATTTAGAATAATATTACTAGAACTTTTATTTACACAAATCATGGTGGATGTTGGATGAAGCCAAGTACTATGTCTCCTTATTCATCTTGGAGTTGATAAGCAACAGACACCATTCTATTCTGATATAAAGTTTCAGGTTCTCTAGCAATTCTTTCTTCGTTGTACTTATGATCATAGTTATTTTTTGTGCATTGCAGTAAGTTGTACTTTGCAAGGACTGGTTGGCTCTCCATTGCGCTTATACCGACCCCCATTGCGTTCTTCTTGCTGTCTGCATCAGACAGTCCTCTGGCACTGCCTGCAGGCACAGCCCTAATTGGCCTGAGCTCCGGCTTCATATTTGCAGCAGCTGTGTCAGTTACTTCTGAGCTGTTCGGTCCCAACAGTGTGGGAGTCAACCACAACATTCTCATAACCAACATCCCGATCGGATCACTCCTCTACGGCTTTCTCGCCGCTGTAATCTATGATGCCAATGCAGATTCAACACCAGGTGTGTCTGATTCAGCGGTGTGCATGGGAAGGGGGTGTTACTTCTGGACATTTATCTGGTGGGGATGCACATCTGTCATTGGACTAGTTTGTAGTGTGCTCTTGTTCTTGAGAACCAAGCATGCATATTACTATTTTGAGAAACACCGTATTTCAACACAATCCATTTTGTCTTAATTGTAGCTATTGATAGATGATGAGACATGAAGGTCATAGTGTGTGGCTGAATTTGTTTCGGCAGAGTTAAGAGTGAAATCTTTGAGGAACATGCGCTTTTTTTTTTTGTTATCTCTTGGAGGGGGGATTGTAGATTCAGAAGCAAAGAGGATAAGGATTTTATTTTCCTTCCTCACAATGTACAAAAAGTGAGAAAAGAGAGAAGGAGAGGGACTACTTTCGTCTCCTATTTCCAATGTTTTTATTTTTTTAAAATTTTGTGAAAGAAATGGTAGAAACATAATGTTGTTGTTTTCACTATATTATTATGAAAAACTTAAAACATATGTAAACAAAATTATTATGAAAAACTTCAAACATATGTAAACAAAAATAAAATGGAGCCTAAGAAATATGTAACGACAAGATAGAATAACTTCGGAACTTGACAAAGTTTTAGCAGATTTGGTGATAAAGCAAATAACTCCTCTGCTTTGAACCTGTGTAAGTTTGACCTTCAGCAGCAGTAGAAGCAGGATCTATAGTTGAGGCATGGTGAGGAAAAACACTGCATACAAGGTTCATCTGATATGACATTGAGCAGGAAATTTAGCCATTTTCATTTGTCGTTGTTATGAGAATTCTGATTAGTGATAATCCATCAAGGCATCCTTAGGAAAGTTCTGTTTCTGTTTCATGTTAGATTGTTAAATAAAAAATAAAAATGTACCATACCACAACACTCGTAAATCAAATTAATACTCCCTCCGGTTTTTTATTTGTACTTTATGTTTTAGTATTTTCATAAATATTTGTTCAGTTTTTAAATTTAGACAACATTTATTAATTTTTTTTATAACCCTATTTGATGAAAGTAGTGGAAGAGAGATAGAATAATAGATGAAAGATAATGAAGAAATTAATAGGGGTAATTATGTAAAATATTATTAAAATTTCCTAATTTTAAGATTTTTCAGTCATTTCCTTAATACTAAGATATAACTCAAAGTGGGCAACTAAAAAAATAGAGGGAATAATAGATAGATAACACAAGGAATTTGTTAATAATAGTTAAAAAAATTAAACACAAAGTATTCTTAAAAATTGAGTTAGCTTAACTCAATCTCTATAATTAGTTCAAGACGTGAGAAAGTTCCGCTTTCCCATTTCGAATTCGCATATGACACTATTCTATTCTGTCTAACAAACACAAAGACTAAAAAAAAACACTATCATAGATTACTATAATGTTTTGAGATCATGTCGAGGCTTTGTACCAACTTTGAAAAGCAATCATTACTTTAAACTGTGAAGAGGATTGGACAAAGAAAATTTGTGACATTCTATGTGCGGAGAGGCAAAGTTGCCAATCAAGTACCTAGGTATTCCGCTAGGTGCTAATCCCGACCAAGTAGCAACCTGGGTTTCTATCATTGAGAAGGTAGAGAAAAATTCAAGTTCCTAGAAGATAAATTTTTGTCAAAGGCATGGAAATTTATAATTTGCCACTGTACTATTTTGGGGTTATTTAAAATGTAGAAAGAAGCTACAAAGAAGATACTATCTCTTTAGACAAGGTTTTGTTTAGGGGAAGAATGATGGCCAAATGGGTTTACCAACCATATAATGGAGTGTGATTCAAAAATTGAAGGAACTGAGTGGACTAGGTGTGGGGGATTTGGTGGTTAAGAATTCTGAGCTTTTCTTTGAGTGGTAGTGGTGCTTTTCTAAAGGAGATTGCCCGTTATGGAAGAAAATCATTAGTTCTTGTAACATTTTAGTGCCTCACAAACACACGCAAATTCAAAAGGTTCAACAAAATGAGGGTGTTTGGGCTACAATTGCTACTATTGATTGTGTTGATGAAGAGATGACATAAATCCTAAAAGATGGCATTAGGATGGAAGTCGAGGATGGTGGTAGAATTTGATTTTGGGATGAGCTTTGGCTGGAAATTGGGCGGTTGAGGGATGCTTTCCCTCGCTTGTACCCTGGATGGCCTTGTGGGGGGAGTGTGACTTCTAGGATGGGTGTGGTTGAGTTTGGAGCTTTCACTAGAGGAGAGACTTGTTCTAGTGGGATCATGATCTTCTAAATGACTTGCACCGTATACTGGAATGAGTGAATACACACATGGAGAGTTTATATAAGATGATTTAGAAATGTTAGCCATGACAATAGATACCTGAGAGGGGGAGTGAACGTCCTGCAACTTTGAGAAATTATGCATTTTCATGCATTCACATATTACTTGTACTGGAACAAATTAAAAAAGATGTAAACATTAAAGGTTACTTAAATATAACTTGGAATAAAAATTAACCATGATTAAGATAATAAAATAAACTTGCAGTGAAGTAAATAGTAAGGATAAAGAAAAGCAAACACAAATTTATCTTAGTTTGGTCATCTCCTGTGGTCTACGTTCAATTCTCAAGTAATTCGCTTGAGTTTTTCCACTAGATCCAATCATTACAAGTGTTTGAAAGACCTTTACAACACTTAAAGTACTTTCACAACTTCACTTCTTGGGATCTCTCTCCCTTAAAGTTCAAGCCACTAAAAAACAAGAGACACCTTATTCATAATTCACTTGAGGGATGACTCACCCTCTTACAATTATTTATAAATACACGAGGAAAAATAAAGTCACTCTCTGATAGATGAAATTACATAAGTTGAAGAATTATGAAGTTTTTCATATGATAACTCATTTTGACCCAAAACTTTGATGAAAAATCGTGGAAGAAAAGGATAATTAAATGTATTCTACTTTGGTTTCCATACTTGAAATGATGCATCAAAAAAAGTATTTATAAGTCTTGAAATTGTGCAAGTTGTTTGGCTTTTAAAGAGAAACAACTCTGGATGAAGAAACATCTCGTTTTGGCATAACAAACACTTGTAATCGATTACATGCTCTTGTAATTGATTACATCCTTTTGAGTTAATGTGTAATTGATTACCCAATGTTGCAATCGATTATTGTATGTCCTAGAAGTGTGTAATTGATTCCTTAAATGTGGTAATCGATAACAAGCCTTTTTAAAATCATATTTTCCCATTTATTCACTATATGTCCTTGATGAAAAATCTTTGTGATATTATATTCAAGTTATATGCTATATGAAAAACTTGTTTAGCATAATTTCTTTATGTTAGATAATATCTATTGAATTTATTAAGTTAATTTCATATATTTATCATAATTGAGCTATGTTTTATTGAACTATAAAATAATACACATACAGAATAAATTATGACATAATAACTGAGTGTCATGCATTAAAGTATATTTTATGATATTTCTTTCATTAATTTAATTTAAAGTTAATATCATTCAATTTTAATTTTAAATATAATATTTAATCATGTTTAGTTCCTAATTATATTGTTTATAACATTTTTTTTACATATGTAAACTCTTACGAGTTTACGATTCGAGTTTGCTGATGTTCCACGAGGTTGCTTAAACTCTCGAATTTTACAACCTTGATCCTCGTTGCAGTCCATTGATATCCTTTTGGCATCATCAAAACCTACAAGAAATTTGGTAGCCAAGGATTTTTTAGTGTAAAATCTGGTTTGTAGGATGCAATGAGGAGTGGAAACCAATCCCTAGTAGCCACAACATACAACTTAATTTACCAAAGGTGTTTGGAAAGGCTAGTGCCTCCTAGGGTGGAGTTGCTTGCGTGGCTCACGCTCAGAGAAAGTTTAAACACAAGATCGATCGAGGCTCCGCATGATTGGGACTCTACCTCAACGGGAAGCTGACTGCTTCCTTTGTAAAACTAATGAGGGAACGATCTTTCTTCTATTTTTTCCGTGCAAATTTGTTTGGGATCTCTGGTGTATTTGACTGCATGCATGGTTGGAATCTATCGTGGGCGTCCCTAGTGATCCACCAAGTTGTTTTGAACCCGGCAAAAACTATATATTTTTGGCAATCAAAGGAAGACTTGACTTAGAGGTTTCTTTGCGATTGTGTGGACAATTTGAAAGTGCAGGAATAAGAGGATTTTTGAAAATAAAGAGTCGTCACTGATAAACTTAAATGTATGTATGATATTTTTATCAAACATGATTATTTAGCTAAATGATTTTTTTTGCATAAAAAAATGGTAAAGTACTCTTTATTTACATATATTTACAGTTACATATTTAGTACAATGTTAAAAAGAGATAAAAATGATAATTTTACTATTTTGCCCCTATTACACAAACTTATTACTAAAATACCCCTGTTTCGAAAAATATTACAGGAGTACCACGGTTTTGACTGACGTTGTTTCGGCGTGTTTGGGAATTCAACACAAATTCGCCAATTGGTCTGGCGAATGTGGTTTAAAGAAAGATGTAATTAAAATTGTATTAGTTATTCTAATAAGTCATTTTTCTTAATTTGTTTAGACACATGTGAAAAATATGGTTTCTTAGGTAAGCTGCAAAAATAACAGGACGCTCTTTATCGTGCGGGGGGGAATCCATCGATTTGGACTTCGAAGAGCCCAAACGGCTTGGACTCATGTGCGCGAGCCCAACTCCCTTCTCAACTATTTTTACTAATACAACAACTACTAAAGGTATATAAACACTTAAAACGTTCGTGATCTAACCAATGTGGGACTAGAACTTTTGAAATGTCAAACTGTGAAACACTTAGTTCACACAAGATCACATCACCATGCTTTGCACTATACAACCACTATACACACACTATTCACTCACCTTATTTAATTCATTTTCCTTGTGTATAGTCTTTTATCACATTTCCTTCGTTTTTTAGATGTTGAAGAACGGGAATCACATATTCCTTGTGTATAGTCTTTGGGCCAAAATATGTCATTTCCTCCGTAGACTGTATCCTTCTCTTTTTTGTTAAAAATGAACATTAACGATAAAATTTATTTTTAATGAAGAAGACAAGGCTTTTGCCTATGAAAATTGTCAATAATCTAAGAAGTTGCCTTTTGTGAAAAACAAAAGATCATAGGTTACAGATATTGCAATTTATCAAAAATCATTTTTAAGAGAAAATCAATGGCTATAACCTATGAAAAATGCATTTAAACGATTAAGTTTATTTTTAATGAAGAAGACAAGACTTTAGCCTATGACTATTTGCAATTAATCTAAGAAGCCGTTTTTAGTATTAATCAGAAAGTCATAGGCTATGGATATTAAAATTTACCAAAAATTATTTTTGAGTGAAAATCCATAGCTATAACCTATGAAAAATGCACATTAATGACTTTGCTTTTGACGAATAAGACATGGCTATAGCTAACTAAAAATTATCAATAATATAAGAAGTCATTTATAGTGAAAAAAATAGAAGGTCATAAGCTATAAATATTGCAATTTACTGACAATCATTTTTCAGTGAAAATCTAATGCTATAGCCTACAAAAAAAGCATTTTAACGATAAAATTTATTTAATAAAAAAGACAAGGCTTTAGCTTATGAAAAATTGTTAACAATTTGGGAAGTTGTGTTTAGTGAAAAATAGGTCATAGGCTACACATATTAAAATTTACCAAAAATCATTTTTAAGTGAAAATTCAAGACTATAACCTATGAAAAATGCACATTAACGATAAACTTTGTTTTTGACGAATAAGACATGGTCATAGCCTATGAAAATTATCACTAATCTAAGAAGTCATTTTGAGTAAAAAAAAATAAAAGTCATAGACAATAGATATTGCAATTTACTGACAATCATTTTTTAGTAAAAATCCAAGGGATGGCCTACAAAAAATTCATATTAATGATAAATTTTGTTTTTGTCGTATAAGACAAGGTTATGGTCTACGAAAAATTGTCAACAATCTAAGAATTTGTTTTTAGTAAAAAATAGAAGATCATATGCTACGGATATTAAAAATTTTCAAAAATCATTTTTAAGTGAAAATCCAAGACTATGTAACCTATGAAAAATGAACATAAAAATGAACATTAACGATAAACTTTGTTTTTGACTAATAAGACATGGCTATGGCCTATAAAAAATTGTCAATAATCTAAAAAGTCATTTTGAATAAAAAATAGAAGGTCATTGGCAATAGATATTGCAATTTACCGACAATCATTTTGAGTGAAAAATCAATGTGCTTATGAAAAATGCATATTAATGACAAAATTTGTTTTTCTCGTATAACACAAGGCTATAGCCTATGAAAAATAGTCAACAATCTAAGTTGTTTTTAGTGATAAATGAAAGGCATAGGCTACAGTTTTTGAAATTTTTCAAAAATCATTTTTGAGTGAAAATCCAAAGTTATGGCCTATGAAAATTACACAGTAATGATAAACTTTATTTTTGACGAATAAAACATTGTTATAGCCTATCAAAAACTGTCAATAATCTAAAAATTAATTTTGAGTAAAAAATAGAAAGTCGTTGGCAATAGATATTGCAATTTATTGACAATCATTTTTGAGTTAAAATCTAAGACGCCTACGAAAAATGCATATTAATGATAAACTTCGTTTTTGTTGTATAAGACAAGGCTATAGCCTATGAAAAATTGTCAACAATCAAATAAGTTGTTTTTAGTGATAAATAGAAGCTCATAGGCAATAGATATTGCAATTTACCAAAATTCATTTTTAAGTGAAAATCCAAGGCTACCTAGCTATGAAAAATGCACATTGAAGATAAATTAACTTTGTTTTTGATGAATAAGACATTGTTGTAGCCTATGAAAAATAGTCAACAATCTAATAAGTTGTTTTTAGTGATAAATAGAAGGCATAGGCTAAGGATTTTGAAATTCACCAAACATCCTTTTTGAGTGAAAATCCAAGGCTATAACCTATGAAAAATTCACATTAATGATAAACTTTGTTTTTGACGAATAAAACATGGCAATAGCCCATCAAAAACTGTCATTAATCTAAAAATTCATTTTGAGTAAAAAATAGAAGGTAATTGGCAATAGATATTGCAATTTATTGACGATCATTTTTTTAGTTAAAATCCAAGGCGCCTACGAAAAATGCATATTAATGATAAACTTCGTTTTTGTCGTTTAAGACAAGGCTATTGCCTATAAAAAACTGTCAACAATGTAATAATTTATGTAGTGATAAATAGAAGCTCATAGGCTACAGATATTGCAATTTACCAAAAAATCATTTTAAAGTGAAAATCAAAGGCTGTAACCTATGAAAAATGCACATTGAAGATAAACTTTGTTTTTTATTAATGAGACATTGCTATAGCCTATGAAAAATAGTCAACAATCTAAGAAGTTGTTTCTAGTGATAAATAAAAGGCACAGGCTACGAATTTTGAAATTTACCAAACATCCTTTTTCAGTGAAAATCCAAAGCATAACCTATGAAAAATGCACATTAATGATAAACTTTTTTTTGACAAATAAAATTTGACTATAGCTTATAAAAAACTGTGATTAATCTAAAAATTCATTTTGAGTAAAAAAAAGGCCATCTGCAATAGATATTGTAATTTATTGACAGTCATTTTTGAGTTAAAATCCAAGGTGCCTACAAAAATTGCTTATTAATGATAAACTACGTTTTTGTCGAATAAGACAAGGCTATAACCTATGAAAAATTGCCAACAATCTAATAAGTTATGTTTAGTGATAAATAGAAGCTCGTAGACTATGGATATTGCAATTTACCAAAAATCATTTTTAAGTGAAAATCCAAGGCTATAACCTATGAAAAATGCACATTGAAGACAAACTTTGTTTTTGATGAATAAGACATTGTTGTAGCCTATGAAAAATAGTGAACAATTTTTCGCAGGAAAGAGCCTTGTCTTATACGCAAAAACAAAGTTTGTAATTAATATGCATTTTTAGTAGGTTATAGCCTTGGATTTTCACTCAAAAATATTTTTTTGTAAATTGAAATATCTATAGCACGTGACCTACTATTTTTTTAAACTAAAAATGACTTCTTAGATTGTTTCCAATTTTTCAAAGGCTATAGCCATGTTTTATTCATCAAAAACTTAGTGTTATTGAGCATTTTTCATTGGTTATATAACCTTGGATTTTCATTTAAAAATAATTTTTGATAAATTGAATTATTTATCGCCTAGGACCTTCTATTTTTTTTTAATCAAAAATGACTTCTTAGATTTTTTTACAATTTTTCATAGGGTGTTGTCATGTCTTATTCATCAAAAACAAAGTTTACGTTAATATGCATTTTTCATAGGTTATAGCCTTGGATTTTTACTCAAAAATGATTTTTGGTAAATTGCAATATCTATAGCCTATCACCTTCTATTTTCTACCAAAAAAGACTTCTTAAATTATTTCCAATTTTTCAAAGACTACAGTCATGTTTTATTCGTCAAAAACAAAGTTTGTGTTAATGTGCATTTTTCATAGGTTATATAGCCTTGGATTTCACTCAAAAATGATTTTTGGTAAATTGCAATAGCCTATGACCTTCTATTTTTCACCAAAAACAACTCCTTAGATAATTGACAATTTTCCATAGGCTATAGCCTTGTCTCATACAACAAAAACAAAGTTTATCGTTAAAATGCATTTTTCGTAGGCTAAACTTGAATTTTCAATCAAAAATAATTTTTGGTAAATTACAATATCCTTAGCCTATGACATTCTATTTTCACTAAAAACGATTTGTTAGATTAGTGACAATTTTTTATAGGCTATAGTCATGCCTTATTATATATTCAAAATCGAAGTTTATCATTAATATGCATTTTTCGTAGGCTATAGTCTTAAATTTTCACTCAAGAATGATTTTTCGTAAATTGCAATAACAGTAACCTCTGACATTCTATTTGTCACTAATAACGACTTGTTTGATTAATGACAATGTTTCATAGGCTAAGGTCTTGTCTTTTTTGTTTAAAATAAACTTTATTGTTAAAATGTGTTTTTCGTAACCTTGGATTTTTACTCAAAAATGATTGTCAGTAAATTGCAATATCTATAGTCTATGACCTTCTATTTTTTATTAAAAATGACTTCTTAAAATATTGTTGACAATTTTTCATTGACTATACACATGTCTTATTCGTCAAAAACAAAGTTTATCGTTAATTGAATTTTTTGTAGGTTATAGCCTTGAATTTTCACTCAAAAATGATTTTAGGTAAATTGCAATATCCGTTGCATATGATCTTCTATTTTTCACTAAAAACGACTTATTAGATTGTTAATAGTATTTTATAGGCTATAGTCATGTTTTATTCGTCAAAAACAAAATTTATCACTAATATGAAATTTTCGTAAGCTATATAGCCTTATATTTTCACTCAAAAATGATTTTTGGTAAATTGCATTATTTGTATCATATGACCTTCTGGTTTCACTAAAAATGACTTCTTATATTATTGACAATTTTTCATAAGCTATGTCTTATTCATCAAAAACAAAGTTTATCATTAATATGAAATTTTAGTAGGTTATAATCTTGGATTTTTACTCAAAAATGATTTTTAATAAATTGTAATATCCGTAGCCCATGTCCTTCTATTTGCACTAAAAATGACTTCTTATATTATTGACAACTTTTCATAGGCTATAGCCATGTCTTTTTTGTCAAAAATAAAATTTATCATTAATATGCATTTTTCGTAGGCTAAGCTTGGATTTTCACTCAAGAATTATTTTTGGTAAATTATAATATCCTTAGCTTATGACTTTCTATTTTTCACTAAAAATGACTTCTTAAATTATTAATAATTTTTCATAAGTCATAGCCATGTTTATTCTTCAGAAACAAAGTTTATAATTAATATGCATTTTTTTAGGTTATAACCTTAGATTTTCACTCAAAAATAATTTTCAGTAAATTGTCATATTCTTAACCGGTGACTTTCTATTTTCTTTTACTATTAACAACTTCTTAAATTAATGAAGATTTTTCATTTGCTAAAGTCTTGTCTTCTTCGTTAAAAATAAACTTTATCGTTAAAATGCGTTTTTCGTAACCTTGTATTTTTACTCAAAAGTTATTTTTAGTAAATTACAATTTTTGTAGCATATGACCTTGTATATTTTACTAATGTTATAATCATGTCTTATTAATTAAAAATAGAATTTATCATTAATATACAATTTTTTTTTTTATAGCCTTAAATTTAAAAGAAAAATTAAAATTGTATCAACTACTTAAAGTTTAAAGATAATTTAAATAAAGTAATTAGCTGGTCAGAAAAAGAATAATGTGAAGTGATCAAAGTTGAATGATATGTGAAGGAAAGTATAAAGCGATCGAGGTAAGAGATGGTGCAGAGGTTATAAGGACACGTGGATTCTTTCTTGTGAGCTTGTACATGACATGCACATTACATGGGTGAAGGTATCAACAGTGCAAGGCAGTCCTTTTGAAAAAGTAATTATGCTCAAAGCAATTAATGTGTCGTAAATATACATGAAGGCAATTAAGGTATTTTCATTTTAACAAGGTTTTCAGGTGTGGTGTTGAAGGATAAACAAGGGATCTATGGCACTGAGCAACAATGTGATAGGAGGCATCAACTTGTTGGCGGCTCTGGTCTCAGTCGCAATCATGGGTGCAGGGATATGGCTAACCACGGAGGCGGCAGATTCGTGTGTGAAGATCCTACAGTACCCGGTCATCATAATGGGGGTTCTGATCCTGCTTGTGGGTGTGGCAGGGTTCGTTGGAGCAGTGTGGAGAATCCCCCAGCTGCTGGTGTTGTACCTGGTGGGCATGCTCGCCCTCATCGTGCTCCTCCTTTGCCTGGTGGTGTTGGTGTACATGGTGACCCTCAGAGGCCACGGCAACACGGAGCCCAACCGCTCCTACTTGGAGTACCGCATGGATGACTTCTCTGGTTGGCTTCGTCGGAGGGTCAGAAGCGCCTACAAGTGGGACCGCATCAGAACATGTCTCAGCAGATCCAACATGTGTGCCGAGTTGAACCAGAGTTACCGATTGCCTCAGGACTTCTTTAATGCCCATCTAACTCCCATGCAGGTAGGTAGGTAGCTACTTTAATTAATTTCTTTATATCCTGATCAGCAATTGCTTTGATAACTGCAACTGCAACTGCCTATACATTCATTCAGTCAGGGTGCTGTAAGCCACCAACAGAATGCGGTTACACGTTTGTGAACCCAACGTTCTGGATCAGCCCCATCAGCAGTGGAGCTGACCCGGATTGCACCAAGTGGAGCAACGACCAGACACAGCTATGCTTCGCCTGTGACTCGTGCAAGGCTGGCCTCCTGGCAGCTCTAAGGAAAGAGTGGAGAGCCGCCAATCTCATCCTCCTCCTTACTCTCGCCGCTCTCATTCCGCTCTATCTCTTTGCCTGCTTTGCCTTCCAGAATGCCCAGACTGACCAACTCTTCCGCAGATACAAGCAAGGATATACTTGATCATCACTCCTCACTTTTTCCTTCTATTTTTATTTATTAGTTTTAATTTGTATTCATCTAAATCAAATAAATTACTCTTTCTTCTTTATTTATTACGACTTATTGGGCCCTTGCTATCTCTCTCACGCGCGTGAAGAACGGCCCAAAATATATTAATGCAGCACAGGCCCAAATATATAGGCATATATAGCAGGTTGATTTTGAAGTGTGAATGATGGACTTGACAACTAACTAAAGCATCTAAACACAACGAGACATAGAACAAAGGAAAAAATAAAGAAAAATGGTTCATTCAGGAGGGAGTTGATGACTTGCACGCATGCCCATCTAACTTTCCAATTCCCTTCTTCTCTTACGTTACGTTTGAATAATAATTGTCGTCATTTTGGCAGTGACTTCATTCGTGCCACTAATTAATTGACCTGATGACACGAAGAAGCCACCCTATCATTTTTACAGGTCATCTTCAACTATCTATCATTTTTGCAACAACGGACAGAGGCTTCTTTCTATATATATCAAAGTTATTATTTTAGTTAGTTTAATTCCTTTATCATTTATAACTTATAAGCGTAGCGACGTTATCAAACTATATATATGGCCTCTAAATGTTATCCTTTAATTTATTAGTCCAAATGGATATTGAAATTACTTGTAGACTAGTCAGTACTACACTAAAAATGAACTTGATGTGTGATATATCAATGTATGTATCACAAAGCAAATTATAGAGGCAACGTCATCATCCGTGTCCCTCTATTTCCCTAACTATGTATATCAATCAACACCAAAAGCAACTGTGACAAGTCAAATTTTATCACATAGAACGTTCATTTTGTTTGAGAAAATAACACCCTTATTATCACTCCATCCAACCCCATATATATATATATATATATATATATATATATATATATACACACACACACACACTAGTTAATCGAAATAATTTTATTGAGGGCTATCGGCAAACTATTTTTTATATTTTATTTTCTCAACCCAGTCATATATAACAAATTATATACACTTAAAGGCAATGCGATCAGGTTGTTTGCATATCTTATTTCTATATAGTATATAATAAATTGTCATAAGCCACTCAAAAGAAAAACATATGTATCAATGATCCAGCATTTTTGTGTCTCAAAATTCATCCCTTCCAAAATCTTAAATTAATAAGAGAAGATAATTTTAATGATTTTATATTATATCTCTTTACACTACGATTCATGCATCAATAATTCCCACAGTAGCTCAAGCAATTGCATGCGTGGGGTAACCCTTTTGACTTCACAATTAATTACTTGTAACACCGTTATATATATATATATATATATATATTATCTATGTTATGGGGCCATCATCGTGTCTCACGATCGAGGCCCACCAAAGCCCATTGTTGGCCCAATGAAAATGAAATGAAGTGATGATTGATAGCTACTCGATCCATCGGTTACTTTGGAGCTGATGAATGAATATGGAACACTCAGGTCCGCCTGAGCTCCAACACACTACTTTTGCTTTATCCTTTCTCATCAATTAGTTTTCTCACTTGTTCTTTGTTTGTCAACAAATAAATAAATAATATTAATATTATTTGGTCCAAATAACTTTTACACGGGTTTAATCACATCATTTAATGCGTTTGACACTTTATATGTGATTATTAACTCATTAAATGAAATATTAACTTAAAATTATATGATAATGTGAAAAAATTTTACATTATAACAATATCAAAATTAAATTCTAATGTTAATTATAAGTGTCTTATTTTAATACTCCCATCAAATTTAAGGATATCGATATCTTATGGTTATCTGTGACGACTAAGAACTAGTCATGTATCCTATTAACTTTAAATATCTATTATTTTAAAGTTAAAAATAAATAATGACAATTAACATATAAAGAGATACTGATATTCTTATAAAAATTAAGATACCAAAAGAATAACCTAATTATAATGAAACGGTGGTTTCTTAATTACTATAAGAAATGGTAAATATTTGTCAGCCAAAAGTGTTTTTGCTTTGTCTTTTTCGCAAACTAGCCCTATACCTTGTCTAAGTATAGAATAATATGGCGGCATATATCATATAATGACTTATATATGAATATACTTAATCTGAGATTTCACGTCTCGTTGATGTTTACAGTAGGTATCCGGGAATAATTAATTTGTCGCTTCTCATCGCTTAAGTTCACAGAAAATTTATATTGAAATAATAATAATAATAATAATAATACAGGAACCTGTCTTCTTAATTATAATGTCATGAAATGTCAAGGAAAATGACTAAACCGGGGATTTTCAGATTTATACGTACGTTGGAGAGTAATTCTTATGTATATATAATAGTATTAATTATTATAGTATAGTAGGTATAGTTGGTAACCTGATCGAACAAGAAGGACCAATCATAGCTAGAAACCACACAGACCTAAGGACCCCACTTACGAGGACGATAATCAGCATGCTGTGGGTTGGAATGTGGGCATGAAAGAGGCTTTTCTTTAATTTAGCTTTACCCGTCATCATCAGCATATATCACCCTACTATATTTTTAAGGGTTAGTAAATCAATGACATCAGGGCTTAAGCAATTACTAATTTGATTAAGTGGCCGGGACACAAATAACTCTACGAGTATATGACTCTATCTTTTAGTGAAGGGTCCAAATTTGATGAGAGCACACCACTATAGAGAAATGCAATTCCATATCATACATTAAAAGTAAAAAAGACAAAAGGCGAGTTTAGACTTTAGAGGGTACCAGTAAATAAGTTGTGGAAAAGTTATAAGGGAACATTTTCAGAGATAAAGGTTGGACTATATATGAACCTAATTAACAGGCTCACAATAGGCAAAGTGTGGAAGGTGGACTGGAAAGTGATGAGATGCACATATATCCATCCACCAACTATTATTTTCCAACTCTAAAAATATGCTCTTTCGAATTATCTGCACGGCTGCCACCATGCGCATTTGATACAAAAGGAAAAAGAGATCATTGAAAATTAGCTGGAGATTAATTTACTCTCTTTAATTTCTTTTTTATTTAGCAAACTCTTTAGATAGTAAGAGACTCAATCATTAATACCAGTCTTTTGGTACGTACAATTTATGGCTCAATTATATGTGTGGAATATATTAATTAAAAAGAGTCGCTAATTTACTTCGTAAATAAACTTCTGAAAGTTACTTTTATTTTCCCCGTGTCAATTGAGATGTCAAACAATTAGATTAGTGGTTTTTGCTAGAGAGATGAAACTATATGTGGGAAAGCCATTCCTAATTACGTGTGTCCCTTTTTCTATTATTGACATGGGGAATCCTTTTCATAAGCGTTGTTTCACATATATAATAATTATCCAAGAGAAATTAACGGAAAGAGTGAACTGTGAGTGTGCCGGTTTTCAGTTAGGAATTCGTTGGTCTCACCCACACAGCTAACCACAGTACTTAACTCTTGTTTGGTGATCTCTCACCCTCACTATTTATTAATCTGCGCTAAAGTTAACTCCTTTTTGTATTGACCAAGTTGTGGGGAATACATGCATGCTTAATAATCTGAAATAGGGCTGACTGGTGGATCCAAAAATGTTCCTAAGAATGTAATGTAATGATATAATGTTGGAGAAATTTTATCAAAAAGTAGAGGAAAAATTATATTCGTAATTCATTTAGTATGAGACATTATGTCTTGTGACTTCATTTATTATTAAATAAGATTTCATTAATATGTATGGATCTTAGTAAAATTTCATATTATAGTAATAAAAATATCAATTAATAAATAAATACATATAAAGTAACTCTACGTTATTATTCGTTCTGATCTATTTTATATGTTATTTTTATTTTTTGATACATTAAAAAAAATTAATATATTTAAACATAATTATTGTTATATAAACATAGGGGAGGGAGTTAAAGATAAATTACTCGCACTCCGACTAGATTGACTAGCTAGATTGATACTACATTTCTTACATAGTCTAAGAAACATTATCTAATTTAACAAGTCATAATAATTTCCACAAAAACCTAGACATTCTTAATCAGGAAACATTTCCAATTACACCCATATATATATCAACCCTTGAGTCACATCTTGATTGGGGTTGTTTCTCTGTCAGGGGGTGACAGGAACTTTTCCAAATAGGAAACATCAATACAAAGCCGTGATTAGTTTCAGGGAAGTTTTGCTGAACCAACAAAAGCAAGCAAGCAGGGGATAGAACGGATCACGTTTACATTGATTCCAACCCCACCCACTATCGATCCTTGATTGGACCCATCAACAAAATTGCTAAGGCAGGAAAGTTCCCAATTAGCTAGTGACACTACCTGTTCAGTTTCATCCACAAACCCATTCAACAATTGTTTGCTACTACTGTCATTTCTCCACTAACCAAAATAGATTCTAAACCTTCCCATTTTAGCAACAGGGAATCTGCACCCATCCATCCGTAAGATCAGTTTAATGACAGCCGTCTAATGATGAGATGATCAATCAATAGTAGCCATGCGATATATAGATAAAAAAAAAATGGATGAGTCATAAGAATAAATAAAATATTAGGAAATTGAACTTTTTAATCTACAAATTAATTTATTCATTTTTATAAATTAACATTTAATATTTTATTATTATTTTATAAATAATACTTAATATTTTATTTTATCCTTAAAAATTTAAAGCATTAAGTTTATAAGTTGAAAATTTAAATCCTTTAAAATAAGAATCTCATTTTAAGGAATAAAATAAAAAAAATATCTTTAAATTAATAAAATAAAATATTAAATTCATTTTAATTTTATTTATCTATTAAATAAAAATTTTCACTTTATGCCACTTTATATAATTTGAAGTTGATAGCTTGTAATAAGAAACCGCCCCTGGAAGAAAGGCGGCTGAACTCTGTTTTCGAGAACCAATCTTGCTTTACTGCACCCCAATGACAAGACAACACGTGGAATTGATTGCGACTTGAACCTTGACTCTGCTCCACATAAGCCGGCTGAATCGGGTCCCTCATTGCGTTTTTGGCCAATTCACACTTTACCTTCGCCCAATCTCCATTCCATTCACCCCCACTCACAGGCACTAGTTAAATTCAGGAAATTCGCTTCCCAAAATAATTTAAAAAATTTGTGAATCCTACAATTTAGTTCACTTTTTTACTTAATTACTATTACATAAGCAGCATCTTCATTTTTATGAAACTTTAATAAAGAAAACAAGCATCAAAATTAATCCTAATAATAATAATAATAATAATTACGACACTGCACGTAATACCAAGATAACAATAAAATCTAGACTTATTTCTCCATTCCACATATATACACAGCACATCTATCTCTCTAGAGTACATTGTCATGGTCACTGTCTTCTTCCGCCCTTTCACCAAGCCACTATATATAATATATACAGCTAGCTCCAACCCTCCCAAACTTACCACTATTATTACAGTATAAACCCAACCTACACTGTTCCTTCCGCACCATCTTCTAATCTTGCTTTGGTTGAAAGGGACTTGCTTATTTTGCTACACCATTCTTTTTCATCTCAAACCATTTCACACAAGTCTTTATATTTTTCCTACTTTCTCAACCTTTCCCCACTTTTCGATTTTTCCCTATCTACACAAAAGCGCTATTAGCTAAACTACAAGGAACACTCCCAGTACCGGCCCTTTTTCTGCAAAGAGCTCGAGTATTGGAACTGGTGAAAACATCATGGTGACACTTGTAATCTTTTTTGTTGTTTGTATAACTTGATATTTTGAGTTTAATTTCTACACATTATCAATATAAAAATTTTATACTATCATCTAATTATACATTATCACATCAACAAAAGTGGTTGACTCCCAAATACACAAACTCAAAAGTAAACCACTCTCATTAATGTGACAATGCGTAATTGAATGATAGTGTATTTCTTTTATATTCATAATGTATAAAAATTAAAATCTTAATATTTTTGGGGGTAGCAGATATCCTAAGATGACTGACTTTCTAGTATTCTATGACTAGCCCTGCTCCCATTGGGGCACGGTGTGGTATTCCCTTTCTTCTCTTGGCAGTTCTGTAATTAACCGAAGTTGGGGGTGGTGTGGACGGAGTGAAGCTCTGCACCACCTTCTTGATGTTGTTAACCCTGCCATGGCTGCTGCTGCTGTACGAGTCCTCTGACTCTGAAGCCATTGCCGTTGTTGACTTCTTCATCTTCTGGAAATTCCTTGAAGTTCCAACAATCTGGAATCCAAGGTTGAATAGATCAACATTCAATGAGAAAAAGTAGCAAAATGAAGAATGAAAAGTCAATGAAATTGAAACGCTGCACAAAGCCATAAAGGACCAATGTTCAAATCCCCCAAATTCTCAAACTTCGGGCAAGGCAATAAATAAGAAACTACTCTAACTCTGCTATGAAGAATAAAAAGTCAATTAAATTGAATAAATAAACAGCCATACAAGTGACAATGTTCGAAAGTCCCATGATTTCAAAACATTGGTGAAAGCAATGAAATTTCAAACCCGTATTGATTAAAGCCCAACCCATTTCCAAGTGCCAGCTGGAAAAAGAAAGCAGACTAAGAAAAGATTCATTTATTTTTTCTTCTTCTTTAAAAATGCTTAGAAGAAGAAGAAGAAGAAGAAGAAGAAGCTTAGTTAAACAATGGAAGGCATTGTCGGGAAGAGTAAAGACTAACCTTGCAGCCGAGAGAGCAGAATCGGAAGGAATCGAGGAGGCTGCGATCGCAGACTTGGCAAGTGTTGGTGACGCCTTTGCCAGGCCTTGGCTGAGGCCTCTCGTTCAGGAACACCACCCTGGCGCTGTTGATAATGTATGTTTGGACACCAGTGATGTCCAACACCTTCTGAATCTCATTCACCCTAATCACATCATGGTACGAAGACCTCCTTATCTATCATCAACAACAACAACACCGATAACAGAATACATTAGAAGCAGGAAAACAGACATAACCACCACATTGAAGCATGGGTCAAAATCACCAAAAGCTAACATTCTACAAGGAATTGGGCACACGGGAATTGGAAACAGAACCCAACTAACCAAAGTTTCAAATCTCAGGCGAGAAAGGGGGCAAAAAATAAAAGGTAACAATTTTGGCAACAATGAATGAGAGATTCAGGAACTTTGATGAAAAGTGACAAGGAAGGAACCTACCTGGATGGCACGGTGATCCTTGTGGGAAGCAGAGAGGCAGAGGGAGCAGAGAGCACCGTTGACACAGTCCAAGCAGAACATGTTGCACTCGCTCTTGTGGGAATCGGCGTGAGCCTTGCATTGCACAAAGAACCTCTCCTTCAGCAGAGGCTTGAGCCACGGCGGCCACCTCTTCTCCTCCTCATCGGGGCCTCCAGCGCCCTAATTCACTCAAAAACAGAAACAAAACATGAAAAGAAGAAGCCACCCAAAACCAATCAAATTAAAGAGAGGGAAAGGGGTTACCATGATTCTCCTGTTCTTGGGCTTAATTTCACGGACAGTGGTGTCTTGGTTCTCGAACGCCAGCTTGCTCGAAGGGTTTTAATTAAGCAGAGAAATGTGAGAAGGGAAGTGAGAGAGAGAGAGAGACGGTGTTGTTGTTGTTGTTGTTGTTGTTGTTGTAGGAAATGAAATGCAAATGGAGGCGGTATTTTCCTTCTTTTAGAGAGAGAGAGAGAGGTGTCGTTCTTATCCGCACCCAGAAAGTCTACATTATCAGTACATTTACATAAACACCCCCCCCCCCCCCCCCGCAGCCANCCTTTCCTTTCATTTTCATTTTCTCTCTCTTTGGCCCTTTATTCATTTTTGTTTCTTTTTCTACATACATTACTTACTCCCTTCAACTTAACTTACCAATTTTTATAACCAATTTTGGAGTATTATTATATTTTTCAATAATTCCTTCACTATCAATTAATAATCACAACTAATTCTATAAAATAATATTGTGTTATTAATTACTATCTTAGTCAACATAATTTCATTTGTCGAATAAATTATATTAATTTCCCCTTATTTATTATGCTTGGACAATTAAACTAAAACAAGGGAGTAGTTTCTATCTAACTAGTTAGTTGTCCCTGCTTTGCACGGATTTTATAAACTAAATATTTATCATATTTTTTTAATAACTAAATAATGATACATATATATAAATTTATTTAATTTTAAAATTTTAATAAAAGAATTTATTTAAGGGTTATTTAACCCAACATAAATTAGTCTTAATAACAATATAATATTTAAAAATACCATAAATTATTTATATTCAAAATCTGATAATCATTGATTGATTTTTTTTATTGGAAATCACCGATTAATTTTGTGTTGCAAGTAATACTTATATGTATTTATTAACTATATGTATAATTTAAATAAAATGATTATTATAATCATTTTAATATTTTAAGTTGATTTTTCTAAGACATTAAAACTTTAATAGTTATTAATATATTTTATTTTTAAATTTTATAAAATAGCATCCATCTGAACTTTAATGACTGCATTTAGTACGCTACTAGTGTAATGGTCTTTACAGTGTGCATGAGACTTACATTACATTAAAAAAAATAAAATATCAAGATAGAATGTTTTATTTGATCATTCACCATTTTTGCATGGACAAAATCTCTCATCATTCACAAAAAATGACACATTAACTCTTCTGTCACTTGGTCATTTATTATGTTACCAGAACTGCAAAGGTGAACTTTTAACTCCTTGAGTTGGTTCGTTAACTCCACTATGACACTAAAACAGTGTCACTTTTGCGTTTCATCCTAACTCAATATCACCCAATCCAATCACAGAATGAGATTGTTTTCATGGAGAGTGTGAAATGCCCAAAATGACGTCGTTTCGATGTCTCGATAGAGTTAACGAGTCATCCCAAAGAGTTAATGGTCTACGTGTGTGACTCTATTAAGCTTGGAAACAACAAAGTAATAGAGAAACTAACATGTATTATAAGATAAGTAAATTATTAATTATGTATTGCATTATTTTTACATCTCTCATGTAACAGTTATGTAATTCACTTTTTTGACTTCTCACATGTAAATTAAGTACATGTTTGCTTTAACACTTTTGAGATATTAATATTATTATGAAAAATATTCTATGACTAAATTATTTTTGTCACATGAAAATCATTATCTTAACTAATGTTTTAATATAAATAAATTTGTAGCATAAGTTGTGAAAAGTTTATAAAATTGTTCATTGCCTATTTTTTATTCTTCAAATCATTCAATCCAAGATATGTAATATTTCTCATCCCCTATTGTGAAAACTTTATCTGTCACAACCTCGGTCCAAGTTAGAGAGGAAAAAGTGTGACCACCTTGGTTGAGCCAACTTCCTATAGTGCTACTGTTAAGGATCAATGTTGGAGGGATGCAATGGCTAATGAGATATCAGCCCTTGAACAGAATTCAACCTGGAAATTGGTCGATCTACCAGAAGGAAAAACCACCATAGGCTGCAAATGGGTGTATAAGATAAAGCCAAAGGCTGATGGATCCATTGAGAGATATAAGGCCAGGTTGGTTGCCAAAGGCTACACCCAAACCCATGGCATCGATTACATGGAAACCTTCAGCCTTGTGGCCAAAATGACTACAGTCAGATTGTTGTTGGCTTTAGCAGCAATCAAAGGGTGGCATTTACAGCAACTAGATGTAAATAATGCTTTTCTCCATGGTGATTTGCATGAGAAAGTCTATATGAAGCTACCTCAAGGTTTCAAGGGTTCCAAACCTAACCAAGCTTGCTTATTGCTTAAATCTTTGTATGGATTGAAACAAGCAAGTAGGCAATGGTTTTCCAAGATCTCAACTGCACTTCTCTCCCTTGGATTCTCCCAATCCCAATCAGACCATTCCCTGTTCCTCAAATCTACAGCAGCTTCATTCACTGCCCTACTTGTCTATGTTGATGATGTATCTTAGCTGGGGATTGCCTGTCAGAGATTAAATCCATTAAGTCATTCCTGGATGCACAGTTTCGAATAAAGGACCTGGGAGACCTGAAATTCTTTCTTGGACTTGAGGTAGCTCGATCCAACCAAGGCATATCAGTTTGCCAACGAAAATATGCTTTGGAAATTTTATCTGATGCTGGTATGCTTGGCTGCAAGCCCCTACACACCCCCATGGTGGCTTCTCAAAGATTATCCAAAAATGAGGGAACCCCTTTGCCTGATCTTGCAGAATACAGGAGGTTGATTGGCAGGCTGATATACCTGACCACTACAAGACCTGATCTATCATTCTCTGTTAATCATCTAGCACAATTTCTGGCCAATCCCACTGATGCACATCAATCAGCAGCAAAAAGGGTCCTTAGATTTATCAAATCTGATCCTGCACTTGGCATGTTCTTTCCTTAATCATCTGAACTTCAGTTGAAGGCATTCTGTAATGCAGATTGGGCTGGCTGCCCCGACACTAGATGCAGCACCACTGGCTTTTGTGTTTTCCTTGGTAACTCATTGCTGAGTTGGAAATCCAAGAAGCAATCAATTGTGTCCAGATGTGAGGCAGAGTATAGGGCCCTAGCAGCTGCCACCTGCGAGCTTCAATGGATTTCCTACCTTCTAGCAGATTTTGGCATTACCACAGACCATGCGACAACCATTTTCTGTGATAATCAGTCTATTATGCAAATAGCACACAATCCTACCTTCCATGAAGGCACCAAGCACATAGAGCTCGACTGCCATCCTGTCCGGGAAAAGGTCACCAGGGGTCTGATCAAGCTCCTTCCCATTGCTTCCAAATTGCAGCTTGCTGACTTGATGACAAAGCCTGTTTCTCCTACTGTCTTTGAATTCTTGCATTCCAAACTTGGCATGCTTAACATTTTTAGTTCCCACCATGCCACGTTTGAGGGGGGTAATAGAGGAGAATCTCTAACTAACTTTGTTAGAAGTTAGTTAGAGTTGTTAGCTTGTGATTATTAGTTGTTAGCTTATGTTAATTAAAGCTTGTTAAGTTAGTTACAAAGTAACTTGCAGCACAAGTCACTATGTATCTTGTATATAAGAGCTCAACTCTCATTCATTCAATACAACTTCAATTTTTCCATTTCATTCATCTCTCTGAAATCTATTACAACATAACCCTAAAGTCATTGTCCCCCCTCCCCAAATTCATGTTCGGTCTCTCCATTTTTCTAACATGGTCACATTCTTCCCCTACCAACCAATATCTCATTATTCATATTTAGAATTTGGGCTCTCTCTTTCACGAGAAAACTTGAAAAGCCTTCCAAGCATACTCACCATAATCAAGGCTATGCTTCAAGATGCAAAGGAAAAGAAATTCACAAAGAGAGAGAGAGAGAACAAGGTAAAAGATTTGTTGTAAAGGCTAAAACATGCAATTCTACTATATTGATACAATTACAATATTGTTTTGTGTTTAATATCAACGCTCTCACATATTCAGAGTTGCATTTAGCCTGTGTTTGGGAACACTAAAAAATTAAATTTATTTTAATATTGACTTATTTTAATAATCACTTTTTCATATAATTGATTATGAGATAATTGATATATGTTTGGATACTTCAATTATGAAGTAGTTTTGAGATAATTTGTTTTGTTTTTGTTTGGATTATATGAAAAAGATTACTTTTGTATGGGAAAAATACTAACAGGAATGGAAATATGGAATAATTTTTTATATTTAATAATATTTTATAGTTAGGGATAATTTAGTAAAAACATAATAAAATTATTTTTAAATGATGAAAGAAAACATTTTTTTTATAATGTCCAAAAATTAAGTAAATGAAAATCATCAAAACAGCTTTAATTTTGCATAAAGAGCTTTTACTTAAATTTAGTTATTTGGACAGACAAGATTAATTTTCTCAAAACAATATTTTTTTTTTATAAAAAAAGGCTTGTTTTATGATGTTTCCAGACGCACACACTAGCATGTTTGAGATAATTGTAAAATTAAATTTATTTCAATAATCATATTTTTATATAACAAATTATGAGAATTGAATTATGTTTGGATTCTTTAACTAAAAAGTAGTTTTAAAATAATTAATTTTGTTTGTATCATAAAAAAAAGTGACTTTTGTATGGTAAAATTATAAAAAAATATACAATAATATTTATTTATATTATTTATTATTTGATAATTATTGTGAATTTGGTCTAAACATAACATTATGTCTACTTTACAAAATAACTTTACAATCAAAATGTTCAAAATTTAACTTTAAATTATTTTTACAAAACAACGTTTTTTCCCTTGCAAACCTGGTTTTACTTAAATTTTGTATTTTACCGACAAACATGATAAATTTTGATCATACAACTTTAATTGAAAAAGAAAAGTTGTTTGAATTGGTTTCCAAACACACGCTAATGACTCAAAACCTTCATCTCTATACAGAAGGATGAACTTATTAGCAACCTTACACATTCAACAACTAATTAATTTAATTTGTATACATAAACACATTTTGGAGATCAAGGGCACTCAACGTGCACATTTTAAGGATAAAATCAGTTTTCACACTTGATTCAATTCTGAGTAGCCTTCCGCGTGATTCAGTTTACTGAAATTGTTAGCCCAAACATCCGGAACAAAAAAATAAATCATGTTAATTAATGCACAATTCATGCGAAAAAAGTATAAACTCAATATTGAAATATATGATAAAGGACACCTAACTATAAAGGCAAAAATTAAATAGTGGGACAACAATATATTCATGAGTTATATATGTTATATATATCTTCGATCGTGCATGCTGATGATATTCAATCTTTTAATTACACCTTGAGCCTCCTTTTTAATGTGGATGCGAAGCATGCATGTGTTATCTAATGCTCTGTATGTAAATATATATCAGGTTAAGATACAAGGAATTAGCACAACATACATCGCAAAAACTAGACAATATACATAACAGTCACCTTGCAAAGAAAAGGAACAAGAGACTGAATTCTCTAATAAAATATGTTTGATGACATGGAGCACTACCTTAAAAGTGTCCTATCCTACATGTACAAGTTAAAATAAATATTTTATTTTACATTTAATTCATACATTTTAATTAATGATTAATTTTCTATTTCTTCAAACAATATAAAATCATTTTTGAAATAACTATATGTGTGTAATTATATATGATAATTAATAAGTAAAATAAAGTGTTATTCTATTACTTACAGTTATTAGAATGAATCATTTAATTTCAAATTCACTTTTCAACAAAAGTCAAGTTTATCCTAATTAAGTCAATTTTTTTCAATTATAATCTAAATATACACACTTAAATTAACTTTGAGCCTTTTATTCAAATTCCTAACCCAAATTCTTTAATTTGTTTATCTTTTTTACCCAGGACTCTCAATTAAAGAAGTGGAAATCGACGAAAATGGCACAGAAGTAATATTGGTGGGCACATTCGATGTTGCGACTATAGTTGTTGAGATTGGAAAAAAGTTAAAAATAGACATGGCCGAGTTGAGTAGGAAATTCTTTGAGAATTATTTCCAATAACTTTTAGAGTTTAAGACATAAGGCATTTAGTCATGCTCCTTTACATATCAATTTTTTTTCTCACTATTATCCTCTTTTCGATCACCACTCTTCCTGAAGACACCATTCTTTCAACTAAAACTTAAATCATAATTCGCTGCTGTATGGTAGATTAGTCCCTTAGTTACTGCTAGAATAATCCTCTACTTATCATATATTTAATAAACCTGACTTAATCTTATAGGCATTTTGACCATTATTTATCCTAAGTAATTTATCGGGGTTGACTGTTCTCTTCTAGAATTTTGCCTTTTTGTTTAATGATTTTATATATTATTGACTATCTATAGCAAATATTACAACTAAGTTTATCATGCATAATGTATAATTAATCTTATCATTAAGGATTAACAGGAGAAATATAACCTAGTCATGCACTGTAAAATAAGCAATGCAAGGATGACAATTTTATAAAAATTCTTTAAAGCACACTACTGAAAAATTGTGAATAAATGCAAAAAAAAAATTGCGATTTTTTTTTTTCAAGTAATACCTGCAAATTTTGATGTAAATTTTCGTTTTTGAGCAAGGCAATATATATTTTTCTATGAATTACAAAATTCATATCAAGATCCATAAGTATGTTTTTCTCCAAAAGGAAAACAATATTTAGCTGTGCATTTTGTTGCAAATTATTTCGCAAGTAAAAAATTCGCAAATAATTTTGTAAGAAGCTAGAGAAAAAAAAATCAAAAGGTTCAATCAACACCATTTTCATAGCTAAATCCATAGGAAATAGTATCTGTCAACTTACTTGCGAATTTTTGTTGCGAATTTAGTTGTGACTTTCGTTTCGTGCAAATTTTGCTGCGAATTTTCTGTCAAACTACTTTGTTTTTTATTTTATTGCGGATTTAGCTATTTTTTTGTTGCGAATTTAGCTGTGAGTTTGTTTTGCTGTGAATTTTTTAGCGAATAGTTTATTGCGAATTTAACTACAAATTTAGTTGTTACGGATTTAGCTGCAAATTTTCTTTGCTGCAAATTTTTTGTTTGTGGAGCACCACCATCATCATCACTGTCACCACACCATACTGCCACAACTATCTCTACCTTCGCCACCATTACTACCACCGTGTTTCCATCTACTACCATTATTGTTATTATTATCATTATTTATTATTATTGTTATTATTATTATTATTATTTTGCATTTATTAAGAGTGTAAAAAAATTATATTAACTATATTATAATTCAACTATTTGTCTCTTTTTTTGGTTTTCATATTCTTATCTTGTTATTTTTTCCCAAATTTTAAAACTCATTCCCCAAAACTAATTCAGTCATAGTTTCTTTCTTTTTTCCCCATTATTTTAACTCCCTTTCTTGTAATGTACATTATAATTAAACCAAAAAAAGTAAAAACTAAAAAAAGGCATAAAATTGTTACGCAAATTAGAGGATATATATATATATATATATATATATATATGTATATATATATATATATATATATAGCTTATGAGAAGAAAAAAAAAGGAAGCAAAGACATGGAATTAGATAAAAAAAATGTGGCATCGCTTTGAAATTGTGGTGGTGACAATAGAGATTATGCTGAGTTTAGGAGGGATTAACCTGTAGGAATAAGGATGGTGTTGCAGTTTGAGAAACAAATATGAGTAGTTTGTTAGGAGGAAGTAGCAATAAAGGGGGGAAAGCACATTTGGTTGCCCTTAACTTAGAGGGTGTTTTTGTTAATGAGATAGAACAAGATTGGTAAAGTGAATGATGAACAAGATAGAGAGGGAGAGAGAGATTTGCGTTTTGGACCATTGAATATTACTTAAGGATGTTTGTTTGTAATATTCTATAGATTGATGATACTGCAAACTGCTTATTACCAACTAGTGAGTTTTATATTTAGTCGTATTCTTAAGAGACTTTTTGGCACTTAATATATGTGATTTTGTGGCATAAGATCGGTTTGAACTTTCCTTTTGCTAAATCTTCTACCATAAATGGTAGCACAACTAGAATAACAACTCAAGTCCTACATCAAACAACAAAATGATGGGAAACTAACTTTTTAGTTATAAAAGAAAGGGTGTTGCGAGCCTAACAATAACAATGCAAGTCTCACATCGAAAAATACAAAGAGAGAAAACAAACATTTTAGTTATAAAAGAAAGGTTGTTGTGAATCTAATAACTCATTATTGGTCTTTAAAAGTTAAAAGACCCACCAAATCTGTTTGTATAGCTCTTTTAGTTTATTAAAAGAATTAATAAAGTTTTGATTTAATGGTTCGGTAGCAGCAAGACGCCCCGTCACGATACTCTAGCCTTCCCCATCACCAGCGTTAGCCTTCCCTTGATTTAGGAAAATTCCTTTATTTATTAAAGAAGAAATAAAAGACAAAAGAATTTGTCTTATCAAAATTGTACACTTGTATTATGAAACCTAACTATTGCTAGCAAAATAACCAAAATCCATTGGATTCTTAGTAAGGAGCCAGTAAGAACTGAGAAAAGCCTCATATAGCTTATGGGCTGATGATAAAAGAGAGAGGGAGGTCACAACACTACACGAAGCCCATGACCACTATATTTCCAGCGAAACACAAAACCAGCACCTTCATCTCTTCTTCTAAACACACTCCACCTATATATAACCATACGCAAAGACCCCTAAGAAAAGAACATGGATCATTCATGATAGGGCGTCCTAGCAGCAGAGAAGGCATCTTGACTCATGCTTGAGGGAGCTTTCGCATTCCCTTCAGGCCAGCTCCAAGGAAGTTTCCCAAATGCTACTAAGCTCACAAACCATCGTCCCAAGCTCACCAACTCATAATCATTTTAATTTATACTTGAAACACATGTTTAGCAAATGTAGTTATTGGCAAATTAAGCTTACGCATGCATATTCCACGTTTGCATTAATTTAATGACTCCAAAACCTTGTTCATGATGAACTTATAGCAAAGCTTACGCATTCAGAGACTAATTAATTAAGCCTTTTCCCTTTTGGAGATCATTGAATAATAGAGCAGCTATACCTTGCTTATATACAAATAATTGTGTTCTTATTTTGCAACCAAACAAGTTAGTACAAATTCTCACAATCCCCTCCCATCATCATCATCATCATCAATATATAATTATAAGACTACGTTTAAGACTTGAGCTTACTAATAAATTTGCAGTTGAAGGATACAGCGACACATACATACATACATACAAATCTCAGTTTCACTTGGTTGTAGGGTGCGTTTTCCTCTTGGAAAAGAACATAACAACTTTTGTTGGGAAGAGTGACTTGAGCTTCTTCTTCTTCTTGGTCTTGGCATCCGGTGGCGATCCAGTCTCAGGCTTTGATGGGCTCAAGGGCTCGTGTTCCGGGGTAGTCTCAGCATCACTGGCACTAGCACTAGCAGTAGCAGCAGCAGCAGCAGCAGGAGCAGCAACGACACTGAGGTGGGCGTTGGACTCGCCGTCCTTCCTCTGCTGCTCTGCCTCCTGTCGAGCCCTCCACGTTCTCAACTCCTGTTCCACCGCCAACTTCCCTTGGTTGGCCTTGTCAGCATTCTCGGTGGCGATCTTGAACGACTCCCTCCTCACCAGAAGCTCTTCGCTCAGCTCTTCCAGCTTCTCCAAGCTACTCAGCTCCGACTCCTTGGCCATCTCCACCAGAGCAGTGGCCGCGGCGATCCTGGCAGTGGCCTGCTCCTCCGCCTTGTAGGTTCGCTTGCTGAGCTCCTGGTATTCGTCCAGAGTGAGCGTGACCTGAGGCTGCGAGGATGAGTATGAGTCTGAGTCTGAGTCGGTCCTCTCCAGCGCCTTGATGGAATCCCTGGCCAGCTTCTCCGACACCCTGGCTGCCTCTATCTCCTTCTGCGTTGCCTGCAACTTGCGTTCCAATGAAGTTGCCAGGGCCTTGGCGCTTTGGGCCTCTTGCTGTGCTTGGACCAGCTCTGCCTCCGCAGCCTCTGCGATCGCCTTGGCATCGCCCGCCTCTTTCGCTGCTTCCTCCAGCCTCCTGGGCAGCTCCAGCTCCTGCTTGAGGGCGGCCAGGGCGGACTTCTCCTCCTCCAGCTCCGACTTGAGAGACGTGGAAGCCATCCTCAAGCTGTCGACCTCGGCGGCTGCCTTGGCGATGTTGCGCCTCACTTGCTCGAGCTCCGTCTTGAGATCCTGGAGGCCCTCCTCTTTGAGCTTGGATTCCATGCATGCTGCCAGATCTCGCAGCAGAGAGGAAGATGAATCCAGCTTGGACTTGACGACCCTTGCTGACATCACTTCCTGGCTCACCCTTTGGAGCTCCTCCTCTGCTTGTTCCAGTTCAGCCCTGCAGCTCTCGATTTCCTGGTCCACCCCCTCTGCCTCCATGTGCGCTGCTCGGACTGCGCTGAGCGACTCCCTCGTTGCGAGCAGCTCGTTGGTCAGTTCTCCCACTGCCTTCTCCGCCTCCTTGGACTCAGCAGCGGCCTCTTGTGCTCTCTGCACGGCTGCATCCCTCTCGCTCACCATGGAGCCGTACTCCTTTTGCACTGATTCCAGCTCCTTCTTGAGGAATTCCAGCTCAGAAACGGCGGCCGCGTGCCTGCCCTTCTCCGCCTCCAGCTGTGCCTTGATCTCAACACTGGCTTCACTCACAATCTCCTCTTCCATCTCCTCAATTTTGCGACTCATTAGATCCGCCTCTTCTCTCGCTTCGGCCTCTTCCCTCTCCGCCCTTTCCAAGCTCACCTTCACTTCTTCCATCTGTTTCTTGGTGCTTTCCAATTCCTCTGCAGTTTCTGCCTTCACATTTTCTTGCGCCACAAGCTTGCCTCTCTGCTTGTCGAAAGCAACGGGAAACTATTGAGGTGAAAACACCAAGTTAGTTAGTATGTAGCTGCAACAAGCAACAATTTCTCACTTTTGTTTAAACAAGGTACCTCCAGACTCTGGGTTCGGCGGGATTTCCAATCAACTCTTCCTCCGAACTTGGACACGGCATCTTTGACGGATTCAAAAGGTTGTGCTGTATCAATGACATGCTTAGAACCAACCTTCTCTAGAGAAGGTGTACTAGTTTCATCACCACCCTGACACAGAGAGCATTACCAATATATTAGTTACTTCGTTATCGATGTGCTTCATTTTGTTCATGCAAAATTACCTTTGGGGATTCTGAAAGTGGCTCCATTAGTTATAGATTCTGACACTGCAGCTGCCTCTCCAGTATTATTCACAGGAGCTGAGCTGTTACAAAATAGACTCAGTCAGTAATGCCATGCTGAACTAACTTTTCTATGTAGTTTAGTTACCCTTTGGCAAATTAGATAATGAATATATATTATTATATCTTGTAAACAGCACCGAAATCATAAGGCTTATTAATGAATTGAAATGAAATGATGAAAAGCCATGTTAAATCGACTTTAAGAAAAACAGGTAATCTCAAAAAGAAGAAGAAGAAGAAGAACAAAAAAACACTTGTATGAAGTGTGTCATTTCTACATTAACCTGGCATGGTATAACGGAGAAAAAAAAAAAAAAAAAGAATCGAAACTTCAAAAACAATCCATACAAAATCTTCACTTTTCCTTGTCTCTTTCATCTTTTCCCCCACATATTAGAAAGACTTTATAGCATGTGTAAGTTTTTTCATCCTTTGACTTACCATCATGCCCTTTCCCCGTCCCTAATGTCAAGAACAGAAAATTTAACTTGATTGTCTATCAAGTTAATAAAGAAAAAGAGATAAATTAGGTACTCCTCCCACAAAAACAGAACAGAACAATAAAAAAAATGCTCCAAACTTATTAGAAGAAACAACAATGATATAACCAAGGTTTTTGACAGAATACATGATGGTGATGATGCCTGAATTAAATATTAGTTTCACTTATTCATCCGAAAGTTACTGATGATATCATATCCTTCTGGCACATAGTTTCTAGTTATCTAGCATTTCCTTAGAAGAAATCTCCAACACAATGTTAATGTCATAGGCAAATCAAAATTCAAAGGGACATGTAGCCCACAATAGCAGATGGAAAATTACTAACATACTCATGCATTCTAACCACAATATATACATATATATACATATATATATATATATATATATGGAAAAGAAAGAAGAATAAATAATCAAATGTGTGGGTTTATTATATTGGGTTTGGAGGAAAAATTGATTTTGTCTTAGAGAAAGATAGAACAATTTTAGAAGAAGAGCAATGAAAATATAAATAACATGAGAATGAAACCACAAACGTGTGGAAGAAAAACATCCAACAACATATAATAATAAGAAGTGGAATTCAAACCTTTGAAGAACCCAGAAAGAGGTGGTAACGGGAAAAGAATGAACAAATGAATGAATGAATGGAGGAGGGGGTTGGAAGAAGGAAGAGGAAAGGTGGGGACCTATAAGACGGTGGAAGCTGTTGAAGAAACAGCTCGCAACATTGTTTTTGTGGCCTCCTCCTTCTTGTGTATACAACTCATGCAAACGTCCCCATAAACTGGCACCTTCAATGTAACAGAATGACATTCAAACACGTGTTGGATCAAAATATCTCTTCCTTTTCCCACCACAAACTTCTCCTTTCACGACAGAACAGATGTGGCCTTTGGTGTTTTTGTTACTATAATCTTAATCCTAATCCTCTTCCTCTTGTAACTTCTAACCATATTCCCTTTCTAGTTTAGTGTATCCAAATGACAGCCTTTATTATTTCTATTATGGAAAAGTTGACATGTCATTTATTAAGTTAAAAAGATAAATATAGTTATGATGAGAATAGTGGACTTTTATAGGTGTGCTAGCACTCAATTTTTTTCATTATTTTTTTTTTTTCACAAACAACGATGTTTGACAGACTAAAACAAAATATCTCCTAAGCCAATTATCAAAGTTCTTAAGACTCAATTTATTATTATTATTTTTTCTTATTCTTTTTGAAGTTCGAACTTTCATCGCACTGTTGTTTCAAATGTTTTTCTTATTACATTTTTAACTAGGCAGGGGATTCAGATTTGCAGGGGATTGATAGTGAGGAAATAATGAATTAATTAAAATTTGGTAAAGGGAAGAAAAAAAAACCTTTATATAACTCGACCAATGAAGTAATCTTTTAGACTACTGACTAAATTTTAATTATTGTTTTATGGATTTAATATGATAGATGACAATCTTTTGAAGACAAACATGTATTATTTTGTTTTGTGAAGGGCGATTTTTCTTTTTATTTTTGAACAAACAAATTGTGTATCAATAGGTGAAATAATTAAGATACCACAATAAGTTAGACCTTTTTTAGTTTTTCATAGTTGGTTGTATTGATAAAATCCACCGCGTTTAGCTAATATGCTCATCTTTAAAGATGGGGCACTCCTAAAGTGAAGATACCAAGTCCAGAATATATATACTGACCATCATAGAATATTACATAATTCATAAATGAAAATTGATTATTGCCTCCTATACAATTTGACCAAATGGAAATGGTGCTACCAAATAAATGGTTTAATAATATTGCTCTATACATTTTTGTGCATCCATCAGATATGCAATGGAAGTTGGCATTCAAAGGACTGAAAATAGCACCAAGTGGTGTGTTCAGCCAACAATTGCAAGCAAACTTTGTCTGACTGCTGGGATTGAGCAAAGAATTGATCCAAAAATACCATTCAGAGCATAAGCAATGGCGCAAAATGGGAGAGCCTCAGGTTCCTTGGCAGACAAGGCAGCTGTTCCAAGCCCGTGGGCACTGCAAATGATTGATTCAGGAGAAGCAAATAAGCATGTGAAGAAGAAAACAGTTTGTATACGTGCATGTCGCAGTGTAAATGACTTCTTGGACAAGCCAACGGATTATCGGATTACAAAACATACCTTGATGCAGTTGCTATTCCTCGAGCAATCGGATCACGAAAGCGGAGATTATCAAGTGTTGCTTGCACAAAATTTGCTCCAACCAGACCAGTTACTACAACCACAGCTGCTGTAAGTGATGAATTGGCACCTGCAGACAAGTGAAGTGTTGCATCAGAGCTTCGCTTTCTATGTGTGCGCACATGTTGCATATTAAGACTGCAGAACCTCTGATCTATTCCATTAACTTGGATCAAGTTTAACTGATGGTGAGATTAGATTATTGGGATAAAAAGATGCAGTGCAGGTGTAATATTTACCTTCAAATAAAGAGACAATGCTGAGTGCCAATGCCACTGTTATACACCGGGGTAGGATAGACACAGTTAAAGATGGTTCTAATCCGACCATACGTCCAACAAAGGCAGTTGAGTACAGTGAGAAAACTGTTGAGATGATGACAGAGGTGAAGATCTCAGCTGCGTGCCTTTTCACAAGCTGAATATGGTAGATAAACAGTTAGCTAGTTATTTAATTACTCAGTACTCAGTAATAACATATTAAGCATTGCTCGAAGCCTCAAACAAATGGTTGACTGCAACCTGCCCAACATTGTAAAGTCAAAATGCAGTTGAGACTACAACAACAATTAAGCCTTGTCCGGCAGCAGTATAGGATCCCAAAAGTGAGAATAATGACTAGTTTATTTTTTAGTGCAGCAGTATAGGACTTACGAACAGAGAAGCCTAGATGGTACCTTTCTTTGCTTGAACATAGAGAAAGCAAAGGAGAGGATAACAGACCCTAAAAATCCCATTAAAATATCACCAGCTCCAGGATTAGAGGCTGCCTTTGTAAGGTAATATCCTGTGAATCAACAAAAAAGGAATGGATATTATTATCCTCAGATGGAGTTAATAAAAAGAATCGCATAGGAAGAGTGGACAGAGAGAAGAACCATGTTGTGCATGGGAGACCAAAAGAATGAATGTTGAACTTGACATTGTTCCCATATGTTATCTGTCAATGGAACGATTTCTCACCTGATTTACCGTAAGATCCTTCCTCAATAACCAACATATGTTTACAAACAGGTATTCCTCTAACTTATTTATGAGCTTCAGTGAATACCGCTTAAAAAATTGTACAAAGCAAATGAGGTCTCCAAAAGTGTCCATGAAGTGTGTAACACAATATAATTAACCATGCTTCCTTGGTCCCAATCTCGTGTCATCTCTGTTAAGAATGATAAAGGACAAAGGATAAAGGATAAAGGAATGCCATCAGCGCACCACTTCCATATAAATACCACAACGGTAACCCCAGCTTTTATCTTCCGTTCTCTCTCCTTTCTTTGAAGACTCTCCCTCTTTCCGAACACTCACAAGTTACTTACATCCCATCCCAACCCCCGGTTTTTCTCCCTTTTCCCATGATTTTGTAATCTTTCAAAATATCGACACGCAATTTATCGATCTCCCATCATTCCCTTTTTGTTTCTTCTCACCATCTCCTCCCCCCCCTTCTCTCTCTCNTATATATATATATATATATATCTTTGCATGTTTCAAAATTGAACTTAGCTAAAACGTTTGGAAACATAACAACAATTAAAAGAACTAACATCCAAAGAAATTAAGGGGGGAAAGGGTGGAGAGTGTAAGGAATTCACGAATGCTTTGGATGGCTTCTTAGTTGTAATTGTTTGTATCCCAAAGCAAAATGTGCCACATGCAACATCACACTATTGTATACTAAAATTGAAACTAATCATGTTTTTCAGTTTCTAATCTCTAACACGCATAAGAAGGGAGAAAGGGTAGTAGATTTCTGTAAGACACAATTCTAACGCCTCATAGTTAGGCACAAGAAAAAAGTAATGAAATACATAAGCATGTTAGTGTATTTTGAATAAAATTGTTAGGACTCTCCTTTTTCATGAGATTGCCTGTGCAAGAATCTCTCACGTGAGAGTTGCATGTGCATGATTCGCGGGTCTGGCCATTTTACGATAACGTTGTTGAGGCTTATGTGAAAGGATTGTATTATTTAAGTGAGGGGTTAGGGGGATCAGTTTGTTCATAGCTCATAGAAGGAGAAGAAGACCAACGTTGGTTGGTTCAAGTGGTTTGGTACTTGTTCCCCTTAAGCAAGGTTTTAAGTTTGAGTCTTGTGGGTGGAAAAATCTAGTGCTGGGAGAGCTTTACCTCCATAGTGGGCCGACCCAACTCAAGTCAGATTAGGTGGAGTCCAGTGGACTTTAGCTTTTTATGATTTCAATTAAAAAAATAGAAGAAGAAGAAGAAGAAACGTGCCACATGCAGCATTCACGCTATTGTATACTGAAATTGAAACTAATCATGCTTTTCAGCTTCAAAATTGAACTTAGCTCATAAATCACATTATAGTCAGATGTCAGTGATGAAGTGAGTGAGTTTACAAGTCAGATGTCAGTGATGAAGTGAGTGAGTTTACATGTGAGCAAAACGTTTGGAAACAAAACAAAATTAAAAGAACTAAAACCAGAAGAAATTAAGGGGGAAAATGTTGGAGAGTGTGAGGAATTCACAAGTGTTTTGGTGGTTTCAGTTTGTTGATAGTTGATAGAAGGAGGAAAAGAAGACGAAGAAGCACTAGGTAGTAGTAATTGAGAGGTTTGCTCTGTTAAGTGAAAGTATCATTTTTTGTTCATCATCTTCTTCATTCTCTCATTCATTATGCTTTCATTGTCTCTTTGCCCCTTGCTCACACTACAAACGTCGATTATATGAACAATCTATCACGCGACAGTTGCGTGTGCGTGATTCGTGGGCCTGACAATTTTATGGTAACATTGTTAGGCGTCAGTGAAAGTATTGTATTATTTAAGTGAGGGGTTAGGGGGATCAATTTGTTCATAGTTGATAGAAGGAGAAGAAGAATAAGAAGCACTAGGTAGTAGTAATTGAGAGGTTTGCTCTGTTAAATGAAAGTATCATTTTTTGTTCATCATCTTCGTCCTTCTCTTTCATTCGTGTATGCCTTCATTGTCTCTTTGCCCCTTGCTCACGCTACAAATATCAATTCTGTGTACAATCTGTCACGCGACAGTTGCGTGTATGTGATTCACGGGCCTGACAATTCTATGGTAACGTTGTTGCGGCTTTGGTGAAAGTATTGTATTATTTAAGTGAGGGGTTAGGAGGATTGGTTTGTTCATAGTAAGAAGAAGCACTAGGTAGTAGTAACTGAGAGATTTGCTCTATCATTTTTTGTTCATCATCTTCTTCATTCTCTTTCATTCGTGTATGCCTTCATTGGCTCTTTGCCCCTTGCTCACACTACAAACATCGATTCTGTTAACAATCTGTCACGCGGCAGTTGCTTGTGCATGATTCCCAGGCCTGACAATTTTATGGTAACATTATTGAGGCTTCGGTGAAAGCATTGTATTATTTAAGTGAGGGGTTAGGAGGATCAGTTTGTTCATAGTTGATAGAAGGAGAAGAAGAATAAGAAGCACTAGTTAGTAGTAATTGACAGGTTTGCTCTAATAAGTGAAAGTATCATTTTTTGTTTATCTCTTCATTCTCTTTCATTCATGTATGCTTTCATTGTCTCTTTGCCCCTTGCTTACACTACAAACATTGATTCCTCTTTCCGGGAAAGTTGTTTTATAAACCAGATTTGAACAGTTCACTAATCATAACTCAATTTGCCAGCAGACTTAAAATGTTTATCTTAAATGATACGGCATCTACAATTCGAATAGAAGTTTCAAACAATTAACTTTTAATTTAACTCCCTTTTCCTTGATGAACTTAGCAGCCTTAGATAGAACAACGTATACAATGTAGTAATTAAATAGTTATATAGAAACCAAATAGTTATCTTCAAATCATACCTAGAACAGGTTCAAGCCCAGACTTGGACAGATAACCAAAAGCAAATGCTGTGAGATCTGCGGACAGTGCACAGCAAATAATTGGATGGAAGACCTTCTTCACATTTGATGGCAACCTGAAAACAAAAAATAGTAAGAATGTATGTACTTCTGGTAAGGATATAAATTGCAAACTATAACTGTTGCCAATAAATTATATTAGCATTAACATTAGCATGTGACATAAGAATGCTTTTAGTCTTTCCATTTAATCCCCAAATGAACAAAGAAGAAGGCAAAAGTGCATATGCACTATGCACTAGTAAGGAGTATATTTACCCAGAACCAACCATGTAGCCTAACACTGTCGATGCGAGCAAGAATGGAAGGCACGTTCTGGCAGTTGTCCCCAGCACTGTTGGGTAGAATAATGCGGCAACAAATGATGTAAGGAGAACAGCAGTCCATGTCCACACCTCAATGGGAGAAAATGGAGGGGGTTTTCCCATAGGCTCAGCATCTACCAATTCTGTCTTCACCGCTTTCCTTACTGCTATAGCTGTGAAACCAGCAACACAAAGTGTAGCCAGCCATCCTCCAACTGAATAAAAACATTTAACAAACATCAGCATTCAAATATAACAAACATGCAACATCGATAGGCCCATCATACAAGGGATGAAGATTTTGAATGTTGAAAACATCATATAAGCAAAACAAAAAAAAAAGCTGGCTTTTTTCCAGTAATTCAATTACATAAATGCTGCTAATCAACATATTCAAGTTCTAATTAAACAAAAACGGCATATATCCAAACAGCCTAAATATGATGCCACAACAAAAGAAGAAACCTGAATGATGAGTGTGTAGTATGTATCAACCTACAATAAGGGAGATCTTGATGCCGGAAGCAGCAGGGATATCTTTAACAGAAAGGGGTAAGACAACCAAAGATGGAACATAGAACAAAGGGAGCCATCTCTGAATGAACATGAAAGCAGGCTCAAAGAAGCCCATCAAGGCTGTGGCAGCAGAAGGCACGGTGGAGTCAAGAGCAATGAGAACAGAGAATATACAGAACATCCCAAACAATGCACTCGGGAACTTGATGGCAGCAGCTACGAATGCTTTCTTCAAGAACTTGTCCATAGCAAGAATAATCCCCAGGGACACAATCAAATGCAATACCCCAAACACCTGACCAGCAAACAAACAACAATAACATACATGAAAATTAAGGGAAAAATAACATTGATAGACGTGGGAAACAAGAGACTCACGCTTTGGGTGAGTGTGGAAGTGCCACCAGTTTCAGTCTCAGCTGATTTAGCTGAAATTTCTCTGCTTTTCGAATTTCCATGAGTACCGATTTGGAAGAAGCTGGAATCGAATCCAAGGCCTTTGATGGGTATGGCTGAGTTGCGGGAAAAGGAACGTTTTTGAAGGGTTGGGAGGACATGGGGAGCAAGAGGCTTGGCAGGGACTCTGCCATGAAAGAGTGATGACGTGCGGAAAGGGGAGAGAGAGGGTGGCTTTAGAAGCGTTGTGGGAAGGGTCGCCATAGAAAGGGCCATAGAGGGGAGAAGGAGAACCTTCACTTGCAGCTTCAACAAAAGAAAGCATTCTCGTCACAATTTAGTGCGTGGGCCTTGAAGAGAATTGGATGGACCAGAAGAAATATTGATATGAAATTGGATGAGATGAGACTGAGTTTACAACCATAGAGTGTATACCTTCCGTTTGCACCATCATTCGGTACCCATAAAAATTGAGTAGTAAAAGATTAAGGATTGAAATACTTAATTTACACGTTTTGTTTTGATGAATAATACCTTATTAGGTATCAAAAGTACTTTTTGGACGTGTATTATTATGTTTAGTTTTTCACATATATCATGATATTTATATTCACATTATCATAAAATGTGGGCAAAACACTAAATATGGTGTTAATCTCATTCTTAGAGTGGATAACACGACTATTTTTTTTAATTAAATTACAATCAAACTCAAATTTCATGTGTCATTTAGATGAGATTTCATTTGAAGTGAGATAAGTGAGAAGTAACTCACTTTCATTAAAATTGATTGTACTAAAAGTTAAAAGTATAAGTTTTTTTCTTTTACATCGCACGTCAATTTTTCTAATTTTTTTATTCTTAAATTTTGCACCAAATAAATTGATTATATATATATTAATAAAAATCTCTTAACAAAATTGCATGTCAATTCCAATCATTTGACATGTTAATTGCTCAAAATTCAAAATATAGGAAAATTAGCATGTGTATTTGGATTTCATTTCCAAACTTATGAATCGATTCTAGAGTCCAAACAGTAAAATTGTTTACTTTTAATCCTTTCGCAATTAATTCTCTTATTCTCCCGCCACAAATCTAAACACACATTTAGTCTCTTAATTAAACAATAATTTAAATTAGTCCTCGATTTATTTTATCATGAATCAATTTGGACTATTTATATATCTTTAGGATAAATTTATTTTATTTGTATTTTCATTAGTGATTAATTTAAATTGTTTGTCAATAGATACTAATAAGTCCTACGTTCTTATTTGACAAAACTATTTGTCTATTTTATTTTTAAAAAAAATTATTTTAGCTAATGCAAAATTTAAGAGGCACTACTTTCAAAATTTACTCTAAAATCAATTATTTCAAACTTAATTTTATCAAAATCTAAATCCAAAAGAAAGAACTTGGTTTGCACCAAAATAAAATTTGACTCCATTAGAATTGATTTTTAAATTAGTATTTTGTAGAGAAGCAATCCACTTCCATTATAATTGATTCTACTGGAAGTAGAAAATAAGTTTTTTTCCCCTCGTTCAAATAACACCTAAGAATTTATTTGTGTATTCATAGGCAGTTTTAAAATTATGGTAAGAAAAATATTAAGTGAACAATATTTTTAGACAATAAGAAAAAGATAAAATTGATGTGTTCTATAAGAAAGAAAAAGCTAATGGAATTCACATCATTTCTTGTCTTTTTATTATTTTACATCTTATTGTTATTTAAAAGTGTTGTTCACCTAACATTTTTCTTAAACTAAAACATGCTACATATGCTACAATTGTCCACTTCATACACACATTATTTATATTGAGTTGTGCTATTTGTACCACCAAAGTAAATGGACAACTAACAACTATAGAGAGAAGAAGAAAAAGAAATTGTGAAGGAAAATGATTGATATAGAGGGAAAACAATATAAGAAGTTATTGGTTTACACCACTTAAATAACATTTCTGCGCCCTGAATCTTAAAATGGTTTGGCACAAGTCCTAAACTAGTTGGCCAGATCCAGTCAGTAAAACGAATGATGGGAAAAGAAGCCATGAAACGTCATCCAACTGTGAATACAAGAGATCATGCATGCTTACAGAATGTCCAATTAAAGAAAAGAAAAGAAAAGAAAAGAAAAGACATCCAAAACAATTTGCAAAGAACGTAATCGACAAATTAAAGCGCAGAGCATAGATAGATATAAGTTGTAATCAACATCGGTTCATTATTATCATTCCTATTACCAACCAACTACAATGGGAGGGAGAGGTTTCAAACGCTGACAGATTCCCCTTTAGAAGCATGTGAACGGGAACCTCTCTGATCAGTCACATGGGCAGCCGCCGCGGCACCACCAACATCACTCACGTTCCCAAACAGAAGAACCACAATCCCAAGCATGGCAACAACGAAAGCAGCCCCAAGCGAGGTCCTAATCTTCCCGGGCGCCCCCGACCCAACCGCGAACCCGACACACAGCCCAGCAGACCTCACCCAGCCGTACCACACCGAGAAGGCTCCTTCCTTCCCGCGCGGGGCGCAGTTCATCACGAGCACCCTCCCGAAGGCTTGCAGCACCCCCGCCGCCGTTCCCTGCACCGCCCCGAACACCAACAGGTGGCTCCACCTCCAACGACTCTCCCAGAAGTAGAACCCGAACCCGGAGCAAAGCACGGTCAAGAGGAACCCCAAAATCTGCATCTTCACCGAATTAACCCTCATCACGTGCTGCAGGGGCTGCATCAGGGGCAGGGAAACCAGGGGGAAAATGAAATACACCAGCCACAAGTAAAGCAAGTGCACCGGCCTGATGCAGAGCTGGCCCACAACGAAGAGCACCCCGCCAACGAAAACACTCATCGTGGCGAAAGAAGAGAGGAAAACCCCAAAAAGCCCCCCAACGGCGTGCAGGTATCTGAATACACAGAAAGGGTGGGTCCACCATGAAGAAGCGGTTACAGAGTTGTTTGTTGTTGTTGTTGTTGTTCTGCTGGGAGAAGTGAGAACCACGTGCAGCACTCCCACCAACCAAATGAGGCCGCTGAAGATGGAGACCACCCAGAGGCTCAGCAAGTCGCGGTCGGTGGGCTCCCTCAGCATGTGGTAAGTGAGGGAGGACACCACGCCGGCGCCCAAGGACCCCAAAGCGGTGGCGTAAATGGAGAGCCAGCTGGACACGCCGAGCCTTGTTGTGACGGGGTTCGTTTGGAAGGGGCGGAGCATCAGGGAGAGGTAATGGGTGTGGGATGCGGTGGCGACTGTGGCGGCGAGGGTGATGGCGGCGATGTAAGGGATGAAGATGAAGGTGGTCTTGAAGAAGCCGGCTGGGAGGCAGAAGAAGACGCCAACGGTGGTGGCGGCTGCAGTGGTTAGTGATTGGAAGTGGCCGGCGTCAAGGTGAAAGGAGAGGAAGGCGAGGATTGGAAGGGAGAGGAGGAGGCCTCCTCCCCAAGCGAAGGATGTCCATTCCAGTGAAGTCAAGCTTGAGCCGCCCACGCTTATGGTGCGCTTCGTCAGCTTGCTGTACCTGCAGTCCACGTCATAGTATTTTTGCATGAGAATTTGATGGCAGGCATGGCTTCCTTTTTCTTTATGCAATTGATATGCATGCATGCATGTATGTATGTATGTATATACTTACAGCACAACTTGCTTTTGTGGACACAGCATGCCTTGGTGGCTGTTGAGCCAGTCCTGAAGGGGGTCAGTAGGGAGCTGCTGTAGCTGACCGATGATGAGTGGGAACACCACTGGTATGAGCATTGTTTGAACAAAGTAGGAGCACAACTCATAAGTGTACCATCCCCACACCTCATACCTAGTTGGCTTCTCGTCATCTTCACCTTCTTCTTCTTCTTCTTCTTCTTCATATTCATATTCATTGATATTGTTGTAACTACTAGCTTCTTTTCTTCTGCTGCTTGCTTCATCATGATCAGCACAAGGTGCTGGCCCTGATTGTGAATGTTGTTGGCCAGCTTCCACTGTGCTCACTCCTCCACCCTTTTCCATCATCAAATCAATCAGTCTCTTATCTCCTGAGTTAATGAAAAATTTGATGATGACCACGCACGTACGTACAGAAATAAATAAATAAATGAAACAAGAGATGGAAATTAAGAGAAAGAGGAGATATATAGGTGTGGGTTGTTTAATTAAGAAAAGGGGGGGGGGGGAATAATTAAAACAAGTACTACAGCTGTGTCAACGAAACTTTCGAGGGTGCCAAACAGCTGCCTAGCCTCCTCCTCTTTGTTATGTTATGCTATGTTTAATTACGTGCTCGTATATAACTCGAATCATTCCATCCTCCGCCCTATGTTTCTCCCTTGTTTTCTTCTCTCTCCGTCTCAATTTTATACTAATACAAATACCCCAAGGATGCCAGCAGACGCTATTACCTCTTAATTACTCTGCTTAATCAATCAATGACTTAGGCATAAGAATTGACTTTTATAAACCAATCGTATTAGTACTACATGCGGCAATGGAATTGATTCTCCAACTTGGGAAATACTTAAAATTAATTCTAAAATTATAAAAATAAGAAATTAGGAAAATATCTTAATTTATCCCAACCCCCGTGCCATGTCAGGCAAACCGTGGTAGTCCTGTAATAAGTTTTTAAACGAGGATATTTCGATAATATGTTTCTATGGTAAGGGTAATATAGTAAAAAAACCTCCGAAAATTAGCTTTATCATCATCATTTAAATTGGGCCGTTAATGTCCATTCCATAATAACAAGAAAAATGTGGCCAATTAGACTTACACAATAGTATATTTTATACTTTAATTCAGAAGGAATGCTAAACCTTCCTTAATCATGAAATCACATTCTCCTTCTTCCATCTTACAACTTGATCCTTCAAAACATACTTATGCTCCAAGCTTCGCATAAGCTGAAAAAAAAAGTGAGCCAATAGTTCTTTAGTTGTTTACAGTAAGTAAAATAAGGTGTCCAAAGAAAAATATTATTTGTATAACTCATTTGAGTAAACATCTAACAACTCATTTCAACAAAAGCATAATTATTAAATTTGACCCGAGACTCAACTCAACCACTTTATTGGGTCACTGAGTCATTTACTAAACCATATTTAATTTAAATAAATAAAATGATATGATAAAAATAATTAGTAATTTAACATACTTTTAATATAAAAATATTTATTGTTATTACAATCTCATAACATACCAGTTAAAGTATAATTATAATATATATATATATATATATATATATATATAATATTATCAAATGTGATATTTAATAAAGTAGCATTAGTGATTTCTTCTTACTTTGTAGTCACATGTTCAATCTCTACTTTGTGGCATGATCATACTTTAATGAGAGTAAGATGTTGGGTGTCCACCCAAATAGATCCTACGAATAGCGACCCTATTGGACATTATTTACATATTCATATGCTTTTCATTATCCTTGGTCTGATTTTCTTCATGCCATATTCTTCTTGTGATGTATAATTTTTTAAAAATGCTTTAGGTACACCTAATTTGCATCCACTTATACATACACCTTCGAATTATACGTAATTAATTATCAAAATACATATTCTATATAGTTTCCAAAATTATAAACAACGCGTGCCCCGAACTCGTTTCTGTCATCGTTTTCCATCATTGTCATCCTCCTCATCCTCGTTCTATCACTTTTATCCTCGTCATCCTCTCATCATCGCCATCCTCCTCATTCTCATCCTCCTATCATGTGAAAGTTGATTAAAATGAAATTAAGATGATAAAATGTTGGTTTTCTTTTAAAATGGATGGGATCTACCTTTAACAATGGTGGTTTACTTGTTACAGATGCTTGAGTAGATAATTACTTGTGAAATGTCATAGTTGTTAACATAAGCGTGTAATATTTATGCATTATGCTACATAAAGTTTGTGCACATATGCTTATAAAGTTTGGGCATCGATCAAAGAGCCTAATGAATTTTAGAATGTATGACCCATGTAAAGGTTTGTGAACATAAGCAAGTAATGTTTGTGCATTCTACTGCATAAAGTTTGTGCACAAATGTTTATAAAGTTTGTGCATCAAAGAATCTAATGAATTATGGAATGTATGCTCCATGTAAAGGGTTGTGCGTATAAACGAGTAATGTTTGTACATTCTACTACATAATGTTTGTGCACAAATGCTTATAAAGTTTGTGCACGTAAATGAAAACTGAGAAACGCGAATCGCATGTGCACGTGCATTTAAATGCGGAGTGGAGATACGTGCATGAATGGATATTCGTAGTAGATCCAAACGTATTAATATGAAGTGGATGTATGGTGGATGGAAATATGATGTACATGTAACACTACTGATAACTTTTTCTTCTCTAGATCTGAACTTCGGATGTCATGTTTAAATTATCTAAACCTCTCAATTATGATCCCTTGACCCTTTATTTTTTCTTTATTAAATTGCTTGAGGCGTTATCTTAATGTTCAATTCTCCATTTATTCTACTTATTGACTAACCTGTACTTCTATTGGTTCTACTTTTCACTTTTCCTTAGCCTTAAACTTTTTAGCCTCGTTCTAATAACATCATCTACAAGTACTTACACCAAAAATTAAGAATGTATGTTAATGTCCCTTGATTCCAAAATTTTAGGTAATTTTCTTCATATGTAACACCTATATTCATTACTGTACATGTTAGGCTATATATGAATATTTTAGGGGTTATTTTGTGAGTTTTATTTTGTTAGAGAAGGAAAGAGAAAAAGTCAATAAATTTAATTATATTTGAGAGTTTTAATTCTAACTTTTCAACTCATTTCCTTTTCTTCATCTCTAAAATAATACTTATAAGCATACCCTAAATCACCAATTCATGTACTAATCCTCTTTTTTTTAGGTTGCCTGCCCGGTGTCCAAGGCTTAGCCTTGACTAATCCGGGTCAACCCGGGTCGCGCACCTGGCTATGGCGGGTGAGTCTCCCAGCGGAGATAACTGCGTGCACAAGGGCTCGAACTCGGGACCTTGCTTAAGCGATACCAAGCCGCTTACCACTTGGACCAACCCCCGTTAGTTCATGTACTAATCCTCTGTTTCTTGAATTTAAACTTCTTAACATTAATCAAACACCATCTTAAACCTCATGATCAACCTTATAACGATGAAAATAATAATAATAATAATAATAATATTAAACAAAAATTTTGGTCTTTGTATATAGTATAATTTGTTTTTCTAACATAATTTTATTTTTTTCATAACTTTAAAAGTTTTAAAATGATTGTTGTTTGTCAATTCTATTAGCGTCAAAGTGTTTGATGCTATTATATACGAAAAATATTTAATCTTGACGAAGTTGACATACTTTAATCCCCTTAAATTTTATTCAAACAAGCTTATACAATTTGATTTTTATTTTAGCTGTGCGTAGTCTAATATGCAAGAGATGGTTTTTGCATAGAATCTTTGACAAGTTTGGTGATTTCAATAAAAAAAAACACGAGTTTTGGTGTTTTCCATTTAGTGTCGCCAACCACATTAGACGATTTTACAAACAAATTACCAATCAATTAGGTGATTTTGTGTTGAAATCACCAGATATTCACATCGCACGCAATTTGTTTTTTTGTCAAGCTATACTAAACAAGAATAGTTTGATAAATAATTGTTGAAGTGTAACATTTTAATAGTAAATTTTTGTCAACAAGGATAATATGTATCACAAATTAATCTTGATACCAATTTATAAAGACGATATTCTTTTTTAATAGGTCTAGAATAATAAATTATTGAATTAAATCATAATAATTTTTAATATGGTACAAATCAGTTATCACAAGGTAAAGATATCACTTAATATTTTATTTATTACTAAATATAAGAAAAGAAAAAAGGGATATAATATCTTAACCGTATATAGCAAAATCTGACAAAAAAACTGTGAGTGAGCTGAGCCAAGGTAAGGTAAATTGTACTTGCGTGGTGATGGGCCAGTTAGCTAGATCTGCAGTGCAGTTGAATCCAGCACATAGTTATGTGCTATTGTAAGCTTGTACCTGAGCCGAGCCGAACCAAACCAGTACCACTCTTGATTTTTTAATTGACTTAAAAATTAAAAAATAGGAAGGAAAAAAGAAAAAGAAAAAAAGTTAACTGATCCTTTTATGCATTTATTTTGACCTTTATTCTCTCTTCTCTCACCTCCAACGTTACCCAATCAATCACGCTTTAACTCACAAATCTCCACTCCTCCCCCAGTTACTACAACGCGCCACCACCACTTACAACCCATAAATCCAAATAAAAAATCAAAACTAAAAGCAAATCTGAGACCTTAGCCCCGTGTATGAGAATTCAACCACCCCATTATTGAAGATTTACCCTTCCCCTCCACACCTCCGCTTCCAAATCTGAATGCCAGCGCGCCACGTGTCACAATGCAGAGGCTGCTGATGCATGCAACCGAGCTCCGGCGCTCTCCCAGGTTCACCAGCTCAGCTCCGCCCGCCGTCAACGCCGCCAAATCGAGGAGCAGAAAGAGGAAGGCGGAGGAATTGAGAATGCTGGAAGAGGTGGCAGATACTTTGAGACGCTGCCCGAGATTCTCGCCATCGCCAACGCCAACTGGATCAGCTTCACCTCATCCTCTTGTTAAGGCTAATAAGGTGCGTTTGTTTGTCACTCTAGGCTCCTTTGTCCCTTACCTTGCTGTTGGGCATTTTTTTTCTCTCGGTTGACTCGCCTGATCAGCATCCGTCGTCGTGGCCCTAATCTGTAGGCAAAATAGGTACAGAGCAAGCAAATAGTTTAATGTCAATTGTCATTCTTATCTCTTTTGGGAAGATGGAAGGTTTTTCCCTTTCAAACGAATCTATTGAGTGGAGCCTAGAGTTCATTCAACAAACGAGCCCTAAATCCTAAGCTCAAGCTCAACAATCCTACTACGTCTGCGAAATCAAAATTCGGACACATTAGTCTGCATTAGGAAAATTAGTATTCTTTTTTAAAAATTTAAAAAATATGTAGTTACATCAACTTTTTTCTTACGTGTTACATTAAAGAAGAAATGAATTAAAACAATGTCACTGTCACTGATATTTTTTGATTTTGAAAGATCGATGTTGTTTTTCTATTTAACGAATTTGCGTTCCCATACCATTTTGTTTTGTCAGGAAAACATGATCTGTTTTATGATTCGGGTAAAAGTTGATAGGACTGATTTCGGTGTGCGCAGCATAGTTCACCCGCCCAAAAATGGACAATATCATCTGTCTGTTGTGTGCTATTGAGTTATTTATTTATTCTTGGTATCATCGGGAAGGAAAACTAAATGACTGGAATCAGATTGAGAATGAAAGTGTAATTTTCTCAATTACATTTTTTTTATAATAAAAAACGAAAAGTGATTCACTTACTCTTACTTTCACCGATTAGCTGTTTGTCGAATACCAAGTTAGCTAATAAGAAACACTGAATCATATTATCATGCAAATTATGAAATTTTAGATAAATTAGACATTCATTCGTTTATATTCTAACATTCGCTGGTTACTTATATTATGGAAAAACATTTTATGCATCAAAATAAAGTATTTTGGAGAAATATCGACTAATTTTATGTTTGTATGGAATTTTATATGTCCAAGCCACGAGAATTTCCAATCCACTGAGCAGGTTGAATAAATTCAACACCAATAAGAGCTTGTTTCATGTAGTAAATAATAAGATATACTCTTGGAGTTATAAATTAAAATTTTCCTCTTCGTCCTGTGTTTTTGTCCATAACTGTGTACAAAGTGAAAAGGTTGCCAAACAAGTAGGGAGTTGACAAGTAAAATGTGAGTGATTCTACTTCTAATATGAAATTATCTAAAAAATATACTCACATCTTACTGATTTTTTTTTTAAACTTTTTTTTTTTAATTCTTAGTATAATAACTTATTTGGACTAAGAATTGTGGCACATTGTTTTGTATCTCAGAAGAAACAAGAGTTTAAAGATATCGTTTGATTCACTAATGAAAAAAAAGCTGTGCCTTTGACTTGATCCAAGTTTAACTCATCTTTCCCATCCCATCCCAATGCCCACGCCAATTTAACTGCAAATTTCAGTTGCAGCAAGGTCACACATCAGCGACTGGAACAAGGATGTTTTATTTGGTTGAAGTTTTGGTTGGGATTGTGGGTTTGGGATGGTTATTTTTTCTAGTTGGCCACTTATTCTCCTGTTTTTGTTTTCATTATATTTTTAATTTCCTCATCCTAAACTGCTTTTACTGTTAACCATCCTTATTTGTTTTTCAAACTTGTTATGTTTTGGTAATTTATTCCATGTATCTTGTTGTTTTCTTAGTATTGTAAATAATAATAAGTTTGCACATTAATGTTGTCATACCTTCTTTGATTTTGGTTGTCTCATGGTTTAAAATTCTGTTGATTGATTCTTGAGTTGTGCAGCAGCGAAGATCAGAGGGTCAAGAATTACCTTTGAAGTGAGTGAAAGCCAGAAAACACAAACTGTTTAGTACTTCACTTTCCTGTCATTCTTTTTGTTGCTCCAACTTTCATGGTTTCAATTATCAGCCACATAATGCTGCTGCTTTTTTTTTGTAGTATTGACCTAAAGCACCAAAAGTCAATGTTGGATGGAAAACGCATTGAGGAAAATAGCTGTAGGAGATCTCCAAGGTTGACATCAACTCATCCTGAAGGTAAAAGAATCAGTTCAAGTGCACTGCTACAGAAGACTCGCGATCATCACTCAGATACCAAGCCTTTAAAACAGTCTCATGTGAAGTTTGTTGGCGAGAATCCGTTGAGGTTGAGGCAGTCCCCAAGATTAAATCCATCAAGTAGGGGTGTAAACCTGGAAGTTGCTTTTCTTAACGAAAGAAGAACCTCAAAAGTAGTTCACCAAAAGAAGGATAAAAAAGTTATTTCGACTTCCATTGAATTGTCTAATTCATCAGTTGAACAAAATTCCAAAGCTAAAACCATATCACGAATCTCGACTAGAATTGATGATACAGACTTTTTGAGATGTTCTTCGGAGGCAATCTCATCCCCAGTTGAAAATGGCACAAGTTCTGATTCCCTTGCCTTACTTGAGTTTGATGACAAACCATCAAGAAAGAAATGTAAAACATCTGTATCTATAGCGTGTGAAAGTGTGGAAAACATAAGCATTCCTTCCTTCATTGGTGATCCGACACCTGATGAAGAAGCTCAAAAAAGATGGGGATGGCGTTATGAATTGAAGGTTATTGACATGACTTTTTTAGTACAGAATTTCACCATGCCGTGGCAATGAAAGAAAGAAAAACACTAACCATTTTTGTTTCCCATAACATGTTGGTCATGTGTGCATACCTTTTTGTTCTTTGTTTTACTTTTTAAGATATTAACAGTTCTTTTGGTTTTTGTTCAATTCAAACAAAATTTACTCTTTATTATTCTCATATGACTTTTTTTTCTGAAGCGTGCAGGACAAAAAGTGTAAAGATAAAATGTCCAAAATAAAGTAAGTATTAACCAAATCACAAGCTCATAAATAGTTATTTTTGCACTCTTTCTCAGATGATACATTTTCTAATTTATTCACTATATATATTTCTATTTGATGTTGTTGATGTTATAGCGAGGATGAAGAAGACGAGATCATTGTAAATGTCAAATGCCATTATGCTCAAGCAGAAATTGGGAATTGCATTTATAGTCTTGGTGATTGTGCATTTATAAAAGTAAGTGAACATTTAAAAAAAACATGCATTTTCCTCTGTCATCCTCTCCTATTTAAAATTTGTTGTAATTGAGTTGTGTAACATCAATTTAGTAGTTCAGCCAGAATAATTTTTATTGTTAACTCTTAATTGTTTGGATAAGTCACAATGAGTTTCTTCTTTTATTAAGATATGCTATTTATCTAATTGTCCATATTTGTAATGGCCATGTCTTTTATCCTTCCACTAAATCTCATTTTCCTCAACATGGATTTTAGTTTTTAGCTTGAGCTTGTACAACATTAATTTATGCAAGTTAAACTTCATTTCACTAACGTCTTTCAATATATGTGAATGCTAATGGCATCTGTGAACCTCAATCTCATGTGGACATAAGGGCAAGTTGTACTGACATTCTAAGTGATTCCTACAGGGTGAAGAAAGAGAAAATCATGTTGGCAAGATTATTGAATTTTTCCAAACAACTGATGGTCAAAATTATTTCAGAGTCCAATGGTTTTACAGAATTCAAAATACAGTGAGTACAGAGTATGCCATGACTCTTGTTTGTTGGTGCCAAAGCATATGTCTTAACTATTGCTCCCGTTTGACTTTCAGGTGGTCCAAGACGAAGGCGGTTTTCATGACAAGAGGCGTTTATTCTATTCATCAATAATGAATGATAACTTAATAGATTGCATAGTAGCAAAGGCTAATGTAACACATGTAACACCTAGGGTATGTGATCGATCTTGGTTTGGATCTTTCTCAATTGGTTTGTTCACAATTTCGTTAGATGACATCCATTTCTTTTGTCGACTGTCAGGTTTATACTTCTGCCTTTGTTATACTGATGACCAAATATTTTCTGCATGTGACTTCTTTCAGGTTGATCGGAAGTTAACTTCTGTTTCACCATCTGACTTCTATTATGATATGGAATATTGTGTGGAATACTCTACATTCCGTAACATACCAGCAGGTGTGTCTTAAGTGAGCCCTTAATGCTTTTGGTTATCAATTTCTAAATCAGTTTTCTTTTCTTGTTTGATTTTTCACCACTTATTGTTATAGATATTTTCTCAACAGAGGCCTCCACAATTACCAAGAGTCCACCCAATTCTGAGTCGCGGAAGACAGAACTAGCATTACTAGATCTCTATTCTGGCTGTGGTGGCATGTCAACCGGATTGTGCTTAGGTGCCAAAGTTTCATCAATTAACCTTGTGACGGTACCATAAAGAAATCCTTATCCCTAATGAAGTTCTGCCTATCCATGAAAACTATATCATCTATGTCACATCTTACTTGTGTTTGCCTTTTGTTTTTTAGAGATGGGCTCTTGATAGCAATAGGTCTGCAACTGAAAGCTTGAAACTAAACCATCCAAATACACATGTGAGTTCTGACTCTCTTTTGCTACAACATGAAAATATTTGATGTGAACTCTTCGCATTCAGAGATAATATTTGCTTTGTTCATTGTCTAGGTGAGAAATGAATCTGCTGAGGACTATTTGGAGCTATTGAAAGAATGGGAAAAGCTATGCAAACGGTATAAAGTTAATGATGCAGAAAGAAGAACACTTCCGTCACGGTCGAAGAGCTCAGGAAAACCTAAACCAAAAGTGGATAGAACTCACGATATTTCTGATGATGAATTAGAAGTTTCTAGGTTAGTTGATATATGCTACGGTGATCCCAGTGAAACAGGGAAACGTAATCTATACTTGAAGGTAAACACTCTGATTGAACATGAAGTTTTAAGCTAGTTAGAGCCTGAGCTTTTTAAATATTAGGTTATGGTTATCGTTACAGGATATAAGATCTTTCAGATGAAGTGATTTAATTTTTGTATTATTTTTAATAAAAATAATGTGTACATATGCACGTAGACATGTTCTATTTGAACTTTGTGTAAATAAAAATCAAGTAAAGTTTGATATACGGGATTTCATTACCTCTGCTTTTCAGTTAACAGAGGTGGAATATAATGTTTTGGCTTCTCTCAACCAACCTCTCTTTTTCAAAGCTGTTGAGTGTTGAGCATGTGTTCTTGCAGATGCTTTTAATTTTGCAGATTTTAAGATAACACTAGCTATCATGGTTAATTGATAAGGGACCAAGCATGCTTCATTGATGGATTTTTTTACACATGGCCAAATAATTTTGGTTTTAGTGCTATTAACTTCACAGCATCACATCTTTACTTTAACAGTGAAAATTTGTTGCTTTACTGTCTAATCTTTTAACCATAGTTTTCCCTATTGAATCTATAACAGCGCTCAGGTTCATAATTTGGTAGCGATTACATTCTTGTAGTTGTTTCATAGGTGCGTTGGAGTGGTTATGGTGCAAGTGAAGATACATGGGAACCAATTGAAAACTTAAGGCATATCCCTTAATTCTCTTCAATATTATTGATGATATTAACTATAGTCGGTGCCTAATACTCATTTATTTGTATCTTAGCAAGTGTAAGGAAAGCATCCAGGATTTTGTGAGAAAAGGGATGAAATCAAAATTATTGCCTCTTCCTGTAAGTATTATTTATTGAGAGCGTACATTTTACAAAATAATGAGGGATTTTTGCATTTTAAATAGAACCGTTGCTTGAAATTATTGCAGGGTGAAGTTGATGTTATTTGTGGGGGTCCTCCTTGCCAAGGAGTTAGTGGATATAATCGCTTCAGAAATCTTGCATCGCCATTGGATGACGAAAGAAATCGTCAGATCATAGTTTTCATGGACATAGTAAAATTTTTGAAGCCTAAGTATGTTTTAATGGAAAATGTGGTTGACATATTGAAATTTGACAACGGTTCACTTGGAAGATATGCATTAAGTCGTTTGGTACATATGAATTACCAAGCAAGACTGGGAATGGTTGCAGCTGGGTGTTATGGTCTTCCACAATTTCGGTTGCGTGTTTTCTTGTGGGGTGCTCATCCTAGTGAGGTCAGTTTAATACCATGGTTTAACATTATGACAGTAAATGTAGAACTGAATACAATCTCCCCTTTGTCTTTATCTCTCTCAATAGTTTTACAAGTTGGTGCCTATTGTCAATCAACCCATATTTAAGGGAGCTTGTATGTCACGTCCTAACATTTGTAGGAGAAAAAGAAATCTATCGTTTGCTTTGGACATGTATTTATATGGAAATATTTTGGATGCATAGAAATTGTGTAGGAATAAAAGCCATGAAGGTAAACTCAAGTTTGATCCATCACACACAGTAGAAAGGAGTGCAAAACAAAAAGGAAATAAAATATCCTTTTGGATAGCAAGTCTAGAAAATTTATATGTATCCCCTAAACAGAACATATGACTGTACTGAAGCGCAAACATGAAAGTTGGATGAGGTCTCCTTTTCAACTGGAAATATATACTTCAATGATGAGCTTCCAATTCATTTTCAAACAAGGGCACTCCGTTAGGAAACATGGCATTATTGCTAAAACATTCATCTCCCTTTTCAAATTCTTGGTTCTAAAGATTTTTTTTTTCCTTTTATGATGTGTTATCCTCTATCAGGTTCTACCCCAATTTCCACTTCCAACACATGATGTTATTGTGAAATATTGGCCTCCAATGGAGTTTGAGGTATTAATCCTTGCACATCACTGTAAAATAGTTCTTCTGAAGTCATGTCTATTTTTCACTAGTTGTTGGCTTATATTTGCAGCGCAATACTGTTGCTTATGATGAAGACCAACCTCGTGAACTTGAGAAAGCTATTGTTATTCAAGATGCAATCTCTGATCTTCCTGCTGTACTGTTCTATACTAGCCTTCACTTTTTTATGTTTAGTAGTTTTGTACATGGTTTTAACATAACTCGATGTCATAGGTCTCAAACCATGAAACTCGTGAAGAAATGCCATACCAAAATCCTCCGGAAACAGAATTTCAAAGATATATACGGTCATCTAAGTATGGTAATAATTCCATCCCTTGAGTACATAATGAGTAACCAATTCTGAAGTGTGTTTCTATATAGTATAATTTTGCTTATCTGTTCTGTTCTTTCTGTGTTGTTGATTTACACGGAATTCTCCTTGTGGAACTTAGAGTAAATGCTTGAAATAAGTTTTCATAAAATTTTTCCATATGAATTAATGAAGTTCTTTTGTAGGATACCTAAAATATATGCAATTTGCTGAATTGCAGTGGCATCTAACTGAATTTCGGTATGTCCAGATCTTATCTGGGTCCTAGATTTTTAAGTGGTGAAGTCCAATTGTCTAGTTGGATAGCCTGGACATTTTATTAAACTAAATGGTAAATGTGTGTAAGGATAAAGCAAAGAGGTTTGTCTAGTTTTGACTCTCTATTCATTTGTAATATTAATGATATAAAAAAATAAAGGCGTGCATTTAAATTTTTCCAGAATCAGTTATTAAGCTTAATTTTAGTCCATCTCTGATGCTAGTGTTCCTATGCTTTCTTCATAATCACGTCATGTGTATGTTCTCTGTAGCTTCTCTTCTTTTTAGTGTTCTCTTTGTGTATTCTCGATGTAAAGCTTTGGTCCAAACATCAGCTCATCTTTTTCCCCCTCATTCATTTTGAGTAGAGATGACTGGATCGACATTAAATAGAACAACAGAGGAAAGCTCTTTACTATATGATCACCGGCCCCATATTTTGTTTGAAGATGACTACTTACGTGTTTGTCAAATTCCAAAACGAAAGGTTGTAATCTGGATTAAGTTCATGTATTGTGCTTTTGATCCATTCTCTGTCAACCCTTGATTAAAATTTTACTGTAGGGAGCAAATTTCCGTGATCTTCCGGGTTTAGTTGTTGGATCTGACAATGTAGTTAGGAGGCGTTCAGGTGAGGAACCATTGCTGCTACCATCTGGAAGACCATTGGTGAGTCTTTCTGTTGCCCCCAGTTGGGAAGTGGTCTATATTCATTTTCAGCTATTGGTATTGAATTTATATACATTTGTTTGCTGCTGCTATATGACTAAAATGCTAATAAACTGATGGTTCCTTATCATTGCTGATGCGTAAGACAATCTATTTTTCCACTTGATTAGAATTAGTTTTCAAGTTATAAATCATATTTTAGATTTATATATTGATAAGATATAAGTGGATTTCTGTGCTGGTTAGGTGGCATCCTGATGCATATGCTATCCCTCTTCTGGAATTGCTTGTGTAAAATGATTGGGTGTTTCTCAATACCAAATTTGCTTTTGTCAAGGGGATTTGGTATTCGAAAGAAGTGTATGACAAGATTTGTAGAATGCAATAATATCATGATTTTGTAGTAACACCTGTAAGACTGCATACTAAGAAATATTAACGATAATTATTTGGTTTCAGGTTCCAGATTATGCCTTCACTTTCGAACAAGGGAAGTCGAAGAGGTATTTTTTTCAATTCAGTGGTGTATCTGTTGGTTTTTCTTTCTTCATATTTAGTGTCTTATTAATCTATATTTATGCATATATGCAGGCCATTTGCACGGTTGTGGTGGGACGAGACAGTTCCCACTGCACTGACATTCCCAAATTGCCATAACACGGTATTTTCTTAGCCTTTGACTTTTAGATCACATAAACTGATTTCTTATAGATCTTGAAACTGTTGTAGAAAATACTACATCCGGAGCAGGATCGAGTTCTCAGCATTCGAGAATTCGCTAGGCTGCAGGGTTTTCCTGATTATTATAGATTTTGTGGGACTGTTAAAGCGAGGTATGAAACTATTATTTGATTCAATATCACCTATTGTGGATGCATTTCTTGGAATCGGTCTCTCTGTTTACACTATGTGGAGAGCAATTGTAAATTCATAGTTTTCCTTGTAAAACATCGTGAAAATATAGCAAGATAGTTAGGGTATATTTCCTATTTTGATTCAATGTATTTACTGCTTTTAGGAAGTAAAGGAAACAGGGGAAACAGTTAAAACAATAAAATCATGTGTCCAGTTCTTATTTTCCTTTTTCATTATTTCCTTCACAAAATCCTGAAAACAGGAAATATAGGAAATAGTAAACAGGAAATGAAAACATAAACATGATAATACTTGCTTTTTTTATTTTATTTTATTATAATTATCATACTATATTGCAGGTACCGTCAAATTGGAAATGCAGTTGCTGTTCCTGTTGGAAAGGCTATAGGATATTCCCTAGGAATGGCATATAGAAAGCTCAGTGGAAATGAGCCACTTATGACCCTTCCTCCCAAGTTCTCTCTCTCCAGTTATCTTCAGTTATCAAATGATCGGCAGCTTGGCAACGCCGAGTCTAACGTTCATCTTCAGTCATCAAATGATCAGCAGCTTGGCAACGCCGAGCCTAGCATTCATCTTCAGTCATCAAATGATCAGAAGCTTGGCAACGCCGAGTCTAGCATTGATCTTCAGTTATCAAGTGATCAGCAGATTGGCAACACCGAGGCTAACATTCATCCTATTCTTCGATCTTCATTCGCTTCCCCAACAAGCGGCATTGATATTTAAAACTCAAAGCTTAGCAATTTTTACTCATGATGTTTGTCTATTTAACTCCCCTCTGCAAATTCACTTTAGTTGAGTGCACAATCTGCCATTAATTTGCAGAGCTCATGAGCTACTTTGTAACCATATTTAATTTACGATGTAATGCACCTCACCTTAAAGGAGTATTTTTTCCCCCTCTCTTGAGGTGAAAGCAAAGTTTCTTTCGCAACCTAATCTCATGCAAGTAGACGCGTGATTGTAAGATTTGACATAATTATCATTTGTTTTTAGTCATCTATTGAGGTGGAAGAAAACAATTCCACTTCCAATGGTAGACAATTAATCATGATTCCCCTTGAATAGTGCTCTCTACTTGAAGCAAGCAACCTATAGGGGATAAGTAGAATGGTGTCATCCTTACTCTAAGCCCCATAAGATCAGGGGAATGAACTAGAGCAAGAGAGCAGAGCAGAGCAGAACACGGCAAAACCAAATACCTATATAATATATTGATAGGTGAGTGCGAATATCAAAAAAAAGGAATTCTTGGGGAGAGAGTGCATATAATAATGTTGGGCAACTTAAAGACTGATCAAATGAATTATGGGAATAGCATGTAATCACGAGAGAGAGAAAAATGCAACACTAAATTAAAAATCAAAAGGAAACACATTTGTGCCAAAAAAAAACCCTTGTTGCAGATGGTGGGCAGACTGATTTTTGTAAGAGCCTCGTCGGCGGCCAAAAAAACCCTTTTTGACTGCGGTGGGGGCGGGGCAAGAGCCGTGCACTCGTTCGTCTCTCGTAATATTAGCAGCAGCTCTTACTGCGGTGGAAGCTTCTGGAGGGGCTTCTCCTCTGCCCCTAACGACAGCCTCCGTGACAATCGCGTTCCAGCTACCGTCATTACTGGTTTCCTTGGCTCTGGAAAGGTCCTCCCCTTTACTCGAGTTTCTCGACTTTCAAGATCACCAATGGAACTGAGTGTGTTTTCTTTCTTTCTCTTTTTCTGGAATGCAGACTACTCTTCTGAATCATATTCTTACATCTCGACATGGCAAACGGATTGCTGTTATCGAAAACGAGGTATCCCAGTTCCAACTTGCCGGTATACAAGTCCATAACAATTAATTTCCATGTTATTAGGTCGTGGCCCGGATATTATTATGACATCATATAATGTGTATCATTTTCTAATTAGAGGATCTGCACTTAATAGTATTGTGTTTTGAAATGCAGTTTGATGAGGTGGATATTGACGGATCCCTGGTTGCTAGTCATTCTTCCGTGAGTGAAGACATTATCATGGTTAACAATGGCTGCCTGTGCTGCACGGTTCGAGGGGATCTAGTTAAAATGCTCTTGGAGTTGGTCAGGAAAAAGCGAGACAATTTCGATCATATTGTTATTGAAACCACAGGTATGTGGTCAAAGAACTTGTGCAGCGGGGTACTGAGGTATTAAGAGCTTGGGTATTTACTTGCAAGGTTAAACTAAACTCACCAAATTGTTAAGTTACTGTAATTCTAGCGGAAATCTGAATTCACTTTGATTTGGACTCTTGGGTCATAGGTTGTAAAATAGAAATACATAAATAGGATTTTAGAAAATGATGAACAAGGTTTGGAGAAGCCAAATGAGTCCTCTATTGTCCTTATATTTTGGTGTTCTCTTTTTAACTTCATCTATTAGGTGCACGAATAAGATGAGTAGAGCATACTGCTTGAAATTTTAAACCCTTTTGCAGGTCTTGCTAAGCCAGGTCCAGTTATTGAAACATTTTGCAGTGATGAACTGGTTTCTCAGCACGTGAAATTGGATGGAGTTGTGACTTTGGTTGATTGCAAGCACGCAATGCAACATTTAAATGAAGTGAAACCAAGATTTGTGGTTAATGAGGCAGTAGAACAAGTTGCATATGCTGACCGAATTATTCTGAACAAGGTAAGCTTCTGGCTTTAAGATTCTATGATCCTATTTCTGTGAGATCTTCATGTTTTTCTTTTGTTCAACTATTATAATATTTGATTCTAAATTTCTAGATTGTGATTATTTTTAATGGCTTTTGCAGATAGATTTGGTTGCTGAATCTGAGTTAGAGATATTGACCATGAAAATCAAGGTATGTTTTTGTTGCATATGGATCCTCTAGACATTGTATTTCTTAATCGAACTAGGAAGGTGTTAGAACTCTAAAGAGATAGAAAATGATGTGTGCAAACATCAAACTGAGTTAATGAAATCAACATAAATACATGAGTTTTCAAACAAAATTTTGTATAGTGCCCACGATGACCTCATTTTCTATGATTATATTTCAAATTTCTCAATATGGATAGACCAGAGCTATAGTTCTGTATTAAGTTTTAATGCTTGCTCTAAGGCTAAACATATTAATTTGTGAAAACTATTATGATAGAGAGTAGCCATGTCATGCTGTTATTATGATGTGATGAATGGGTGAATGAGAGATCCATTTATTTTCTATGAAAAGGATCAGATTGTTGTCTATTGAATTCTTGTTATGTCATTTATAAGCTCCTGTAGCATTGTGTATGGATGTGCTTGGCTCTGTCAGGAAGAATACTAATGGATGCAAAACTTCATTTTATGAAATATTGCCAGAACATCAATGGAATGGCACAAATTAAGCAAGCTAAATTTGGAGCTGTTGATATGGACTTTGTTCTGGGTGTGGGAGGATATGATCTTGAGAGGTAATTGGTATTCGTTTACTTTGTATCTTCTAAAATATTGATAATTAATTTTACCTTTTTTAGCTCGTAATGTTGAACTTAATACACATCTTCCTGCCAACTTCCCCACTTTCCTCCCTAAATAAAGGCTACAAGTATGAGGACTTATCATATTATATATATATATATATATATATATATATATATATATTGTACATCTATATTAGCTGTAAATTTATCTGTTTTTCAATCAAAATGGCTTGATATTTCAGAATTGAATCTGAAGTACATGGAGAATCTTCCTCTTCTGCAAGCCATCAACATGATTCTGGACACGGTACACTTTCTAAACACTTTTCTTATTTTTTGAAATAGGTTGTTATAGTCTGCTGCAAAATATAAGGTCAATGATTAATAAAAAATATTGCCGGAGTATTGTTTCTCACGTTATTCTCTTGCGGTTCTGCATCACCTCATGGTTATAAATTTATCTACTGAACACCAAGGCCATCATCATCATGTGCATGATTCTGCTGTCTCTAGCGTCAGTATTGTTGCTGAGGGAACTCTTGATCTTGACGAGGTAATTGTAATTATTTTGTTTGTAGACCAAACTATTTTTTCTCTGTAGTTACTGGATTGCTTTCTGTAACATTTGACAGTTAATGCTTCAACTTTGGCAATAAATGATATGATACAGGTTGACGATTGGCTTGAGAGAGTGATTGAAGAAAAAGGGGAGGACCTATACAGAATGAAGGGTGTCTTGTCAGTGGATGGCGCGGAACAACGATATGTGTTCCAGGTTAAATTACCCATTCTGCATATACTAAATTGTTGAACTCAAAATTTGCCTCCATGCTCAATTTCCTTGATATTCTTTTCAGGGAGTGCATTCCATGTTGGATGGCTGCCCGGGAAAAACATGGGGACCCCACGAGAAGAGGGTAAACAAGCTTGTTTTCATTGGAAGGAACTTGGATGAAACTGCCCTTAGAAAAGGCTTCAAAGGTTGTCTAGTCTAAGTCTAGTATTATGAAAATGCACCGGTTCATGCTAGATTGGATTGGCAACACTTGTTATGTAGTATCATCACTTGCATTTGTCATGTGCACGTAAATTAAATTGAAATCAATATACTAGATAGTCATGTAGATGAAGAGAGCTGTCATCATAAATTGTTGAACAATTAAGTATCATTAGCAATCATGATCGTGGTCAAAAACATACTAGCATGAACCTGTCAAGTTATTTATGTTGCCCACTTTTGACCTTTTTTCCCCCTGTAATTAACGCTATAGCTAAAGTGACACTTGCTTTACTCTTGAGTGATTATGAGGTTAGTTTTAAATGATTAAAGGGCTGATCAGGTTTAAGTTATAGGTTTGATTCCTGTTTACTAGCTTTTTCTCCTACGCGGGGCTTCAGCGTTATTTAAGAAAGAAAAGGGCAAAGTGCTTGTCCTATTGACTCAATAATTATCTGAAAAGATGCAATTTTCAGCAGGGGAAAAAAACTGCATTAAATTGATACTTAAACGATCCGAAAAAGCCACTTTCCCTCATCGGATACAAAATCTCCTCAAAGTTTATTTTAATCAACAGCAACCATGTTCTCGTTAGAGCCACTGAACTCATGGTAGAATATGATGGTTTCCTTTTACACATATATCTTTAGGTAGTCATCCATGCGTGTGTAATTAACCTCAGGGTAAAGCTTGGAAGCTTCTTCTCCACCTTCTCCAATTTCAAAATTTGTTATACACCCCTCGTAGAAAATATGATAGAAGTGCCCAATCGCCACTTGTAGTTTATAATCCATCCCTGCAAATCAAAATTCACACCAATCAGAAACTCCACAAATTGCCATTAATGTTATTACTTTCCTTTCCAAGTACATAATAACTAGATAAACAAAATTCAGGACAGTTAATTGATTTGTTACCTTTCAATGATGTAAGAAAGCCTTCTGGAGATATGTATGTCTTTTCCAGTTCCTTTCCAATAAGCTTCTCCCAAATTCCAATAAGCTCTCCTTGGGAGAGAATGTTTTCTGGTGGCCTTAGGTACAATGTTTTGTTTAGGGTACGAGGATCATCAATTGTCTTAATTGTATATGTTGCAACATCATCTTCATCCATAAAAACCGCTGCAATCATACGTATTCACAAAACAATCTAAATGACATATCATTTTATGTTGATATAGTAACATAATCAGTATAAAACGTGTGAGACTTGTTTTACACAGGGTAGTACATTAAAATTAAAAGGGTACCTTTGTGTGTGCCATCTCCAAAGAGGTGGACCTTGTCCCTAGGAGGGATAAAAGAGCCCATCTGAGAGAGGCTGCCAGCAAAGTAACCAGCAAAAAGGTTGGCAGAGATGTAAGTGTAAGGGATCTCAGCTTGCTCAATTGCTTTCCTTATAGCCATTTTGTCGTCAAATGTTACCCTTCCTGGTTCTAATGCATGCCCCATCCTTGCTGGGTCTAGACCAAATTCTGAAGGCAAGAAACGCTACAAAGGGACAAAATGATGTTTAGTTAAATAAGAGGGAAAAGAGGAAACGTAATTAAAAGAAATAAGAACCTTAACATTTCCAGCTTGTTTGATGGCATCAAGGAGCTTGAGTTGCAAGGAGATGCAGTGAGTCCTGATGTGGACCCCAGAGATGGCACTGATGACAACATCGACCTTCTTGACGGCCTCAACGAGGCTGTTGTGATCGGAGAAGGAAGCCTCGACGATGTGGGCGCCTTGGCTCTTGAAGGAGAGAAGCATCTGCAGCTTCTCTATCTGCAGCTTCAGCTCTGGCCTCTGCACCACGTACGTCTCGTGTCCCTCCTCCAGGCTTGCCTTCACTATCCTCCTTCCTATGTACCCTGTTCCCCCTACCACTAGAACCTTGCTCTTCCCCATTCTCTCTCTCTCTCTCTCCCCTTCAATTCAATGTTTTCTATTGGGCTCCCCCTCTCCCCCCTTTTATATATACATATTATCGACAAGTTGCCACTCTTTGCTGGATTGATTAAAGTGGACATATAGTTAGGTGGGACTTGGGAGTAGGTGTACTAGTGAAGACAATTCCAATTTGTGCTTTCACTTGTTCATTTGACTGGGATGTATGCATTATAAGCTTCTTTTTCTTTTTTCTTTTAATCTATTGCTTCAAATTAGTTATTACTGCACCACACCACACTTTATGATTATGCATTATATTATATACTATGCCTTAGCCTTTCTATTTTCTTTTTAATAAAAACAATTTTTAGTTGAAAAGTCTTTCTTTATTTTGAATAGACATTTTTTTAATAACCTTATTATAGTCTAGTTATTTTTTTGGGTTAGAAAAGATTCTTTTCCTAAAATACTTGTTTTTGGTTAATAGACAAATCTTTTACAAACTATTATAATCTTGTCCTTTTTAGTTAAAATGATTTTCTTTTGGTTAATGGCCACTTTTTATGATACCCTTGTATTTTTGCAGATATTTTTATTTATCGAAAATTTTCATACCCTACCTAGCCTTGTCTTTCTAATTAAAAATGAATTTCTGGATCATGTATATTTTCTATAGCACATAGCATTGATTTTTCAGTTAAAAAATAACTTTTATAGTTAATGAGCATTTTTTATAACCTATAATACATGAAAAATGTTTATTAATAAAAAATTCTTTTTTAAAAAAAAAACAAAGTTGTATATTACCAAAAATCATTATTTTTAACAAAAAAAAAAAGAGAAGGTTATAGACTATGAAACACCATTAATCCAAAAATAATTTTTAATGAAAAAGAGAAAGTTATAAATTATGAAAAATGTATATTACAAAAAAAAAACCAATTTCAAGCAAAATTACAAGATTATGCTTATGAAAAATGACCACTGATTAGAAAAATTATTTTAACAAAAAAAAGCAATGTTATAGCTTATGAAAGATGGATATTAATAAAAAATCATTTTTAATGAAAAAGTGAAGGCATAGGTTATGAAAAATCCATGTTACTAAAAAAATCATTTTTAAGCAAAAATACAAGGTTATAACCTATGAAAAATTTCTATTAATAAAAACAATTATTTTTAACAAAAAAATACAAGACTATAGTCTATGAAAGATTAAAAATATTAATCCAAAATATAATTTTTAATGAAAGAGAGAAGACTATAGGTTATGGAAAATGCATAATGTCAAAATCTATTTTTAAGCAAAAATACAATGTTATACCTATGAAAAATTATCCATTAATAAAATAATTATTTTTAACAAAAAATTGTTATAGCATCGAAAAGATGACCATTGATACAAAAAATAATTTTTAATTAAAAGAAAAGGTTATAGGCTATAAAAATGGATATCACTAAATCTATTTTTAAACAAAAATACAAGGTTATAACTAATAAAAAAATATTCATTAATAAAAAAATTATTTTTAACAAAAAAGAGGAGGTTATAATCTAGTAAAGATGATTATTAATTCAAAAAATTATTTTTAATAAAAAAAGATAAGATTACATAGGCTAATAAAAATATCTTTTTAACCAAGAACATTTTTAAACAAAAATACAAGAATATAGAATATAGCCTATAATCTATATAAAAAAAATATCACTTATGAAAAATAATTATTAATAATTTTTTATTAATACATATTTTTCATAGCTTTTCCTTTTCTGTTAAAAATAAATTATTTTATTAATGAATATTTTTTACAAACTATAATCTTGAAGTTAGATCTAACGAAATAATTAAATTGAGGTTAAATTTTAAAATATTAAAATTAAATTGACTTATATTTACCAAAATTTTTCTGTCATCTTATTCTCTTTCAGAATCAGACCCCACTGACCCAAACAGCCACATGTAGGCTTCAGATCCCATCATGACATATCGCACACCCATCATCACTCCCTCTTCCCCTTTTCACTCTCTCATCCTCTGCTTATTGATGTCAGTGATATGCTGCTGTTGTTATTATGCCATGATTAAACTATTACGGTAAGTAAAGCAACTCCTTTTCTTCTTTGTTCCTTTTTTTACTTTTTGTTTCGTCATTATTATCCCCATTATAAAGTATCTAATTATTCCTATGATAAAAAAATTCAACTTTCTTGCCCATATACACAGTCTGTCTCTCTATATGCAAGAAGTGTACTTTTGATTTAACCATGGTGTGCATGTAGATAAACTTTGTTGGGCTTTGTGTATGGTAGGAGGAGAAATTTTCCCAGTTCTAGATGGATCTCCCTGAATTTGTTCCTTTTTTTTTTTTTCCTTCCCCTTCCTTCTCTAATTTTTTCCTGGGAAATTCCTTCCATATTGACTTTGATTGTAAAAAAGCAAGCTTTTTAACCAAATCCAACTTCAGCAAAAGCTTGGAAGAATTTTTGCAATTTCTCCCACCCCATATATAGAGCTGTCACGGGAACTGTAAAGCATAGCCTAAGTCATTTGAACATTGAGCCTCTCTTTCGTTTATGTTTTCATTTCATGTTTTCCGTTTCCTTTTATCAGGATTTTGTGAAAAAAAAAATAAAAAACAATAATGAAAACAGGAACCACGAGTTTATTTCCAATGTTCATTCACGAAATTCTGAAAACGTACCCTACCTGACGATATTATAAGAAGATGCTGGATCTTCTATCAGAAAAGTTGTTAATGGAAGTTTGAAAATTGACTGTGCTTGCTTTTATTCAAAACAGGATTAACTGTTAGGTTTCAAAAGGAGTAATTTTTTCAGTGATAACACAATATATCTGCATTGATCAAGGGAGTGATAAGAAGAAATAAAGAAAGATGGGATCTTTCAAGGGCCATGTGTTGCCAGGGACCTTATTTCTTGTAGTTGGGGCATGGCATATATGGGGCTCTGTGGTGAGATATGTGTCCAATCCCAAGGCATTCAGAGTCAGGGTCTGGAATCCTGTGCCAGGGTTTGATGGGAGGCTCAAGCACTTGGAGCTCTATGTGGTTTCAATAGGTGCCTTCATTGACTTGTGCATTGAGCTCTTGTATGCAACCAAGCTCAGGTTCTTTGTGGGTGGGGTCTTGAATCCTACTCACTTGAACAACTTTGAGCATTCGGGGATGCTTCTGATGTTTTTCATCTTCAGCATTGTTACCCTCCTCTCAGAAAAGACCAGGTTAGTTCACTCCAGTCTGTTATTTTATTTACATGGTGTTATTTTCCAAGGATTCCACCCTATAACTATTGCTTTCGTATGGTTTGGAATTGTTGTTGTGGTTGTTGATTGCGGGCATGGTTGTCATAATCGTACGATTCGATACGATTTGGCTTGGCTTGCTACCGATGCATATCATCCCGTGAATCGTAGATGACTATGAATCTTAGATATATGTACCAATTTAGTGCAATGATGAAAGTATTCAATGATTTATTATCTTTTTTCTTCCTTTTCTTTTCCACTCATTTTTCATCATAGAAATTAGAGAGTCAAAGATGCTTAAATTGTTAAATAAATTAAACTAAGAGGTGCTATTAAATACACACTTTTTTTTACTATTTCATTGATTAATTTTCATTCTTTCGAAATAGAGATTTAGCTATTTGAATTTGAAATGGTAATATATAGTTTTTTTACGTGAAAAATATTTATATCTAGCTATTGATTATAAATCTTATGATTCATCTCTTCGATTCACGATTAAAAAATTAAGCTTTCCGATTCATGATTCGACTCCCAATTTTATAACCATGAGTGCACGTATTGCGGTCATCACAATGCGCATTGCAGCGTGAAATTTTATTGTGTTCATAACCTAAGATTGGCCTTAGTGTAACCTGATGCGGTCTTGCGGTCGTTTTCTGTGGTTGAAAGTCAAACCACAATTGCAGTGTGATGTGGTGCAGCAGCGCCTACATCCGCCATATCACGTGATGTGGTCCGCAATTTGAAACCAATTTGTGTTATGTTTATGAAGATTTTAATGGACCATGAGTTACCTAATCATCCTTCTAAGTTCCCTAACTATTAATAGGATTTCATTGCATTACATGCCACAAATGATCACTGACCCTAATTCCACCTATATTAAAAGTGTTAGTCTGCATGCTATTAGGGAAAAATTATTAGATGATACAATACAATCCCTCATGTAGATGTATCGTTGTTTGTCCTCAAATTGTGGTCATTATTTATTTTCCTATCCTAATTTTGTTTTCTTACTATTATTATGCAGATATGTTCCCTTGGCAGAAGGTGCTCTTTGTTTCATTGCTGCCACTGCATTCAGTGCAGAGTATCTTCTGTTCTACTTTCACTCCACAACACACAAAGGCCTTGAGGGCTATTACCATGTCCTCCTTGCCTTCCTCATAGGCCTTTGCATCTTGTCTTCAATTGGTGGGGCCCTCTTGCCAACAAGCTTCCCAGTTGATTTGTGCAGTGGCATTTCCATAACACTTCAAGGGATTTGGTTCTATGTGACTGCATTGGTCCTTTATGGCCCCATGCTGCCGCATGGTTGTAAGCTCAAGGATAGCAATGTCACGTGCCACTCACGTGAGAGCGAGGTTAGGGGTGAATTGCTTGCTAATGTTCAGCTCTTTGTTGCAGTCTTTGCTGCTCTTGTGGCAACTATAGCATCCTATGGCTTTGCAGCTTCAAGATATGGGAATTTTCCTCAAGTTAACAGTTTGCACTCAATTCAGGGTGGATTAGATCAAGATTAATGAATTATCTATATATTCTATTTTTGTTTCCAATTTTTGCTTTCTGTTGATCATGTTGGCACTTGGCAGACTAGTTTCTTGTAGAATTGTGTGTCTGTATATACCTTAGTAAAAGTCCATTTGTGTGGCGAAATCGTTTTTTGAAATTAAATGTATGATATTGAGCAGGGAAATTATTATTTTCTCTGTCATACGATTGCATTATAAATTATTATTTTTCTTTTGGTAAGGAAGTTCCTTGGATCGTATATGGCATTGTATTGACATCTCTCGTTATAGCAGCAAATGAGGCAATCATATATGATTAAAACGCGGGACTATTTTGATACATTCACGGTGTCAAAAGAGTTTTATATGTTACAGAATAAGCTAGTTGACTCTTGTAAAGTTGTATTTACATTCTCAAAAGTCTTACATATAATAATATACGTAATAGTGAATCAAAATTAAATCCTTAAAACAAGGCGCTTGCAAACATAGTAAAGAAATAATTGGACCTGCACAATCAAGCTCTCGAATTTCAGGTTAGGAGATTAAGGGAGGGATAAGGTAGTTTAAGAGTTTTGAGTTATTTTTAAGAGTTATTTTTAAATTAGATCACATTTTTAAGAAATAAATAATGTTAAAACTATGGTGCAATGTTCTAAATTTTAAAAATCATGTTGGTAGGAGGTGCAACAAGGTGAAAAATACATTTGGCCCTTGATTTTTCTTGTAGCTAATGCTTCCTTATACTTTTAATTCTTACACATACACATCGAGAGTGTTTGGATGGGAAGTTTTAAGAGAAAATGAGTGAATTTTACCAATCTGGAGTTTTTTCGTTTCACGGACATGTACTTTTGCTTAAGCTTGAGTTGGGATATCCGATCAATGATTTTTTCCAGTTCCAAGATTTAAAATCTGATGATTAAGGAACCAAAGTAGTATCCCCACGTTGATTAACCTAACTTATATAACTTAAATAGTATTCAGTAATTAGTAGTATATTATATTGTTATTATTGTTAAATTAATATGTAAAATATTTATTTTTTTGAAAAATTAAAAACTTGAATCATTTAAAAATATAAATTCATAAACCCACTTAAAAATTATAAAACCGTTACTCTACATTAAGATCCATCTATTGTCTAAACAAATTGAAACATACACACCCCGAAAAAAAGGTAAATGAATGGCAAAATCAAAAAGGAAAATGTCGCATGTAATTTGCCTCGGTTAAAAATGTCTCCACGATCAACTTGACATATTTGCATAATAATTATTACTATGTTAGCAATGAGCCTTATTCCGGCAACAAGCCTTCCAACATCGAATTACAACATTGAAACATACATTCAGTTGGTACCCTTGAGGCACTTTTAATATTATAGTGCTCCATTGCCTATCTCAATGTTTAGTGAGCTGTGAAGGGTAACAGAGACCCTGTCCCTGTGCCCGAACATATCTAACACAAAAATACATATACTCAAATGCTCATTATTTGCAATAATGATAGGTTAGTTATGTTTCCCAGGAAATAATCTTTAAGAGTACGGTTGGACCCTATTCATTAATAATCTAGTATGGCACGACAATGGATTCTACAAGCTCTTGAAGAGGAGCCAGCTCCTTCTTGTCAATCAACCCGAACTCCTGCACAAAATTAAAAATAAAAATCTTTGTAATTACTAATTAATAATGATACACTCGACAATCATTTTCTGGTTTTTAACCATCAGCATCCGGTTAACCTTTAGCCCAATAAACTCGATGGTTTTCAACCATAACTAACCCTACAATCATTAGAAACAATTTCTTGCACCAAATGTAGATAACAGTTAGCTGATTAACTTTATTAGTATTATCAAGTCAAGATGGCTTCTTCTAGTGGAAAAAGAAAAATTTTCAACAATTCACAGCACTGTGTTCATATAAAAGCAAGCCAAAGAACTAATTTCAACATATATGAGACTTACACAGGTAAAGAGTATAAAATGTTTGAAGCATGTGTTTAGGTGGGCCTCTTCCTTGAGGCTCACAATTTTCTGGAAGTGAGAATGGTATATGTGAGCATATACTCGGAACAATCGCTTGAATATTGTCTTCACGACATCCTTAAAGTTGGAAGGAAACGGTGCGCCTGCACGAATCCATGGGTTACAGCACATTAAATGAAAACAGAGATGATGATCACGATGGCAAAATCTAAGAATCTTTCAGAAAGGAAATAAATATTTACCAAGCTTCTGAGGGAATATGGATTCATCATCAAGCTGTCCTTCAATCCAGTCCATTAGATATTCGACATATTTTGGAGCAGAAACTTCGATAGGTTTCTTGATTTGTACACCATCTGCCCATCTATATTCATACCTGAAGTTGTCATGTAACATGAAAACATGAGCGCTACGAATATATATATTAAAATTTAACGCATATACCAGTTGCTAGAACTGTCATTGGCATTAAGGGAATGATATTGATAAGAAAACTACACGTAAATGAAATAATTTGATATGCTCCCAGAAAGATCAATTTTCAGTCCAAAATTCATATAGTTAACTCATCTCTACGGCTGTATAAACTTGTATAGTTAAAATATTATAGCTCTCAAGGAAAAAGAGTTATGAGAATAAAAATGTTTAGGGGAAGACAAATGTGTTTAATAAGCCTATTCAGCAACTATGAGGGGAAATGGCAGTATCAACAAGGGACATATGACCATATGTTTCCAGCCCAACTTCTAAAATAGTGTGTTTATTTGCATTATGACTAGTCGTGTTTATTTCAGTTTATTAAATATTATTGTATAGAATCTTATAATGCAGTTGGCATGAATAAACGCACATAAAGACATAATAACGAGAAACCCGTGAAGTAAGTGACTATTAATTGCTTTTACACACTCAGAAGCATCTAGCAAGGAATGGCAACCTCTATAGCAGCAAGAAATTGAAACTCAAATTTGTGGATTCTAATGTGTAGATGTTAAATTTAAGAAAATGATCCAGGCTTATAACATAATCCACTATTTTGAAGACAGCATTCAGTTAGCTATGACATACTTGGGACCAGCAGACATTGTTCGACAATTCTCAGGAGTACAGAACTCTGTGAGGGTGCCAAAAAGAAGATTCACCTGATTAAAGAAATCAACAGCTGCAATGTGGCCCAGGGGAAAAAAAAGGTTCAGATTACTGCATTTCAGAATATAATGAAAGGGCGCTAAAGATAAATTAGGAAAATAGGAGAATGAAAAGCAAGAGGAAACTGCAAAAATAAATGCGCTGCTCTGAACAGTGAAACAGAGAGAAAGAATGATAGTTACTGTTGACAGCAAGCCACTCGTTTAAATCTTCCCCGGGAGGTAGCTTTACCGCTTCCCTCAGATTTCCACTACCTAATGTAGCATCAATGTGTTGTCTAAGCTGTGCTCCCTATGATACAAACAAAAAGAATAATTAACAACAGAGTTCTGTTCAACCACAAATACAGCAGTGTGAAACAAGGGAAACTGAGATGACAACACAGGTACTTTTTAACCCCCTCAGATTTATCCCAAGAAATCTCCAAAGGGTTAAATGAAATTATGGAAATTATTAGAACACATTAACATTGCTAACTACTATTTTATAATTTCAAAGTCAGAACAGTCAGTGCAAATTTACTTAAAGATTACACGCATACATTATACAATGTAGCATCTTTTGGGTCATGTATGAATCAATTTTACTTCTAATTGTATTCCTTTTTCATTTTTGCATGGTCAAGAAAAGTATGTACTAAAGACCTATGAAACATGCTTTTCATGAAAGAGTCTCTCCTTTTAGTAATTATACAGTTTTTAAGGAAAAATATGAGACTTTATTGCTAAAAAAATTAAGAAAAGGATATATCCTTTTTTTCATTAGGTAGCCTTCAGGATAATCATATTTAAGAGAAAAGCATTACACCACGATAACATATTCGTTGAATTTCTCCTCTCCATTCTCCTTACCCCTAATAATGAATAAATTGAATATAATGCCAAGGCCCTGTATAGCTATATGTTAAATGCATATACGACCAAGATTATAGTACTCAAGAACAATTTAAACAACAAATTCTTTCAAATTAAATATTTAATTAAAAAATCCCAAAAATATATGCTAAGGGACCAACCTTACTGCCAGAAGGTGCACTTTTTTTTGGGCGGAATGTTCTCTGGTTTCTGTTGAGAATAATTTGTTAGGTACAATATATGAATGAAGGATGGAAGAGAATAAACCTAAAATGAATTACCAGAAATATTCATCAAAACCTTTTGTACCTTTGAAACACATCAGTATAATTTAACAAGAGTGTGATTCTTTTGAATCTGGATCACCTTATCTTTTTAATAATCATGTATTCTATTTACAAAGAAAGAAATATAATAAATGTGAATGTCCTAACCATGAAATATCTGCTTCAATTAGTAACCGAAATTATCAGCAAATGTATAATGGAAAACAAAAATTGCAGGTAGCATGACCCTAACAGCGTCAGTGAGAATTTAAATTAAATGGTTGGCAGAGTATATAATAAAGTAGGATATGCCTGGCCCCAAGCCCAAGAATATGGCAATAAAAATTAGTTATCCTTCTTTTATAATTAAAAAAAGAAAATTATTACAAGAGGAGATACTTGTGATAACATAGGACGAGAAGGTTTCTAAGAGAACCAAGAAAACAAGAAAAGGTAGTGATGACAAGAAGAGAAAATACAATAGCTCAAAAAGCTTTACAATCCATCTGTGTGTCTATCAAAGAAATCCACCAAGGAATCCATGAGATTTAAACAAAAAGGAAACCATAAAGACAACCTTTTTACTGCTAAAAGCTCTATGATACAGAATGCTATCTACAAAGTTTAGCAGCAAAACCTGACAAATGCTACAAACTTCCCCAAAAAAAAAAAGGTAATAATAAGCTATTGATTGATCTCAAAACTTGAATTAGAAAAAAGGTTCTCAAACTAGCGAGGTGGATCCAAAACTAATGTAACAGAAAAACATAGCAATGGAAAACTTATTTTAGTGGATATTCAACTCATACTCACCAATAAAATCAGTTTTAATCTAATATATATTCAGCAACAACAACACAAGAAGACAGTATGCGTTACAGGTACACCATTAAAAGTTTTGAAAACCGTCAATGAATCACTGGTAATCATTACCAGATACTACCACCCCAAGTTTGATTCCATTTACACTTGGCCATATCTTCATTAAATGGAATCTTAATTCAGAGCACAAAGAAAGATCACAGAGGCAGCATAAAGTACACAACAAACACAATAATCTTCTTATGATAGAACAAGTCAATCAGTGTCATTAAACGGTGAGAATCGAACCCTTTCTTCGAAGTCAAGCCTCGGCCAGTTTCAAACAGTCTAACAGACAGGAAGTCCAAGCGTCAAAGAGAAGGCTTTCACAATGCACAAAGTGGCCGCCTCCAGTCTGTTAGACAGGACAGACAGCCTCACACACAGACACACGAGTCATGCTCAGAAGAGAAAGGCAGGAATACACGCGCGCCCTCTTGTCTTACCATGCAAACAAAGAAAAGACTGAGATGCAGGTCACAATTCACAAAGAGGGCGGACTGATTTATGCTTACTACTGAAACCTGAACCAAGAAAATCATAAACATGGCTCACCTAGTTTCTGATGTAATATAACACTCTAGAGCCAATTAGAAATTAATAGTAATATTTCAAACAAAACAATAAAGAATTTCCGACTAGTTTTTTTTCTTAATGAAGTTGAAATTCATACACAATTCCTCGAGAGGCAGAGAATCGGGGCCAAGTGCATGAAATTGAACAAAGAAGATCCCACAGATGATCAATGATTAACTTTTAGACATCGGAGAGAGAGAGAGAGAGAGAAAAAAAGCTGAGAATTAGAACAGATCAGATCATAGAAGAATAATAATAATAATAATCAATTTAAAGCACAAAAGGGAGAAGGAAAGCTGAAAAAGGCGTAGAGCATGAATGATAGAGAGAGATAGAAAAGATCGGACGTTGTGATTGATCTGACTGACCTGCCTAGACCGAAGAGGCTCATGGCTGTGGCGCTGTGGCTCTTCTTCTTTGTCTTCTTCTTCTTTGCTGCTTCTCTCTCTGTTGCTCTTCTCTAACTCCAGCTGTCTCCTCTTTGCTGTCTCTTATTTTGGACTTATGCTTCGGAATATATAAAATTGCAGCTTTACGATCTACAATATTAACATTAATATTTTAATATTATTATATTTTAAATCCTGATTGCTTTTTGTTTGGGGCCTCCTAGTGGGGGTGGCCGGGGAATACAAACAATTATTATTATTTCCTAATTTTAATTCGTTATTATATATCAAATTATTAATGAAATTATCTCTAAGCCAACAATGAATAGCTGGTTACGGTTTGTGCCCTTACTTTCAAAAGGACCCGAGTTTAAATTTCATTCACCGATATGAGATCTATGTAGATAAATAATTTGTAAATACTGATGCCTTACATTTTAACATTCTTTCACATTTAAAATTTATAAAAATTAAATAAAAATTTTGAATTAAAATTTAAATCAATTCTCTAGCCTAATATTTTTAAATTCAAGTTTTAAAAATTATCTAACAACTCAAATAAATATTATTTAATTTTTTTTATAAATTTTAATATATTTTATTCAAAATTACTTTCATAACCTTAAAAAAAATTCTTTCTTAATTTTATATGTTAAGTCTATTATAAATAAATGTATAAACATATATATCAAAATAAATCTATGTAATGCAATTGTACTATATTAGGATTAATAATGTATCAACTATGAAAAAAAAAAAAATGTATCAATGAGTATCTAATCACTCCTCTCCGAGCATAGATGATTCTGAATGTTGTGGAATTTGTTAAGTTTGTTAAATGGATGATTACACATATTTATTAAGAGTATGTAACATTGCTCATATTTAGCTTGGTTGCTTATTATATTGCACTATAAATTATATTTTGTTTAGTAGTTACTAGATACTTAATATTTTATAATTGTGTCGATTATATATTTCACACTTTCTTGTACGAAGTTATTATTTAAAATTTGTTTGGTTGAATGATTATTATGATAAGCTAGAAATACCATGCAAAATTTTATTTCAAATTAATGAAGGAAATAAAATAATTTTATTATAGAATTAATGCTATTTGTTAAAATATAATTTAAAATCAAATGAAAATAAAAAAATATTAATATTGGTAAATTAATATAAAACATATATTTTTTTTTAGGTAGCCTCAGTATCCAAGGTTTAGTCTTAACTAATTCGAGTAAACCCAAGTCGCGCACCTGGCTATGACGGGTAACTCTTCCAGCAGAGATAACTGCATACACATGAGCTCGAAAACATATATCTTTTGATATTACACATTCAAAACTAAGTTTGATTTATATTCTTCAAACAACATTTAATTTAGGCTTAAATACGTTTTTAGCCCCTATAAAATCGAAAAGTTTGTGTTTAGTCCTTATAAAATTTTTCATTAAGATTTAATTCCTTAAAAAAAAAATGTTTGTTTTTAGTCCCTATCGTTAGTTAATATAAAAAGAAAATTTACCATGCGACAAACTCCATTTTGATACCCAAATACCCACTCACAACCCACTAACTTGACCCGATTTAAAAAAAAAAACCCAAAAAAAAATATTTGAAGAAAAAACCTCATTTCTAAACCCTAATTCCGAATCTCTCCTTCTCTCTTCTCTCCATCTAACTCATTTTCGTTTTCTTTTGTTTTTCCCTCATTTTCCTTTGCTTTCTCAATTCCCAAACACACATTCTTCCTCCATTTCAGATCTATTTCCTGTCTCTTGTAGCTTTAACATCATAAAGTTCTTCTACTCTCTTTTATTTTTCCTCAGAAAATCAACCAAAATCCCTAAAATATCAATATTCAACAACCCTAATCTCTCTGCTCTCTGTTCTCTCTTCTAGCCCCCATTTGTGTCGTCTCTCTTCTCCCTTCATCAACCAAATCCTCACCACCATCAGCCACCATCACCATTCCCTTGTTTCAGAAAACACCTTGGTCGCCTTCTTGCAAACCATGATCAACCACACATACACTCATCATCATACACCATCCCACAACCACTTGAAATTAACCAATTCGGAAGATAAATCAAATAGAACTAACAAATCAGAAAATAGAGAACAGAATCACAAATCGGCCACCCAATCCCTCACCACCGAAACCAAATTAAATTCTAAGCCCCAAATCACACACCCTCAGAACCCAGAACCCTAACCACCCACACAAAACCACCACCATTAACACATGCAACACCGAAATCAGAACCAAGAGAGGAGAAGAGAGACAAATCTGAGATCGAGAAATGGAGATCGGCAGAGGAAGAGAGAAAAACAGAGCAAATAGGGATTAAGAGAGATCCAAGAGGGGAGTCCTAGACGAAGGGGGGAAGGGCGTGTTGCCATTACCAGCGATCTGCCATAGCAGTGGCAGTCCCTTGAGGCCGAGAGAGAAGGAAACCAGAGAGCGGCGAGTGAGAGCTTGAGGGCGAGGGAGCCATGAGAGAAAGGGTTGAAACCGAGAGGAAGAGAAGAAGGGGGAAGAGGCGTCGCCATCACCGACGACATGTCGCGGCGGCGCACCGGTTGCAAGAAAGAGGGAGAGTGATATTGTGAGAGAGATGAGAGAGCAAAATAGCAAGAAAGAAAAGAGAGAAGAGAGCGAGGGGGACGTTGAGAGAGAGAGAGAAATGTTACAGAGAATTTGGTCGGGTTTTTTTTGTTTTTAATCGGGTCAAGTGAGTGGTTGGTGGGTGGGTATTTGGGTATCAAAAATGGAGTTTGTGATGTGGTAAAATTAACTGTCATATCAACATGAACCGTCCCTAACTAATGGCAAAGACTAAAAACAAATAGGTTTTTTTTTAGAGACTAAATTATAACTAAAAATTTTATTGAGACAAAACATAAACTTAGACTAAAAATGTTTTTAAGCTTTCATTTTATCTAAATCTATTTTCACATAAAAACATCCAAACAAAAATTACTTCATTGTGAACTCACCTCTAACCAAAATAAAGTTTGAAAAATCAAGTTCATTCAATACCAACTGTCCAAAATCTAAGCAAATCGCACACTATCCAACTTTTTGTTCTTTTCCCTTTGTTTATCTTTCTAGCCAGATTGTATTTTTCTTTGCCATCTTTTCTTGGCCTCTTTTTAGCTATCTTCCCCATGTGAGAATATATTTTATTTTATCGCAAAATGACCAAATTGAGTGCAGAAGGAAGAAGAAAAGGAATGTTTGGAACTAGTGGATTTGGAAACAAAATCATCCTTAGCAAGTTCGATATCACTTTTAGTCAAACTATGAAATTAAAAACTGAGTCAACATCTGGTTTGATAATTTCCCCTTCCCCTACATGTTGATTACAAAATATGGGTAAGAGCTACTTAGAAGATACTCATTTAACAATATGCACACTTCAATTTGTCAATATTATAGTAACGGCAAAAATTTTAGTTCTAACATCTAACAAAATAAAAAATTTGAAATGGTCTGTCAAAATATGTAACCCCCACCAAGCTGAGAGTTGTGGAAGCAATCAATCAGTCTTTGCCTGCAAATAAGAGATTCCAACTATTCAAGTTCAATTCCTTCAGCAACAGCAACAAGTGAAATTAGATATTAATATTGAAGTAGCAAAGAAATGCTCACAAACAAGACCAAACCATCTGTTACATGCTTATATGACAAAAGGTTCATCCAATTTGTATTAAGCCGGCAGGAAAAATCTTAAAGGAATATGTGATATGTAGTCTAAACTACATATTGCAGCAAGTTCCAACAGAATCAAACCATAAATTTTGATACATAGAACTGAAACTTCCAATTCCAAGTTACTCCAACTAGCAAACAGGAGATGGAGAGTGCTAGAGTCTATGAAAATGAGAAGAAAAATGAACAATGAAAGAAAGGTGAGATGCATAAAAAACAAAAATCCTACAAACTTAAAAAGACCAATGTTCAAAAAGGATAGCAAACAATTCAGACAAGACATATACTATTTATTTAATAAAGGAGATTATGACTTTTGACTTTTGGCTTTTTTAAAAACAAAGTTACCTCTGCGAGAGAACAACTGGCTGTGGAATGCACGTATACTGTTACAGGCAGATGTAGCAAGCAAAGGCAAGTTGTTCTTCATGCCAAAGAAATCAACTCCCTTGATTGATAAATGCTTTTGCCTAAAGCAAATCAATTTTTCACTGGCTTCTCTTTGCAAGTCAGAGACACAAGGAAAATTTCTAATCCAGCTATCCCCTGACATGTGTTTCCTAAAAACGAGACCATTGGATTGTGCTAACTCTGATGCAGAGTTTCTTGTTGCCATAATTGCTGGATTAAAAGAAGTCATACATAAAGTGCATGAGTTTTTAAGCCTAGAAATCTTAGATTCTAAACTACATTATATTTGTATAACTATTTGAGACATCATGATCCCTTACTGCATACAAAAAACTCTTTAATTTTTTGGAAAACTTATCTGCACCAAGTTACACTCTCACAATTGAATCAATGGTTAGACATAATAAGAGTGGTTTACCATTATAAGGAGCTTCAAAGATAAAGTTTGCTGGAAGGCCGATACCAAAGCCAGCCACAGTGAAGCCTACGTTGAATCCAATGCCACAACCGGCTCCAACATAGCCTATCACTTCAGGGCCAAACCCAGGACCCCATCCAATACCACAACCAATACCCACACCCATTCCCCATAAGGCTCCATAAGTTGGATGAACTGGGTTCCATCTTTCATATCTCCTAAACAATCCTTTTATAATCATTAGGACCTGAGAACAGAGGTCAGTATGAAATCACTTCACAATATTATCGATGAAATGGTAAACCTAACCCATAGTTAGCTGGTATACGATAGTTAAACATTCAAATAAAGATAGTTAGCTCACATCCAACTCTTAAGTTATATATAAAAAATCTATCACAGAACCATGACATTCGTTGTAAAGTGGTGAGGGTAAATGGTATTGGAAAAAAGAGTCAATGAATCAAAATGGTACAAAAACTAAATTTTTAATGAAGGAATGGAGCGAATCCTTAGAGTTAGATGTGTAACGCAATCACAAGCTAGTGACCAACAAAAAGGTCAACCAATGACTATGAAGGTAGTCCAGAACTCAAGAATATATTACAATCTTCAAAATTGTATTTTTGAACTGTCCAATGAACCAAAATCTTGCCCGTTAGACTTAAAACCCCGAAGATTTTATCTTTGCACCAACCATGGCTACTTAAAAACTAACTTGTGCCATTGATCAAACAGCATAAATTGCCAATAATCATTATGGCACTAAAGATTGATGGGGCAGCTTTTATTGGAGCCACCCATATTATATAGAAGGGTTACAACTCATAATTAGTTATATGTATGCTAATCTAGCAAGATTTTCCAATCTCCATGTCAAAGATAAGCAGTGTCTCATACAATATAACCACCCCCAATTAGAAAAACTCTATCTTTTTATGATATATCTAACATATTCTGCAGGAACTTGCATTTTCACACAACTCTAGGAACCCACACGACCAAGACAAACAAACACCAAATAGGAGGATGAACCCTATGTTTTTCAGCACAAACAAACATGACAACAGAATAGAATAAAAAACCCAGAAAGCATAAAAGACAAGGAAGAAATAGAAGCAGGTAGCCATTACCATAAAAATTCAGGTTTGAAATGAAGCCAAGTGATGTAGTCGCTGTGATTTCTTCGCTTCTCTCTTTTAATCTTTTAGCTGTGCTTATGGCAGAGGACACGGCAGAGGAGTTGCTTCTGGCTATGTTACTGGATTTGGTGTGTATTTATAATTACCATAAAAATAATTGGAGTGAAAATAGAGTGTAATTTTAATTTTTATACACTTCTTTTTTTGGTTAAAAAAGAACAAAAGTTATAAACAAAAGGAAAGAGGAAAATAAAAAGTAAAATGGGAATCAATGGATGGAGAGCGAATAATAGTTTTACACTTTTGCTTATACAAAATTTTGTTTGTGGCATGATCATAAAAAAATTTATTCATAAAGAAGTTTAATATCATTTAAAAATTGAAAAAGATATATCAAATTTATGTGTTATTAAAAATCTGTAACTTGAGCATTTGTTGTCCATATAAATACAACAATAACAACCTCAACATTTTTTTTTCCTTCTCACTCTTTTTTCTAAAAACATAATCTTTTTAAAGACTCAAATTACTTACATCTCATCCCAACACCCAATTTTTCACTCTCTTCTCATGATTTTGTAATCTTTCAAAATATCAGCATGTGATTTATCAATCTCTCATAATTCCTTCTTTGTTTCTTCTCGTTATCTCTCTCTTTCTTTGTTTCTCTCCTTAACCTCTCTTAACTCTTTATCTCTCTTTTTGCACTTTTTAAAATTTAACTTCGCTCAGGAATCACGTTACAGTGAATTGTTAGTGATGAAGTGAGTGAGTATACATGTGAGTGAAACATTTGGAAACAAAATAAAAATTTAAAAAACTACAATCCAAAAAATTAGGAGAAAAAAGGTTTGAGAGCGTGAGGAATTCTCAATTATTTTTATGGTTGCAATTAGACATAGTTTCTTAGTGGTAACTTTTTCGCATCACAAAGTCAAACGTGTCACATGCAATATTCACACTATTGTATCCTAAAATTGAAATTAATAATGCTTTCAGTTTCAAAATTGAACTTAGTTCATGAATCACATTATAGTCATATGACAATGATGAAGTGAATGAGTTTACATGCAAACGAAACATTTGGAAGTTGTTATGATATAAATCTGGGTTTGAGATACCCATCATAGTTCCAAGATAAGTTTCGCTTATCTGCATCTGACATACTATGAGCACTCAACCCATTGAACCTGAGATTCTATAACGGATCAGAATTGTGGGAGCAATCAATAACGCCGGCCATAACGGTTATAAACCTATAAAGAGATTTCATGGGGTATTATTGTATGCACGACTTATAAATGAGCTCGTGATGGCCTTAGGAACGGTTACAAGTACCTCCTAACAGTAGAACCAGAACGATCACCTAAAGCGATATATAAGCATGAACTTCAATCATACTCAAGTATGTTCTCTAACTACTAGGGGTGAACACGGGTCGTACCCAACCCGTCGACCCGCCAAATCCGACCCAATCCGACCCGGGCGGGTCAGACCCGAACGATCCGCTTAAATAGACGGGTCGAGTCTCAGATTTGAAATCCTAAACCCGACCCGACCCGCGAC
>QANU01110351.1:364559-396958 GCA_003254905.1 Nissolia schottii
TGCAGCCTGTGCGCGGCGAAGATGGTGCTGACGCCTGCAACACCGCGTTGTGTTCAAACCACAACGTCAATCTCTCAGGTGTCTGAAAACTAGCTTTGTCTCTGTTTGCATCAAATTTGAGCTCCGTCGCAGTTCTTGATTCCGTTATTGAAGATTATGCTCTGTTTTGGTAGCCTCATTCAGGATGCACACAAGGTGTTTGACGTATTGTCTTCTCTCAATAAGGAGGTAATATTTCCTTCGTGTGAACTTCCACGGACTAAGTGTTGGATGGAGCCTGTATTGCCACTTGTTAAGCATTGTTGCTACAAAACCTGGTGCATTATTGTTTGATTCTGATTTCTTGCAATGGTGATTTTGCTTTTGAACATGTCTGATCTGAATAATCTGTTGTGACGTTTGCAATAACATGTCAAGCTTTGGATGATAAATGTTGTTGGTAAATATCATGGAGTATTGGATTCTGGTGGAGGATCTATGTGTGCTTCAGACTTTAGATAGAGACTTAAGTTTCTAGCTTTGATTTTGCTTTGTTAGCCTACATATTTCTGCATTGTTAGCCTTGTGTGGCTTTGATTCAGATCAGTGTATGACATGGCCAAGCATTGGTTCATATTTTGTTAGCCTTATGGCTTTATACTTGCTCTTATCTTGGGTGGTTAAGCAACAAATTTCAGCTTCTGCACTTGATCATTGAGCTTTGTTTGCTTCTGCCGAGTGGGTGGTTAAGCTTTTGATATGATGGGACCATTTGCTTTTGCCATGTGTTTTGCCTGTGATGGTATTTGATCATTGTTCCTGTGTTGAAACCGTTTGCAACCGGTGCCATTGAGACATTGAAGGAAGGTCGAAGGGGCTTCAGTGAAAGTCGAAGACTTCACGTTGGAGAAAGGTCGAAGGGGCTTCAGTGAAAGTCGAAGACTTCCAAAAACTAGGGACTTCAGTGGTTGCTGCTGGTTTTCAATCTTTTAACATTGTGTTGCTCTTTGATTTTTCTTTGTATCGTTGTTTCCAAGCTGGACATGTTAGTGCACATTGTCTAGCTTGCGGGGGGTATTAGAATATAATAGTTGAAGTAATTGATAATTGTAATAGTTAGTTAGGATTAACTAATGGTTTAGCTAATTAGCTTATGGTTAGTGGTTAATCATTAGCCTATATATAGGCTACATCACTTGTAATTCAACATAACTTTCATTCTAGCAATTCTATTCAGTTTAATTTTTCTCTCTTTTCTCTCCTGGTACCATGGATCTCAACAATTGTTATCATAGTGGATTGGGCTGAAAATATGTCTAATATAAGTGCTTGTTAAATTACCAACATGTTTCGTGTAAGGCTAATTAGCATGGATTAAAAACAACGTTAGAATACTGGCAGGCCTAATGAGTTGACACTTTTTATTTAAAAAAATAAAAAAGAAACACGATATTTGAATTAAGTTAGCTTAAGCTTTTATGTCTACAAAAGCCATAATAAATAAATAAATAAAAATTTTCAAGTCTAGAATAAATTCATAACAATTTCAAACTTCCATGGCAAAATCGTATAAATTCTAAATTAATTTCAAACTTAGGCATCATTCACATTATTCACGTTATTGTATACTAAAATTGAAACTAATCATGTTTTTTAGTTTCAAAATTGAACTTAGCTCGTGAATCACGTTATAGCAGTGCAAAACATTTGGAAGCAGAGCCAAAATTAAGAGAATTAAAATCTGAAGAAATTAAGGGAGACAAAGGTGGAGAATATAGGAATTCACAAGTGTTTTTGGTCGTTTCAGGTTGAGATGACTTCCTATTTGTAATTGTTTGTGTCTCACAGTAAATTGTGTCACATGTAGCATTCACACTATTGTATACTAAAATTGAAAATAATCATGTTTTTAAGTTTCTAATCATTGTTATAAAACCCGGCCATGGCCGACCAAATTGACCCAAAACCTGATGACCCGGTTATGGGACCGAGCCGATTCTCTGAGTGGATCAGTCACATTCTAGACCCGGACTAACCCGGATTGACCCGGTTGGGTCATGTGTTCTTTTTTTTAAAAAAATTTTGATTTTTTAATTTTTAAAAAAATTTAATTTTTTTTATTTATAAAAAAGGCAAACAACGTTGTTTCATAAATATTTTTTTTAAATTACTATTTTTCAGATTGAGCTATTTTTTTTTCATTTTTCTGTTACAAAATATGTTTTTAAGTTCCTCATTTTTGTACCATTTTTCTTGTTACATACACCTGTTTTGTTGACTTGTAATAGATATTGAATACTCATATGAAATTGTTGTTGTTATGTATTTGTGATTTAAAACTTGGTTTACTTATGTGTGGAATTGAACTTGTCATCTGTGATTTAGGATCTTGAACTTGTATTGTTTATGTATAGTATGACCTTTAAAGTTTGAACCTTACTTATTTATTTTAAGTGATTTTATGTTATGATGGATGTTTAAATAAATGCATTTGATTTATTTGAATTTTTTTTTTATTTTTTTAGGTTATATGTATATTATTTTATTTATATTCGGGTCAACAACTGATTCAGTGACCCATTGGTTGAACCAATGACCCAGTAAGGTGGCCAGGTCAAGTCTTGGACCGAGTTTTATAACTGTTTCTAATCCTCTAACACGTATAAGAAGGGAGAAAGGATAGTAAATTTTTGTATAAACACAATTCTAATGCCTCATATTGTTTTACACGAAATAATTCCGATGAATTACTCAGTGCAAATGCAAAAGATTATTTGAAGATGGGACAAGCAATTATGAGTTCTAGGTAAAGAACAGGGGCGTGAATTTGGAATGTAAGGAGTGGAGAAGTGAAATTGAAATAATTTTATTAATGATCACCGAAGGGTGATGTTGAATTACAATGTCCTTGTAAAAGCATAGGATTAAATGTGCAAGTAATAGAAGAAAAGCAGTAAAGAACTATGGCTAAGAATAGGGGTGGGAATAGACCAGACTGCATTAGCTTTATGCCACTCACAATAATGCCTTATCCACTAGACTAGCATTATCTTTTGCAACATTTTATGCAATCAGATTTATTAATATAATTTTATTATTTAATTTTTTTTAAAGAAACCATAATGTAAAGAGTCCCTAGGACTCTCCTACACTCACACTCCCATCTCATCTGAATAATGTGAGAGAATTTTGCTAGCATTTTCCTTTTTGTTTTTTGTTGGTCAAATGCCATATATCCTGTTTATGATCTTACTATCACATACTAAGCAAGAGAATTTGTGATATACATAACAAAGTTGAGCAAACTTTTTTGGGATATAGGCCTTGGTTTCTTAATGATAAAATCAATGGATGAAAATTTGATTTTCCGCTCACATAAAGGATATTCACGTTGCTCAGACTTGTCTTTCGATCTGTTTTTTCATGGGCATATCCCAGCAGCTTGCAACTTTAGAGTTTCAATTCTTTATTGAAAATGTCTTTTTGATTCATATTGAATTTATACACTCTTGCTTGTTATATAGTAAATGTTATATATTCAGTTAAACTCTCTTTCTTCTCTCAATAAATACCTTTATATATATATATTAGTTTTTTTACTTTAGAATATTATTATATTAAGAAGTTAAGTTATTAACAAAAATAATACTTTGTCATGATTATTTTTGAAAAATTAAAAATTGCATATTTTATTTTATTTTATTTTAATAGTTATTTTTTATTTTTTATGATAAAAAATACACAGGCAAATATATCACTGATATATGACATTTTACCAACAAAAAATAAAAAAGAAAATGTCAGTAAAGCTCTCTCACATTATTCAGATGAGATGAGTGTGTGAGAGTCCTAAGGACTCTTTAGATTAGTGTTTCTTTAAAAAGAAAAATTAAATAATAAAATTATATTAATAAATATGATTGCATAAGATGTTGCAAAAAGTAATGCTAGACTAGTGGATAAGGTATTACTGTGAATAACAAAGGTTTTGGGTTCGAGTTTTATTGAAGGTAAAACAAGTTTATTTTTTTAGTAAACACAAATGAACATTTGTGAGTAAACAAGCTAAGCTGGCCAGGCCAGGCTAAAAAATTGGCACCAACATCTTTTTTAGATAACTTTTCACCTTCGCGATTGATAAGTGTCATATTTTGATATTTCTAAAAAACCTAATTAACACTTATCTACTTTGTTTTACCCGAACTTGCCAGATTATTCCCCATTTTCACACAGTTTTGTTAACATGCAAAGATATGGACAAATTGATACATTTTTATTAAAACATTCTCAGAAAAGCAAGAAGGATTACAAGAGGGAAGAAACTATGCAATTCTTACAATGGATGAAACAAAAAGAATTAGAAAGGGTTACAAAGCGGAAGAAAACGAGGTCTCGCTGGATGCTAGGAAGAGCAATCAGAAGCCTGACTGCTCAGCGGCCTCACCAACCAGCTCAGCGGTCCCACCTAGCAAGCCGCCATAGATACCCAAATCACTCAGAGAATTCACCAACCCGCTGAGCGGCCTGAGCGTGGCCTATAAATAGAGGAGCAACCTGCAGTTCATTCCATCAATTTCCATCCATTCCTACTATACTATACACTCTATATTTGAGTTAGGAATAGGAAGAAGGGTTTTAGGAGCTAGAGAAACCCTTAGAGGAAGTGTTGGAGAGATTTCAAGGATTGTAGTTCGTGGTGGAAGTGTGGAAACAAACCACCGTGCTCATCAACCTGTTGCTTTCTCTAAATTTCTTGTAAGCTTGTAAATTATCCATGTCTATGGATAGCTAACTTCCTTTTGTTGGGATTTGATGAGTTTTATTACTCAAATGTATCTGTCTTGACTTTTGTTGTATGAATCTATGATTGCTCTATGATTTTAATGATTTGATTGTACTTAATGCTAGTCTTGGTTTAGCTTATTGAATCTTGATTTGAGACTTAATCGTGTGAGTGAAAGCTACATCATTGAGTTATAACCAAATTAGGTTTTAATCTTGTTATTCTAAGCTTGATGTTATGCTTAATCGTTTGTGAATGAAAGTTACAATCATTAAGTCTGATCTAGATCAATTCATCTAATTCTTAGTTGCCATAATTGGAATGAAGAATTAGTCATTTTAACATCTGAATTAACGTCGATCCACTTTGTTAAATTGAGCAAGATATTGGCAAGATAGCCTTGAACAATCGAGTGATCTTAACATGCTTGAAAGAGGTGATTAAGTTAAGAACTGGTGGCGATAAAATCAAGAACTCAAAGATCATATCTACTAAGTTATTGGTTACATAGAAGTAGTATTACAAATCAAATCCTGACATCTTTCTTTACTATCCAAACTCAACTTAATTTATGCTTTACACTTTTAATTAATTTCTTTGTTAATCTCTCAAACAAACCAACCATCTTTTATTGCTTAAATTATTACAACTCAAAGAACAATTTTTAAAAGCATCAATTCCAGAGAACGACAACCCTTCCAATGTACTACAATCGAATCCCTTGAGAATTTGAAAGCAAAACAGTAGACGTAGACAGAAAAACAAACTAGAGAGTGCAAATAAAGCTTTCACGAGCGGTAGTCTAGATTTACCTTCTGATCCTTTAGTCGCTAAATAGTATTGTCGACCTATTTCCGCAACTTTAGCTAACGACCTTAATACGTATCACCTACTACTCCAAGATTGATTTTTGTCGCCTATCATTTACAATCACTTCAACTCTTCCTGTCGCAACTTATTGGATTACCATCGACCTTAGCGGCCTTCATGTCACCAATATTGTTGGTATTTATGTCACCAACATTCTTTTCAAACCTTCTGGTAGCGTCGCAAATTTTGGCGACCTTAACACATATTTAGGCACATGAAAAAAAGTAGTGAAACACATAAATATGCGATTGTGTTTTGAATAAAAATGTTAGGACTCACCTTTTTATGAGAGCGCTTGTGCAATAATTTATTGACGGATATATTCGTCAAAAATTTATTAAATTAAAAATATTTAATTAAAAGATAAATTATATTTAAAGAAAAATGAGATTTTCTATTATTTAATTATCTGAACTTCTTTTTTACAAAATAAATTAAAATAATTAATAAATATTTAACTATATTTTAACTTAATATTAATTTTAAAATTAGAAATAATAAGTTAAATACTTTAATTATGTCAACTTAAATATATATATATATATATATATATATATATATATATATTAAATAAGCACTTATTTGAATATGTCTCTAATAAACATAAAATAACATTTTCATAAGTTATTTTTTAAGTTAAACATTTTGCTAAAAGTCCTTTTTAATTATATAAAGACTTATAAATTAAGCTTTTTACTCAAAAGTGTGTGTTTGAATTAATTCGTTCGAAAACTAATGGCGTTTGCACCAACTTGAGCCTTTCAAAATTAATTTTGGTCAAAAGTAAGTTGATATGAACGTAATTTATGTTTAAAAATTTTTATATCGAAAGTCATTATGATAAACTGCATGAGTGTTGTTTGGGTAATATTAAACAAAATTACTTTTAAGTATGTAATCACTTTTATGTATGTAACTACTTATGCAATTAAAAATTATAATAATTTTCATTTCTAGTGCTATTAATATTATTATAAAAATATAAATACGTATATTATTAGTAGTTTTTTTTAATTATTATTGAGCATTACAATTTTTTTACATAATTATTATACTACAAATTAAGTTTGAGTCATTGCAAATGTTATGACACACACACATAAAATAACCCCTTTAGGTTCTTCCTTGGGTATCCTAGTTTTTACAAAGACTATCGATACCTCTTTATATTTCAACGGTCATGATTTGTTTTCAAGTTTAAAATTATAAATAGTTAGAGTTAGTAGGACACATGACTAGTTTTTCGCCATAGATAAGCATCTTATTACATATCAAAATGTAATAAATACTCTTAAAGATTAATTTAATTGGTTTACTTTCAACATAGTTTTCTTTTGTACATATATAATTATATCCTTATTCCTTCATGATATAAAAGAGTATAAATTATAATTTTTGAATATATAAAATGGAAATTTGAAATTACATTATAAAAAAATAAACATAAATGTCAAAAGATGATTATCAATTTTAAGTAGCATTCTAATTATAATTAATTTAAGAGTAAAAAGAAGAAGAAAGAATCGATATATATATATATATATATATATATATATATATATATATTAACTGCACCATTAGAACAAAATAGCATGTAGTGGCCACGTGGTTGTGATGGGAAATTCAACTCAATGAAACGACAACTCAAGCAGAACAATATGCAACAAATAATAATTTTTTCAATTTGCAAGAATCTATGAGGAGTAATAACATATAATGACAACAACAAAAAACACACAAAAGGAGGAGACAAGGAAGAGACACATAGATTTTAACATGAAACACCTTCTCAATGTGAGAATAAGTAAAAACCAAGGGCACAAGTTAGCCAATCAAGCTCCACTATAATCAAAATAATGGTACAAAATAGTTTCAAATCACAGCACAAATCGTTCTCAATAATTAACCAAAGAACAAGGCAAGAATGATGGAATAGAGAACAAGAAAAAAACCTGAAAACCCCCAAAATCACTGTTGTTGTGCACAGCCGATTACTCACTGCTTAGGCAACTTATCAATGATCACACCGTCCAAATTGAAGCACCACATGTTCTGAACTTGCTGTCAAAATTTCAATCCAATCCAACGGTGAACGAAGTGGTGGCGTTGGATCTAAAATTGTTACCTGGTGGTTGTGCGAAAATGGATTTCTCTGCTCTTCTCTCTCTTTTTTCTTGCTTTCTTTTCTTAAATCAGCTCTCTCTTATGCCCCAAAATTGACTTCTCTCCACTTGCTTAAGTGAGAATAGTGGGCTTGCATATATTGAGTCTTTCTCCACATAGGAAGGGAGCCCAAACCCAACCAATCTCCCTCTCACAACTATGTGGAGGTGATCGGCGAACCGGCGATCTCACAACAAGTTTCAAACTTTCTTCTCGGTAATGTCTTAGTCATCATATCCGTACAATTATCATTTGTATGAACTTTTGCCAACTTCAGGAACCTATCCTCCAAAGCATCACATATCCAATGATACCTCACATCAATATGCTTGGACCTAGAATTGAAAGTTGAATTCTTACCAAGAAGAATTGCACTCTAACCATCACAAAATAGTAAGTACTTGTCTTGAACAAAACCAAGCTCTTACAAGAGTTTCTTCGCCCAAAGCAACTCCTTGCATGCTTCTATAATGGCAATGAACTCTGCCTCAGTAGTGGACAACTCAACACATTTCTGCAATCTAGATTGCCATGCCACAACTCCCCCTGCAAACTTAATCGCAAGTAGCCTGAAGTAGACTTTCTAGAATCTATGTCTCTAGCCATATCAGAATCAGTATAGCCCACAAGGGTAGGCTTATCACCTACAAAACAAAGCCTCAAATTAGTAGTACCACGAAGATACCTCAAAATCCAATGCTCTCTACCTGGATTAAACAGAAATCTACTAACTGTACCAACAACATGTGCAATATCTTGTCTTATGCACACTATTACATACATCAAACTACCCATAGCAGATGTATAAGGAACTCGTTGCATATCTGATTTTTCAGCTTTATTGGAAGGACTCTGTTTAGCACTTCATTTAAAATGAGTAGCAAGAGGAGTGCTTACCGCCTTAGCATTTTCCATCTGGAACCTCTATAGCATTTTTTTAACATATTGTTCCTATGATAGCCAAAGCTTCTTCTCTTGCTTATCCCAAATGATTCTTATACCAAGAATTTGCTTAGCAGCTCCCATGTCTTTCATGGAAAATGACTCGCCCAATTGCTTCTTCAACCCGTCATTCATGGAAATATCTTTCCCAACAATAAGCATGTCATCAACATACAATAACAGGATAATGAAATCATTATTAGCAAACTTTTTAACAAAGACACAATGATCAGAAGTAGTCTTCTTGTAGCCTTGCTCACACATGACAGATTCAAACTTCTTGTACCACTGTCGCGGAATCTGCTTCAAATCATATAGGCTTTTTTTCAGTACATAGTCTTCCTTGCCTTTAACAAGAAAACCATCATGTTGCTTCATGTAAATCTCTTCCTCCAAATCACCATGAAGGAAAGCAGTTTTGACATCCATTTGCTCTACCTCTAAATCAAGAGTAGTAGCTAAACTCAACACAGTTCTAATAGATGACATCTTCACCACAGGAGAAAAAATCTCATTGAAATCAACACCTTTTCTCTGTCTAAAACCTTTTACTACCAATCTGGCTTTATACCTTGGAGATGTAGAATTACTTTCTTGCTTTACCCTGTAAATCCACCTATTTTCCAAAGCCTTCTTGCCTTTTGGCAATTTCACCAAGCCAAAAGTGTGATTATCATGCAAAGACTTCATTTCATCTTGCATTGCATCTAACTACTTTTTATTTTCTTCACCCTCCATGGCCTCAATATAGCACTCAGGTTCTCCTCCATCTGTCAAGGCAACATAGTCATCAGAAGAATACCTGGTAGATGGTTTCCTCTGGCTATTAGACCTCCAAATTTGAACTTGAGGTTATTCGGGAGCATCACCAAGATCCCCATCTTGTGACATCCCATGTTCCTTTTCAACATCATCAATAGGAACATCAAAATTATCTCCAAGTTGCTGATTACCAATATCATCATGTTGCTCATCATTTTGAACATTATTCTCAATAGTATCCAGATCATGTAAAGGCATCCGAACTGGATCAACATCAAAAAAACTATTATCTATCTCAGATGTAGTTTTCTCTATCTTATCAATGTCTTCAATGGTTTGGTCTTTCATGAACTTCACATCACGTCTTCTAACTGCCTTCTTCTCAACAGGATCAAAGAACTTGTAGCCAAATTCATCTTAACCATAACCAATAAAGATGCACTACCTTGTCTTTGCATCCAACTTGGATTTCTCATCCTTTGGAACATACGCATATGCTTTGCAACCGAAGACTCGCAAATGATCATACCTGACATTCTTGCCAAACCAAATCTTGTCTAGCACATCAGCATTCAAAGCAACTATAACACTCAGATTAATAACATGCACTACTGTGTACTATGTCTGCTTAGGCAACTTTGCTTCAGAAAGCATACACCTAGCTCTTTCAATCAATGTCCTGTTCATCCTCTCTGCTAAACCATTCAGCTGAGGAGTTTTAGGAAGAGTCTTTTCATGTCTAATATTGTGCTGCTTGCAATAAACATCAAACGGTCCACAATACACACCACCATTGTCAGTACGAATGCATTTCAGCTTCTGCCTGACTGTCTCTCAACCAAGACATGGAATTCTTTGAATTTCTCTAGAACCTGATCCTTTGTCTTCAAAGCATAGACCTAAAGCTTCCTGGAATAATCATCAATAAAGGTAACAAAATAAAGTGCACCACTAAGTGACTTTACCTTCAATGGGCCACAAACATCAGAATGCACCAATTCAAGCAACTCTAACTTCTTCGAGGGAGGATGCTTCTTGAAGGATACTCTAGTCTGCTTACCAGTCATGCACTGAGAACATTTCTCCAACTTTATACTTTTAAATCTCAGAAGCACATCCTTTTTAGCTAAGCAATTTAGCCCCTTCTCACTGATATGACTAAGCCTTCGGTGCCACAAAGAAGCCTCCATATCCATGGCGTTCACACTGTCTTTAGCAACCAATGCTTTTGTCTAATACAGTTTATTGATTCTCTCCCCTTTGGCTACAATTAAGTTACCTCTGGTGAGTTTCCATTTTGCTAAACCAAAGTGATTTTCATAACCACCATCATCAAGCATTTCACAGAGATCAAATTAAAGCAAACATCTGGAGCATGTTTGACTCCTCTAAGTAACAACTACACTCCCATGTTGGTCTGCAAGCAAAAATGACCAATACCAACTACCTTAGCCACACCATCATTACCCATCTTCAACACTCCAAAATCACCAGAAGTGTAAGATGTGAAGAACTCCTTCCTTGGTGTAACATGCAATGTAGCACCACTATCAATTATCCACATGCTCACACCTGATACAAGATTAACTGAATCATGGTCACGAAGAATAATAAGATCATCATCACAAGTACCAGTAGTAACACGATCATCATTGTCATGATGTTTCTCTTTCTGTTTCTCTTTCTTATCGTTGCTCTCCCTTTTCTATAGAAAATAATTTCTCTGTATGTGCCTTGTTTTGTGACAATAATGACACTCTACATTCTTCTATCTAGACTTGGACTTAATTCTGTTATTCTGTCGACTCCCTTTCGACTCCTTTCTCTGACTTCTCCCCCTGTTCTCAGTGACAAGTACTTTAGAATGAGAAGAAGTACCATAGGCCTTCCTTCTCATCTCCTCATTAAGAATACTATTCTTGACATTTTCCAAAGAGACAACATCATCACGGGATGAGTTTGTAATTGAAACCCGAAATGTTTTCCAAGAATCTGGTACAATATTTAGTATCCATTGTCCCAACACTTCATCATCAATCTTGATGCTCATTCCTGACAATTGATCTCAGAGCCCCTGAAAATCATTCAAGTGATCTGAAATAGAAGTCTCCTCCTTGTACCTCAAATTTATCAAGGAATTCAACAAATATAATTTATTATTCTTTGAACTAGAAGCATATTGTGAGGTTTCATGATTAATCAGATATGATAACCAAAGAAGATAACCAAAGAAAAAGAAAATCAAGGATTCTATTCTTCAATCAGTATTGAGTACAATAAGTTTAGGCCTATTTATAGGCTTATGAGAATAAATCAACATAATGACAAAATTAGGGTAATATCAAATGAAATCGAAACTAAATCAATCTAATATATTCTAAATTTAATATTATTCTTAACACATACAAAGTCTCAATCTTCTTCCACAAGGATTTTGCATCTTCCTCATTACCAACGTGATTATAAACATTGTCTTCAACATATTGACAAATAAAATCACAAACTCGTTGATGATCAAACTTCCATTCCTCATCAGTCTAGTCTTTTGGCTTCTTGATAAGTGTCATATTTTGGTAATTTCATAGGTTAGAATGACACTTATCTGCATTGTTTTATATGAACTTACTAACTAATTTCCCTACTTTTGTAGGATTTTAATATAGTTCAAGAGAATGGATACTTATATTATACAAAGATGAAATTCTTGTTAAATTCCCACAGAGATAAGAGGCACGGAGCAAAGGGCTGAGAAGCAAGAAGAATTGAAGAACCAAGAGAAGCTTCAGGTCGCTCAGCGCCCCATTATGGCCGCTCAGTGCCCTCTGTCCCAAGTGGAGTTGCTTAAGAGCTAAGTAACTTCAAGTTGAAGTAATCCTCAACCGCCTAGGCCGCTCAGTGGTCTGTGCCAAAAAATATATATAAAAGGAAACCTGAACTCATTCACGGGATTGATTCAGAAACCATCATCCATCACTTGCATACATAGAGAGACAGAATTGAGACTTCGAAAGGGAAGTTGGAGAAGGAGCCAAGAGTTGTCAAGGAGCACGATGACACTTACCATGACAGCGTGAGAACGTGTCATGGTGAGCGTCCATCACCTTGCCCTTTGATTTTTTCTTGTAAGATGGATATTTAATCCTCTTATTGTTGGGATTCGATGAGTATTATGGTGTGATTGTATCCATTAACTCTTGTATGTATGAATATATCAATTTCTATGATTTGCATGATTTGATCTTGAACTTAATGCCTGTTTTAGCCTGATCAACTAGAAACTATTTTAAGATTTGATTTTGTGTTCGACAACGACATTATTAAGTTTGATCTAGATCAAACCATCTAATATTCCTAATTGCTAGACATAGAGTTAGGTTTGTTAGTCGTTTTAACACATCAAGGTATATTGGTTTGCTTTATTAATTGTGCTAGACGTTGACAATTAATAATGGGAATCGAATGACCTTCTCATGCTTGAAAGAGATGAGTAGGATAATAATTGGTGGCAAGGAATCAAAGAATTGATAATTCATATGCATTGAGCAAATGGATATATGAAAACTGTAATATGAGTCAATTCCCAACAAGCTTCCTTATCTGCTTCTCATTCGTTGTCATTTTATCTTTTGTTTAATTTATTTATTCTAAAAATTAATTTTCAAATCAACCATCATATTGTTTAATCAACGAAACTCAAGAATGTTTATTTATCACAACTCCTAGAGGACGATAACCCATCTGTTATACTGCAATTGAATCCCTTGAGGATTTGAAAGCAAAACAGTAGATAGGATAAATTAAAAAGAAAAGAGAGTAAAAAGCTTTCAACACTTCTCAGTTGCAAACACAGGAAGATGCAATTTCTTCGCAAATAATAGATCCTTCATTTTTCCCTTCCACAAGTGATAATTAGTGTTATTCAACTTGACCATCTTATTTGTATTTGCCTCCATCATTCAACCAAGTCAAATAACCCCAACTAAAGAGCTATGATGCCACTCTGATCGGAAATTCAACTCAATGAAACGACAACTCAAGCAGAGCAATATGCAGCAGATAATAATTTTCCCAACTTGCAAGAATCTATGAGGAGTAATGACAAATAATGGCAACAACAAAAAACACACAAAAGGAGGAGACAAGGAAGAGACACATAGATTTTAAAGTGAAACACCTTCTCAATGTGAGAAGAAGTAAAAAACCAAGGGCACAAGCTAGTCAGTCAAGCTCCACTATAATCAAAATAAGGGTACAAGAGAGTCTCAAATCACAGCACAAATCACAACACAAGAGAGTCTCAAATCACAGCACAGGAAATAGACACAGAGATTTTAATATGGAAAACCTTCTCAATGTGAGAAGTAAAAACCATGGGTACAATCTAGTCAATCAAGATCCACTATAATCAAAATAAGGGTACAAGAGAGTCTCAAATCACAGCACAAATCATGCTCAATAATCAGCCAAAGAACAAGGCAAGAGTGATGAAATAGAGACAAGAAAAAAAACTAGAAAACCCCAAAATCACTTCTTAGGCAACATTTCGAAGATCACACCGTCCATATTGAAGCACCACGTGCTTTGAACCTGCGATCAAAATTTCAGCCCGATCCAACGGTGAACGAAGCGGTGGCGGCGAATCTAAAACTGTTGCCCTGTGATTGTGCGAAAATGACTTTCTCTTCTCTTTTCTCTCTTTTCTCTTGCTTTCTTTTCTTAACTCACCTCTCTCTCATGCCTTAAAACTAACCCCTCTCCACTTGCTTAAGTGAGAATGGTGGGGTTACATATATTGGGCCTTTCTCCACATAGAAAGAGAGCCGAAACCCAACAGGTTGGAGCGCATACTTCTAACCTTGAGGTAGTAAGTTTGAATCTCATTGAGCTCAAAATATATAAGAATTAATGTATATGATATAAAAATAATGAAGTAAATACAATGGTACAAGAACATGACCACATGGTGAGTCTCGAGTGATTAGTTTAGCGAAACCAAGTCCAAGACACATTTTGGTAGTACAAAGATGGATTATGATATTATACTATTTTAACATGATTATTAAATGATGTTCAAGATATCATTAATGATTTTCACAGTCAATTATATATTTATAAAAAGATGTTATATTATCAATAATATTTTTTCTTATTTTAATACAATATCTAAGTATATCCAATTTTCAATTCAAAGTCAAATATGAATAATAAATTTTATTATTCATTATTATGGTCATTATTTATAACATTCAAATTTAATATTTACCATTCCATTTTTAGATTAATATCAAATTACCCGATATTTGTAATATAATAATTTAATCAATTAATTTTTATAATATTTATATTTTAAAAGTTTAATTTACTTCGTGTTGCTTTGGTCTAAAATATTAGTCTTGACAAGAGCGAATTGTATCCACTTTAGCTACTTCCATATTACTTTATAACTAATTAAATCATTCCACATATCCTACTTTACACCCAATGTTAAAGAGAAATTATTATGCAGTTATAAAACGTCACATTAGATATGCTTATGAGACTATATGTGAATAAAATTTGAATCTCATCTTTAGACGACATATCAATTAAAGCCGAAATGTATGTCTGTAGAGTATATCCAACAATGATTTCAACAACGTTAAAGACCCTCTACCCTCTCATTTTATCAACATAAACATGCAAGACCCTAGTGTCCTATGTGCACTCGACGAATATTGGTTTTCATCCTTAAAATAAGCAACAAAAAACTACATCTATACCTCTTTCTGAAGTTTATTGAAATTATACTAGTCCCTCCTCGATATATCATGATGTTCCTATAAAGATGTTCCAAAAGTAATACAAAAAACATAATTGTAAAAAAAAAAAAACATAAAATTACAAACAAAACATCTCACTCAAGTAATCAATGTTTTCTTCTATTCTCTTCTAATCACTCTAAAAAAGCATATTTTGTCAAAAAAATGTAACTCTCATGCTCACGCCATCTGCCCCATCACTTCCATAAAAATACAACAACAGTAACATCAACATTTGTCTTCCCTTCGTTCTCATCTCCCTAAAAACTCTCACAAGTCCCACATATTGCCATGCGATTTTTCTCCCATCATTCTCTCTTGGTTTCTTCTAACTCTCTCTCCCCCTCTCTCTATCTTAGAGCATTTCAAAACTGAACTCAGGTCATGAATTACATTAACGACAGTTGCAGGTGATGAAGTGGATGAGCTTTACATGTGAGCAAAACGTGTGGAAACAAAAAATAAAAATAAAAAAATACTAAAGAACTAAAAGCTGAATAATTCAAGGGGAGAAAAAGGTTGGAGAATGCATGTAATTCACCGGTGTTTTGGTGGTTTCGGTTTGGGATGACTTCTTAGTTGTAACTTTTGTATCGCAAAGCTAAACGTATTGTATGAAGCATTCACATTCTTCAAGCTTTTCCGTTTCTAATCCTCTAACACGCGTAAGGTAAGGTCAGTCACATTCCTCACGCGAGAGAGTTGCATGTACGGGATTTCTAGGTCTGGCAATTGGCTTGGGTAAAGGTACGTATGCGCGTTATTTAAGTCAGGGGTTTGGAGGATCAGTTTGGCCATCACTCATAGAAAGAGAAGAAGAAGAAGCACTAGCAACCTAATTGAGAGGTTTGCTATGTTAAAGATGAAAGTACCATTTTTTGGTTTATCATCTTCTTCCTTCTCTTTTATTCTTATATGCCATCATTTTCTCTTTGCTCCATGCTCACTTTTGTCTTTCTCAATCCCAAAAATGCACATACCTAGCTACGTATATCCCATAAAATAAACCGCATATAGCTTGTTTTTCTTTTACTAATTTTTTCTTCTTCTTTTACTTTTTTTTAGATCGACTTCTCCATAATCCAGAGCCTCGTCCAAGGGTTAATTTATCTTCTTCTCTTCTACTCTATAATTCCATTTTATTTCCCGGCCCATGCATCAAAGATCTTGTTTTTAGACTAACAAAAATATTTTTTTTTATTTGTTGTATTCCTTGCACTTTTTCTTGTTGATGCAATAGTTGGAGTTGAATGAATCGAATGATGAGATTTTTTTAACTTTACACAAAGTACATAGATCTGTATTTTCTATTGCTTTGCCACAAATGGACTTTCTTCTATTAATTACTGTTTTATTCAATGAAAGTGATGATCTCCAATTTTGTCCCCTTTCAATTTACTCTACTTCATTGCACATTTAAAAGCAACAATAATTTTATTTCATATGGCTTTCTTTCATTCATTACAATTTATGGACCTTAAATAAATGCATATGCCTTGTTTTGCTTGGTTTTGTTGTTGTGAAGGAGCGAAGATGTTTAAATGCGTCAAGTGCACGAAGCCAACTACGACTGATGAGTGGGAGGAAGAAAAAGCAGAAGGTGGTGGAAATGTCTCGTGGAAGCCAAAAGAAGCCAGCAAGAGTATAACCAGACAGGTAATTGTTTAGACACTTATTGCAAGCAAGCCATGTATGTTGTATGTTGATGTTGTTGTTGTTGTTGTGATAACATGCATGTTGTTGTTCTCTAAATGCAGCTGAAGGGTATTGTGTTGAAGCTGAGAGGCATTAACAAGCTGCAGCAGCGCAAACCAAGCTCAGGGTCAGCTAGCCACCAGAAAAGGCATCACAAAGACTCCGGTGCTGTCTCCGATCATGACGATGCTCCTCCATTCCCTTATGTTGAAGGTGGAAGCTCAGGTTCAACCCCTAAATGGGAATTCACTACCTTTAACCACCAACTTGGGAGCACCAACACAGGCTGCTTCCCTATGGCATTCGTTGGTATCCCTACCGCCACAGGATCTGATGAGTACTACTCTGCAACATCTAGCGTGGTGGAGGAGGAGTGGATGGTTGAGGTGGAGGAAGGGATAACCATTATCTTTGCTTCTCTCCCCAGTGGAGGATACGACATAAGAAAGATTCGTTTCAGGTAATGCTAGCTCCATTGCCAGAATTTTTTAAGAGAAAACATTAATGGACGTTGCATGCATGTCGTTCGTAGCTTTCTTTTTTTTTTTTTTTTTCATTTCTAATATATATATGGTGTGAATATTTTTACTTGTTGAACATGCATTTGAATTTGAAGCCAAGAGATGTTTGATAAGAACCTAGCTCAAATGTGGTGGTATCATAATTACAAGAGAGTCAGGGAAATATACAACGTGGTGAGCCTCAATGGACAAGCTATCTACACTCCTGACGATGTGGTAATAATTAATTAATCTACAGACTTTAGCTCCAATTTATATATGTTATGCTTTTCAATTCTTCATATCAAGGATCATTCATTCATTCATTCATATATATTATTGTTTGTGTGTGAATAGTTTGGAGAAATATCTGAGACAATGCTGATATTTGAAGAAGAAGAAGGCTCTACATCTCAACTCAACCCCCCTCTGAACCAGTCTTATGAATCGTTGGATCTCGTAGCCGGTGGTGGTGGCCATAACTTCAATGTTGCTGCAACAGGGTCATTATCAGGAATAATAGCACCGCCGACGTCATTGGCAACAACCCCAGGCTCTTCTCAGAGGAATACTAACAATCCACCAGAGGCAGAATGGGTTGAAGAGGATGAGCCTGGAGTTTTCCTTACAATCAGGCAATCTGCTGACGGGGTTAGAGAGATTATTCGTCTTAGGTTCAGGTACTTCAAAAAAATAAAAAAGATCATTTCTTGTACAATTGAGTATGTATAGATAAATTTTCTTAAATAATCATAATCTTGTAAAAATAAAAAAAAAACAATTTTCAACGTTAGTAAAAGTCAGAAGGAGTAACTTTTGAGTTTTTTTTTTTTTTTTAAAAAAATAATTCTATTTTATAATCACTTCTTTTAAAAGTTGAAACAAATGCACTTTAAATTATTGGATTTTGATATAACTACTTAATTTCTAAACTTTATGTGTGCAGCCGGAAGAAATTTGATGTGGATGGTGCAAAGAATTGGTTTGTGGACAACAAGGAGAGGGTTGAAGCTCAATACCTCTGACATCTCTGCTCCTACCAAAATTATGTGATGCGACGTGTGCTGCGCAGTTGGGATTTTACTACTATTGTCGTTTGTTTCCTATTTATTTTAATTGTTGTTGCTATGAACAAGTAAATTGGCCTTTTCCCACCATTGGTTATTGGTCTTTGGTGTCTTGAACTTCCATTTGCCTGGATCAGTCGCCATTGGATTTGGGAGGAGGAGTACTCAGTCTTTCATTTTTATTATGACGTAATTTTTCATTTTCGTGCTTTCTTTTCTTGTTATGAAATCTTCTTGTAATCGTCGTTGCAGCAGTTGCATTAATTAGTGCTTAATATATTATCCTTGTATTACCATATGCTTGTGCTCTTTTCTATTTTTTTCCCCTTCATGTCCTAACTAATCAGAAGTTGTCAAGAGAAGCACACTTTCATTTTCCTTTTTAATGCATGCTTGATTCTAGACACACTAAACTAAACGTGAATGAGAGAAGAGAGTGCATATCATATGTCCATCTTATAGAGATGAAGAATTTATTGAAACAACATAAGAACGTACACAAACAAAAATTAAAGTAAAAAGCACAAGTTACACTAGAGTGGTCGTGACAAATAAAATAATCGAGTATCCTTAAATTCTAATCAATAAGCTCCTTTACTCGTTTCTCTTGAAAAAAACTCCTCCGATTTAAAAAGTTGTGAAACAAAGCAATAACCCCTAGGCCAACAAACCTAGCCTGTATTGATGACAACGTATAAATAAAAACTTAGATCATGATCTATAATAATGTATAAATGCTATTGAAGATTAATATGTTTAATAATCAAAGTATGGCAAGAGAGACCAGAAAAATATGTTAACCGAGTTTCGTTCATGAACTAATAATGCAGAAAGATACAACTACAAATCAATTGATCCATAACTTAGTGCAAAATAACAAGCAAATAAATAGCAGAAAAATTCTTACTTGGCACAAGTCTTATCACCTCAAATTTACATACACACAGTACACTCACAAAAAAGTTGGTAGATTCTATAAATGAAAGATTGTATCTTAAATTAATTAAGACAATGATACCCATTTTTATTGGAAGTGTGTTTAAATGAGACTTTAAATGTGTGTCCATACAAAAATCTCTCCCAAGCAGCATGCTGAAGTTGGAGTGTGAAAACTAGGAAAGATAATTTGGACCGATGTTCATGATTGAAACAGAGCCCTCCCATTTTCAATGTTCATCCGGGTAATGTGAACCTCCTGAGGGAGAAGATGATACTTGACACCATGGATCTCAAAGATCTTTTTGAGTTCCAAGAGAAGCTCAGTTATCCTAAGGCTCCTCTCACCGTAGTTCTGATGGTTGATGGTGTGTTGCACTCCTATGGCCATCTTCAGCTTGTCCACATTATCTATTGCTTTTACTATCACAGTGTGCTTTGGATTCCAATACTTTGGCTTGCTCTCAATGTACCTAAAACACATACATATATAATATATAACATATAACATATAACCACACACTTGTCACAAATATTTATTAACAAAAACAAAATGGTGCTTAATTATATATCTAGCTTCTTAATTAAGTATATATAATTAAGTAGAAAAACGTCAATTTTTCAAATGACAATATTACGTTTAATCTTATCATTACCATTAATTGAGAATGTAAGTCTGTACATATAATTATATGCAACACAACAACAAATTTTGCTTGACTACGAGTGCCACATCTTTAAGCCATCTACTTAAATATAATATAATTTTTATTTTTATTTTTTAAAACTTAAATAACAACCCTTTGATTTGTTGTCAAGCATTGTTCCAACAAATAATTGCCGAGTCAAACAGTATTGTTACGTTCTTCTAATACATGACATGATATAAGTAATAAAAAATTAATGATGAAATATTAAACATGACTCTTTCATATAAAAAATTGACATGAAGTGATATATTATCATATAACGTATAACGAGACGTAATTAGTGATACTCCCAACTTTTTTTTATTCCATCAGTTTACGATATTACTAAAAAGTCATGTGTTAATTTATAGAGGATTTTATGAATCTACAATTGGCCTAAAATAAAATAAAATGGATGGAGAACTTACATTTGTATTGATTTCTTGAGTGCCATGATAGTCTCCATGGGAGTGGAAACATCAATAGTGAAATCAATTGTATCCCACATCTCTGGACTCCTATAGAAGTTGCTTATTGGCTTAGAGAGCAAGACCGCATTAGGGTAGTAGATTTTCTCATTGTCATATCGAAGAAACACTGTTGTCAAGATATTCATCTCTTCCACAATCATCTGCACATAATTAAGTAGCACAAGTGATAAGAACACAACTACTTAAAAAGGGCAACGCTGCGTAAGCTTTCAAGCTCTGAAGAGCATAAATGCATGCAGAGAGGCCACTTCAACAATTTGGACCTTACACCTGAAGAAAGTCATCTTATGGACATCTTAGAAAGGGAGAAAGACACACCAAATTTCAAGTGATGGTGAGTGTTGAGAAAGAAAAATCAAAACTTTGTGTTTACATTATAACTCTTTAATTTAAGTGTTTTCTTACTTTATTTCTTAAGTATTTTTAATGGATTTTTAGGATTTTTATTTATTTCAAGGCATAAATTAGGATTGTTTGCATTTAGGATAATTATTTAGATTTTATTGGTTTTATCTTCTTTTTTTAGTTTTTATTTGAATTTTAGGAAAACAACTAGATAAGGGGTGAAGATAAGTTGAAGCTTTGAATTTTAGGAAAATAAATTTGGCATAAAATAGTTTTGAAGGAAAGATTTGGATGATAAAAGATAAATTTGAATGTGATCGGTAAATATTTGGGTGAAGATAAGTTGAAGCATTTGCTATGTTAACTTTGTCATGAATTTTGCACGTTGATGGGGTTTGTTGAGACATGTGAGCTAAGCTCTCATGTATCTAAAAAAATTATTGTTTCATGAATTATTTCATATTTGGTAGATGTGAATTATTGTTTTATGTGTTAAATTTAGTATGTTTTCTTTGAATTTGGGATGTAATAATGAATAATTTAGTTTTTTTTAATGTTGAAATTGTTATGTTTCTTTTGGTCATCTTATAAATTTTTTTATTATATGAAATTTATTAAATATATATATTTGGCGTATTGCTACTTTTCATTTTAAAAAAATTTTGTACCTTGTACTCGTATCCGTACCTGGTACCTGTGCAACATAGTCTCCATTCTTTTTTTTTTATATTGTTAATCAACTCAATTTAGTAATTTATTAATTAAATTCTAGTGTAATATTATCATTGTAAGTTCGACAATTTGAGTACTAATACTCATTCTTATTACTTGTATGAACCAGTGTACTTATTAGTGTTGCAAAATTCGCATCATTGCCTTATTCTAACAGGTTCATAGGATATCTAAATTTAAAGTATTTCTCATTTTATAAAAGACAATTAGAATTTATAAAAGAGATATATTATTTGTATATAGAAATATGTACATAATCATAAACACCGAGAAACAATTGAGTAGAGTCCACCCTTTAAGAAGGAAAAAGCTAACCCGAATCAATTATCTCTTGGTGTCCATAACTATATTCATTTCTCCACGAAAACAAAGAAAGTAATTGCCAACATATATTTGTATAGATTGAGAGAAATGAATTACATGGACTCCATCAATGACGCAGCGGTCTCCAATATCGAAAGGGTGCATGACAAAGACGAAGATGATGGCCTCCAACACAGTCTTGCAAGTACCTTGGAAGGCAACCCCTATCAGAACTATTTGCGTCATGCAGAAGAATATGATCTTGAGCGTGGCCACCCCCATCAGCAACAAGATCACTATTATTATTATCACACTCACTACTCCACTTGCTAGCTTGTGCAGCTGCTGCACTGCTGTTTTTGTATCATTCAGCGATTGTGCCAGAGCTTTTCGTTCATAATAAGCTCGAATCTGCGCTCATATATATCACAAAATTCGTTAGCTAGCTAATGAGTTTAATTTCTATGCATTGTAACCAAGATCAGGCTAAAAATGCTCTACACAGTTATTCAATCATGCGTTGTCACATCAGCAAAAATCGCTATTAAACCCATTATATATTTCCTAGATTACCAAAGCATTAATTTGTGTTACACACATTGTTTTTATTAATTCAGTTCATAAACATCTAATATTATAAGTTTAATTTCAATGCCGCGTAAAAGAATTTAAAAGTGGGCTGACTCCCAATCATTATATGGTTGATTGCCTCACTGCTATGTATGGAAGTGAGAAATTTACAATTAAAACCACTTACAACCCAATTTCTGAATGATGACCTGGTGATCTTCCCAGTTTCAAGGGCACCTTCAAAGAGTGGGAAGATGGTATGTATCTCAACCCTCTTCAAAAACCTCATGAGATCCTCCTCTTCAATGTACCTTCAACAAATTATAAGATCCCACATTTCATCAATCATCTCAGTCACATATATAATATTATTGTCACAAGTTACTTAGTAATTTTTCAATCAAATTCAAAGTTGGAGTTGATGTTGTGATTTTAAGTGTGAACGTTAAAGTTCAACATTAATAAAATTTGGACTAATTAATCCATATATATTTAGAAGGACCCACTTAAAGTTTTAGATTAAGATGTAATTATTATGTTTTTTACCTAACCTGTTAATTTAATTTCCCCCAATTTTAGGTTTTCCCTCACCGCTTTTAACCCAACTCATATTTGTTAGGGACCCATGTCCCTTGGTGATTTCTTTTTCCTTTGTCTTGCTTTATCTAGAAACTTAAATTGTCGGTGGATTAAGATTAAACAGATACCCATGGGCTGGAATAGTTGAATTAGACCCAAAATTATGTCAATTATTAGTTGGTTAGAGTTCATGATTATTAGGGTAATATATGATTAATCTATTCTACTATGAGGAGTGGAGCAGTGCTTTTCTTCTAGGGCCAACACAATGGACCAATAGGGAATAATGAAGTCTATATAGATAGTGCCAGGTTGTGACCATACTTGGACATTAAATAGAGACTGCAGAAAGGAAAGTTGATGGTGCTGCTGGGACCATGGACTTACTACCAACTGACAATAATGGGCTAAAATATTTCATGTTAGTGCAAAATAAAATAATCTCTTAGTGTAGGAAATGGATACAGCACTATGAATTTGGGGCCAAAATGGGTGAATCAGTGACTCAAGTTCTGTCTGGACTAAGAGGATTATAATAAGGATTGGAAGACAAGGACAGATAAGGACCACAAAGACAAGTGTGATTCTCAGAATGGAAAGAAATTGAAAGAGTAAGCCAAATTCGTGCTAAAATGGCCTTGCTGGTCATGTGGTCCAAGAAAATGCATTGCAATTTGCAATTCTTCTATTATTAATTGTGTCGACTGATACTTTATTTATTATTGAATGAATAAATAAAAGTGTGTGTTTTATCGAAATTCTATTTAATAATAAATACATATAAATTGACATAATGTCTTATACAAATAACACAACTCTATTGCAATAAGTTACAATGTATCTAGTAGAACTAACATTTTTACTGGTGGCGTGCAATAACTTACAGCCTCCTCTGGCACTGTAAGTGGTTCAGAAATTTTGTGTCATGAAGCGTTGAATTTATTTTCCCCTTGAAAATTGCACATAAGAAATATTGAATTTGATCATGTTTTCTGCAAGCCTTAAGCTAGAAAAATAGAGTATAGACACACACACAAGGCTTAATGTATGTGATGTTGTCATAGTTACATCATTTGTACGTCACAACTGTTGCTAATTAATGTATTAGTTTTGTGGTAAGGTCTATAACGTAAACATGGTTGGTAAGCAATTTGAAACATAAAAGAAGAAAATTATGATATCGAGAATTAACATGTAGTAATAATACGGTAGAAATAAAAAAAGAAGGCATAAGGATGAATGAAATTAGAAGAAATAAAGGATTACTTGGCAGCAGGTTTGGCAACGTTGTTGAAGATCCTCTGAGCACAGTTTCTGGCGTCCCACTCGCTGCTGATCTCAGACTCGGCGTTGCTGAAGTCGTCGACAGTCCTGGAGATGGTGGAGAGGCCAGAAGACCTGACGTAGTTGACAAGCCTCTTGACGCTCCACGAAGACGCCCTGCTCTCCATGCTCAGCTCCTTCAGCTTCTCCATGTCTATCCTCCTGCTGCTTGACCCGAACTTGTTCGACTTGTGCAAGTTCTTCAACCTCCCCCCTGCTGGCGGCATCGACTTCGATCCTGACAGGAGGTGGTGCTGCTGCAATATCTCTTGTGCATCCTCCAAGGGCGGACCCGACAAGGTCTCCAAGATGTAGTGATGGAAGACGCTCTCCTTCATTCTGTCAAAGTAGGTGGCCACGTGAAAGGAAGACGCCAGCATCTTCACCAGCACGATCTTCGCAAGCCATATGGTGGCACCCACCAACACAGCCACCAGTAACTGGAACACCTTGTTCAGGAACTTGTGGTTTTTCTTCTGCACGTCATCCAACACCAACAGCCAGTACGACAGCAGCACCTGGCCTAGCCACAAGCAGTTCCTGACCGTATATATATATATATATATATATATATATATATATATATATATATATATATACATATCANTATATATATATATATATATATATATATATATATATAATCCTTAATTGTTCCATCATTCATTCATTCATTTATTTATTTAGTTATAAAAGACCGCTAGCGTTACTGCTGTTTGTTTATTCTCTACGTTCAGATTTTACTCAATCTGAGTCCCCTCCCAACTGATCTATCTATTGATACGTTAACCAAAATTGGATGGAGGAGTATTCATGAGCACTTGAAAATAGAAGATGAACACAACAAATGAATATATACAGATACCAAACAAACTCGCATGGACAAGATCCAAAATTATATAATTGATATGTTAAAAATAGCTAGCTAGTGCGTGTGTACCTGATGCTCTTCCGGAGACCATAGATGAAGTAAAGGACCTTCTCCCTGAGCATGAAGTTCCTCTCTAAGAAGAACACGGCGACAGCAACCAGCCAGCCGGAGAACAAGCGGCCGCTGAAGGTGACCATGGCCATCAAGCACCACTTCCAAATCTCCAATCCCAGTATGTGAATGTTCTTGATTGATGTTATGGTGAGGGAACACACCAAGCATGCCAATATGTTGAGGAACAAGGCCCACTCCATCACACCCCTCCACTTCACCTTGTTCTTCCTCTTCTTGTGCAGCTTTGAACCATCCTCCTCAATCTCTTCCTCTTCTTCGTCCCACTCCAGCTCTTCATCTTCATCTTCTTCTTCTTCTTCATCATCCACTGAAGAGATCTTGTAGGAACAAGGTTGAGTTTCTTCGGATGGCTGTTTCTTACTGTTGTTGAGGGCTCGATAGTTGTATTCAAGGAATCTGGATTTGGGCTTGGAGAAGCTTAGACGTTTAAGGGTTTTGACCCTTAAGGGCTCTTTGGGCTTCTCATTATTATTATTATGATTGGCTTCAGCATTATTCTCACGATCAGTACTAGTGTCTGTAGAGGAAGGTTTAGGGTTATCTTGTTGGTCAATGAAGACAACAACATGATCAGAGGACCTTGCTTTCTCCATATGGACTAGTGCCCACCTCTCTTTTGCTTTCTTTTGGGAGAGTATGGTGTTTTGGGCACTAGTTACCTCAATGCACTTGTATTTATACAAAGGAAAGTCCTTTTTCTAGTGATTCTAACATAACACATTATATTTAGACGGTCTCCTGCAAAAATTTATTTAAGATGCACCTGATTATTTTATAAATGAGACTTGTTATTTATAAATCTTTAAATAAATGTTTATTGTGACACTTAATACACATATTAAAAAAGATTTGTGTCAAGATGATAATCAAAATTGATAATTCTTAGATAATCATACTCACCTACTTAAGTGAATTTGTCAAGAGTTATCAACTTTGTTTGTCATTCAAACATTTTCATGTTACAAGAGTATTTTAGAAATGTTGGTTAGAAAATATTTTTAAATTTCCTCTGCTCACATAATGTTCTACATCTAGAAAGAACGTACATTTATCATCTTCGTTTATTGGTTCCACCACCTTAATTTTGAGTGTGCCTCAATTCAAATATCGTATGCTAGTAGGAAGAGTACGATAGAACTTGTCCCAAATAAAGCATGTGCGCAAAATCATCACAAACGCTTGAGTTGCGCTTTCCATGACATGGGGCTTTCAGAAAGTGCCCTTAGTGCGCACATTCTGCTCCATGATGGTAAAGAGGGACCCCCCGTTTTTTTAACCATAATATAGGCGTGTGAAGAATATAGAACACCGCTGGACTGTGTATTAATGTGTGACCAATATTTTCTCATGCGCATGATCGGGACATCCATAATGAAATGACGCCCCCTTTTTCATGATAGATGAGATTAAAGTTACGAAGTTGGCATATAATATGTTGCATCATCATAAGCATTAAACAAGCATATCTATATGATTAGATATCACCTAAGAAAAATAAGCTGTGTACTAGGATACGTGACAGTGGTACAATGGATCAAATTCAGACTCCAATATTAAGTTCGAGTATCCTAGCAATTTAAGCAAAATCTTCGTTTGGGGTCTTAATTGAGTTTCATACGAAAATTAATTAGGGGATCGCTAATAGCAACTTCTGTGTAAATCAGTTTTTAGTTGGGTAAGTCCATGAAGTATCTTTCTTTCTTCCTTCCTTAAATTTTGTTATATCAGAAAGTGATAGTACAAGACGTAACACTAAAAGACTCTCAAGTTCCACAAATGCATGAATCATATTTTTCACGGAATGCATATCTTTAACAAGACTGGTGCGAGTTCTACAAGTAAATTCAATTCCACTGTGGTACCACAACAATTGCTTAGAATTGATATGGATGGCCTGATACTAAATAAAGGTATGTCTTATTTGGATATAGCCTAATTCTTTTAGATTTATTTCATCTAAAAGTCTATAGTTAACATACATACAACGAGCAAGGATTTTTTAAAGTGAAATCTCGTACTTTAGAGAATAAAGTGAGATCATCATTGAATCATTAAAGTGAAAGAGGATTTCACTTTCAATTTAATGATGTAATGATAAAATCTTACTTTACCATCTAATGTGAAAAATCTCACCTTAAAAGATCCAAATCCAGGTACACAAGTCCAATAGATTGCTTTATCCCAAAGTATTAAGGTTTAGGTTTTAAGAGTTGGTCACGTTTAATTTTCATCATCCATATATAACACTCAATATTTTTAACATTTCAAATCAGTCCTTATAACATTTATTTGATATACAACACACGAAATATTTTTTAACATTTCAAATCAATCCTTACAATGTTTATTTGCTTCTAAATAACTTGCGTTTAGGAAGAGTTGTGTTATTAGAACTCTTCGCCGGGAAACAACATGCCAACTAACTACTTATGACATCCTAATGAGAGCCATACCAAATTGATATCACATCCAATGGTAAATAGGTTGTGAGTCGACACAGTGTTTCATGTTAAATAATTACAAATACATTTTCTCATTTTGGAACACAGTAACTTGCACTACAACGTTCTCTCTGTAAAATTACTTGTTTCTCTGAATCGGAAACAATAGTATAATAAACAAAAAGAAATAGGGAGTAAAAAGAAATAAGATACACAAGTCCACGCATCCCCATTTGTTGCATCTGCAAATAATAAGTTGTGGTATGCAATGTAAAATATAGGTGGATGAATGTGCCCTTTGAAACTATTCATAAGAGCTCAACAATTATAACTTGCCTGAAGTATGCTCCTCATAAGCACTGTGAACGACCCTTGCAGCGTTCCAAGGTAGACTGATTTGTGATAGAGAAATTTGGAGCATATTGACTAACATTAAGATTTACCAATTCATGAGCTTCAGTACAAACCCAAAGCTCCAAAATTTTGACAGATTTCTCAGGCAGGCTTTTCATGAAACTATTCAGATCTTTCCATTCCAGTGTATGTTTGTATGAATCTCCAAAATCAAGTGCAAAGTACTTCAAACCCACAGCAGTAGCCAATGGTAGATTCAACAGTCACAGCATGCTTGACATGAACTGGGTGGAAAATACCAAAAGTAGTGGCAGTTGACGTACCTAGCTATCCCAAAGTTTGTAGATGATGATGGCACAATATGCCCTTGGTTCACTGCAGCAGGATTACCTCATTTTTCAAAAAGCCATGTCATCCACCTAGACAAGCACTGTCTTTGAAGGTGCTCTGGTAAATCTGCACTGCTCCATGCTGAAGAGTAGCCATCAGTTGAAAGTAACCAACTTCTAGTATTTGACAGAAAATCCAACTTCGGGCTAGTAGCATCAAAATCTAGCAGCTCATCATCATAACGATCATCACAGTCATACTTCCGCCTTCTCTTCTTTCTAGCCTTCCATTTTTTCTTACTTTTAACTCTAACTGAAGGACTGCTACCAAAACCAGAACAATCTTCTGATGATTCATCATGATCTAGCAATTTGTGTTTATTAGAGTTGCGGAAACCAATTTGATTATTCATAAAAACAGGCTCCCAAGACTCGGGAGTATGACATTCTTGGGACAATCTATAGTAAATAACCCAAGACTGAAGTCCCAAACACTTTATCGCTTCAACAGTTGTCATCTTAGATGTATTCTTGAAGATTGGGGTCAAGCTATTGCCATTACTTGGGATTGCAGATATCTTTGACACAATTTCATTGATTTTTGCTTGTGGCTCCAGGGTCTCTTCATCTCGTAAAAGGCGTAGAAGCTGCCTTCCCTGAGTAATGATAGCATTTAACAGTAGTATCTGGTCAATAGATCTAGTACCACCACACTTTAAAAGTACAGCCACAAACAAATGAGTGATATTATCAAATTTTCGAAATTCCATCCTAGGGCTGAGAGATTTACGAAGCAATTCCAAAAAGTAGCATAAGATCTGCTCTTCAAGAGTAATAAGAAGGTGCTGGCATAATGAAGAGAAAGGCTGCTCTGTGAGGAATTCATCTATAACTTCCCATACATCACGTAAATCCTCTTTATACATTAGATTAATGAAATAGTGCACAAAGAATGACCTATCAATGAAAAGAATATCGCCATCTTTCACCGATTCAGCAAACTCGTCAGATGACCAAAATTCAGGCACATTCTCTATAAAATTTTCCATAGTTTGCTGGATGTCCAAATCAAGAAAATAATGAGGCTTTGTAGCAACCATTGCGGGTGACTGTCCATGCTTTCCCTTCCACTCCAGCTCCTCCCAACAAATATCCCTGTGTTTGAATGCAAACTGGGACAATGCCCTGAAACCTTTCCCCTGTTCTAGTCCAACACCAGACGAAGAATATGAAAACCACTGTGTTACACGCTTGGGATTACCTGCATTTCACCCTCAAGATGCACAATCAAAAATAATTCTCTTACAACAAAATTGATTGCAGCCCACCACATTCTCTTTGCTTATGATCATGTTTCATAATAAGTAACGTCAAAATTAATTAATATCACATCAACCAGATACACATAAGTTCAACAAAGAAACCATACATCAGTTACAACAAGGTAAATCAACAAATACGATGCTAGTATGCTGTAGGACAAGAAAAACAACAAGTTATTGCCAAACGCAACCCACCTACACTTAAGATATGCACGAACAAAAGAGTATATATATAATATAAGAGTAAAACCCCATTTCTCATCCTTCAAAAACACATTCTGTATTGATTTTTTTTTTCCCTATGAATTTTATCAATTTAATTATATAATCCCTGAAACGCCAAAACCCCAACTATGACACCCATCCATCAATTTCACCACACACAAAAAAACCTACACTACAATCTCTACAAATGAGCTAAAGAATTGAGTATAGCATCCACAGATAAAAAGCTCACCTTCAAAAAATTTCTCAAGTATATGACTTCTCTGAGCTAAGACTGAACCCACTTTTCGTGGGGACTTCTCAAACATCAGATGCAAAAGCTGGGACGCCAGACCCTGCTTCTGCGCTCGAGTTCTCAGCAAATTCCCAAACAGCTCACGCTGATCACGGGGAGTGACGCACGTCACTCCAGCAACGGTGCTGCAAAGCCATAGCCTGGCCTCGGCGCGACCCGCCCCCGACACCGCCGCCGACCAAATAACGGATTCCAGCTCCTTCAAAAGGGAGATTCTCAATTTCGTCGAATCATCTTCTACTTCGTCGTTCCAATTGGGCTCCGACAAGAACAAGTTAATCATTTTCTTCTTCTTCTTTTGATTTTTGGGGCCTAGAAAATGAGCACATATTGAACTTATGTAAACTACCAAATAATAACAATAACAACAACAACAACAACAACAATGATAATAATAATCATGTGCATCATGTGAAACGCGTCAGAGGATAAATGTGAGCATCGGAGATTTAAAGGAAAAAAGCGAAATTTCCGTACCTCGTCGAAAGGATGGTGTTTGGATTCAGCGAGTCACCCAAATGAAGCTATGATCTCGGGGAAGTGAGATGATTCTGATGCAGGAAGAGTTGGATGAAATGAGAAGTTGGGTTTCAAAAACGCATTGTTTTGGAGGTGAAGGTGATTGAGAGGGAAAACCCTAACGCCACAACTGAGGAAGAAGAAGACGACGACGACAATAGCGGACAGTTGCCACGGCGTCGTTTCAATTGTTATTTTTTGACGGCGTGCAACATTTAACTATTTTAAGGCATTTTTTTTTGTACATATTAGGGTTAATTAAATTTTTAGTTCCTATAATATGAAAAAGTTAGGTTTTAGTTCCTCATGACAAGTTTTAATCTCTGTAAAATATGAAAATTTAATTTTGGTCCCTATCGACGATTGGTGATGGACGGTAATGTAGAAATGGTCCCTGATGACCGGTTAACTGACACGTCATCACCGTCCATCACCAACCGTTCACAGGGACCAAAATCAAATTTTCACATTTTGACTAAAAACTTAATTAGTCCTATTTTTTCTCTTATTTTATTTATGGTACACGTAGGTGAATACTAACGCTGCGTACGAGAACAAAAACACGAGTTCTTTACTATTTTACCCTTGCCACAAAAACATATTACTAAAATATCCTTGTTCGGAAAAACGTGCGCGCGAGCCCAACTCCCTTCTCAGCTCTTTTTACCAAAACAACAACTACTAAATGTATATAAACACTTAAAATATTTGTGATCTAACCAATGTGAGACTAGAGTTTTTGAGTTTCATAAGCTTTGTTGTGGTATATGCATTGGTTTGACAGGTAAAGATGTAATAACTAAATTGCCGGAGGGTTAATTTTCTTGTGGTATATGCATTGGTTTGACATGAGGAGAGTGTGCCACCATTCTTATTTCTTTTGATTTGGGTTAGATCTTGGTTTCCATTGCTAAGGTAACTGATGTATGTCATAAGCTTAATTTGGGAAATATGATATGTATGAATCTTTTGTTACATGAAGTCTTTTATCTTTGTAATCTATTTTCTTCTCACTTTCAGTCAACGGCATAGACAATAAAGATCAAATCCTTCTCCTACTGCAGTGATTCATTCTTTTAGTTGTGAATGAATGTGATTGTTAACACTAAAACTTATTAATTGGGCCATTAATTTTTTTTGTTGGTATTCTGGATTAATTTTTAGTTGAAAAACCATAGTTAAGTTCTAAATTGATGTTGGGTTTGGTATTGCCTAAATAGTTATGGATTGACATCAATGCTCTTATGCTGAAAAGCATTTTTCTTTGTGTTCAGTTCTAGTTTCTAGACAGTTTGTGGATATGTCTCGTATAAGAATTGAGGGTCTTCTAGCAGCATTTCCCAAGTTGATAGGCACTGGAAAACAGCACACATATGTTGAG